>CM034152.1:622079498-622304421 GCA_019776745.2 Taxus chinensis | reverse complement strand
AATGGGGGGTGGCGTTACAATTATAGAAGAGAGGGTGACTATCATCTTCCTTCATGACCCTTCCATATGCCTGATTTTCTAAATTTAGACTACTCATATTCCTATCAAATATTTAAGTCCCTTTTATAAAATCAAGGTGACTTAATTTACATTATGTTTCTAAAGTCACTTTTAGGTGACTTAAAGGCATATCAAAAAGTGCAAACCCCAATGAAGAATTAGAACATTTAAAGAGAGAGAAAATTGGGGAGAGGGAAGAGCGAGAAGATGAGAAGATGTTTCCCCTGATGAAGTCCGATGATCCTCATTGATTGAAAGCTCTAATGTGATGAAACTCTGAATCTTCAAAATCATGGAAAAATCCTTCAAATGGGCACACAAAAGCTTTGGAATGAGTGTTTAAAAACATTGTTGAATGGTGTTGCCGATGACCACAACTTCTACCCCGCACAAGATACTCCTGCAACTCGAGCCATAGAGTGAGTGTCAGGAGACATTGATGAATTCTCTGAGGTGGATCTCACATTCCCCGTGAGAAATTCCTATGATGATCTTGCATTATGATGTTGACCTGAACAATAATTCCTTAATGTCCCATTGTGCCAAACTTGCCCTTTCAGAACAGCCTGTTATTTTTAGTAAGTGTGGATTGCGAGCCGAGATGAACTGTTTGATGACATTTCCTACAATACTCCCTCTTTGTTCATCACCTTCTTCATGGCATCTTCAAATGGTGGCTTACCTGAAGTAACAGACCCCTATGCAGGGAGACATGTTATTTTTAGTAAGTGCGCCATGAATGTCAAATTGTGACAAAACAGGTCTTGAAATTTTGGGTTTTATTCTAGGGTTCCACGCTCTAAATTTTGAGTAATTCCTTCATTTGAACAAGTGGGAAAATGATATTTTCATCAGTGTGGGGAGAATTCTGACAAAAAAACACATCCCTCCATATCCCTAAAAATTAGGGACTTCATCGTGTAAAAACTAGTTTGAGAGAAACTATATTTTTTTGGAGATCCTTCCCTCTAAATTTCGGATGATTTCACCTACCGAATCTTTGGGAATTTGAGAATTTATTAGAAGAGGGAAGAATGCTGATAAATAACACAACTCTCCATATCCCTAAAAAATAGGGACTTCATGGCGCAAAAACTAGTTCAAGTGAAACTAGATTTTTCAATGATCGGTCCATCCAATTTTCGCTCGATTTCGCCCACTAGAACCCTGAGAAGCGGAGAGGTAGCTTGCTGATTTTTTCCATTACTATGTCATGGTTGCCATTAATGGAGCTTGAAAATTTGAGGTCTGGTTTTTTTCTTCGTTCGTGATGAAATCGATTCCATTGCGATATGTTTTTGTTTCTTATGCTTCAAGAGAAATTTCTCTTCAATCCGACAAACGGTTTGACGGGAAATTTAATTTTTCCTTCATTGAGCCAGAAATGAGATTTAGTCACTATGAATGTTCTATGCACCAACAGGGAGGATTTAAAGTGTGATTTTAAAGGCCTTAAAGAGAGAAAAACTCAGCAATAAGTGGTTTGTCAATCTGCGTACCGGTTTGCAAGATATGTTTAAATCTTCGTTTCATGGCGATGGGGATTTCCACTTTTCTTCTTCTTTGTTCTCCATTTATTTTTCTTATCTCGATGAATTATCCTTCTGGGACTTATGTGCCATCATGAAGTGAGGTATAATGTGTTGTAATGGAGTTGGTTCAAGCTTTGGCAATGGTGGAGTGAGGTGTTCTTTGCAACTTTTCCTCTGGTAGTGAGAAGCAGCGAGAAATAACAAGAAGAAGCCAATAGTTAGAAAAAAATTCAAATTTTTGAGTTGGGGTTGGGTGTAATTTTTTTTCCTTGATGTCCCTGACCTCAGGGATGTGAGGGACATCAATTTCCATAATGAGCAAGACAGCGACACATGGCAGCAATCCGACGACAGGGAATGAGTGCTCCAAAATCAGCTTTAAAGCACCGAGGGGCTGGAAGCGGGGTCACATGGGAGACCAAAAGTCTCCCCATAGGATATGGGTGCATTTTTCCATGCTTTATGTCCCTGATCTTAGGGACGTGGGGGACATAAAATTCCATGGTGGTCCTGGAGCTGACACGTGGTGCAATCAAACTATAGGGAGTGGATGCTCCAAAAATGCACCTGGGGGCTTATTTGTAGAGTATGGAGGTCACGTGAGGGTCCCAAAGGTCACATAGGGGCTGGGAACATTTTTAAAAGGTTGGTGTACTTGACCTTAAGGATGTCGGGGACATGAAATCCTGCCAAGCCCCTGGTGCTGACACGTGTCCTCCCGAAAATTGACTTACTCCTGAACTGCCTTTGAGAGGGCAACTTAGAACAATGATAACTTGAGTTCCTAGTGGAATTTATTGGTGAAATTTTAGATGATCCTGAATTTAAATGGAATTTTTAATACAATGGTGTGGGTCTCATGTCTTTATTCATCCATATGATCCCTCAAAAAGTGGATTTGTGATTTGAGACTCCACTTGTGCCTGATAAAAACTACCTGCAAATCCTATGCACCAAGGAGTTGTGAAAAATCTGATTTTACCATCATGTACATCTTGGAATCCTATTTCCATTGATGTTTTTTTTAATACTAACTCTAACTGTAGCTCTTAGAATCTTCTTCTGAAGCTCAACAGTTGTTTTAGGCCTGTGTACTACCTAGGCTTATGAACCTTATTTTTACTTAGACTACTCCAAGTCCTTCAAAAATTAACCAAAACTTCTAAAATCATTTCCATGATGTTCTAAGGTCTTCAATTCATCTCCATGTTGAATTTGGGCCTTTTGTTTCGCTCCAAGGGGGTTGACCTAGTCCTAGGAAGGCCATTAATAGCCCTTCCCAATATTTCCAGAAGATAACATCTTTTCAGAACTTCCTAAGATCACCTCAGGGGAATGAATAGACTTTCCTAAATCATCTAGGGGGATGAGATAACATTAATTGGGATGTCACTTGGACTGATTGGATAGACCCGGGGTGTCTTGGAATGATAGGACTTAAAAAACTTAACACAAGGGTATTGTTTTCGTGCTTGGAAATTGTCGATTTCCCTGTTGCACATTTACACGAGAACATAGTCCAACATCTCCTCATTACTACTCGCATTTATGTTGATATGCATCCTGCCTTAGTATATCAAACATTTGTAGATGCATTTTCTAAGCATATTGTGTTCCCTGTTAATATTGATGTTGATATTAATATATTTGATAATTACCCAACATTTCACATCATGATTCAAATCTATAATGTGGGTGTCAAACGTACTTTAATTGACAATGGATCTGAGCTCAACCTATGTCCTATTTCATTCCTTGAAAATCTAGGAATTTCCACCGCTAATGTTAGTCCATCATGTCTTTCACTTCATGCATATGATGGTTTTTTTCGTCTATGCGTAGGTCACATCACTCTCCCTATTACTGTAGGGCCAAAGACCATTAACACCATACTATTTTTCATTGACTTTCTAGTCTCGTATAATTGTTTACTTGGTAGACCATGGCTTCACGCCATGCATGTTGTTGCCTTTATTATACATCATTGTGTCAAATCATTACATGAAGTCACTAAATACATTATTTTTTGTGACCATCATCCATACATTATTATGACTATGATCCTCAAACCACGCTTCTTACTCCACACACTGATACTAATGACGAACTTCAACCTATGGACGAACTACCTCATCTTCCACTACTTCAAGGTGATATTTGCGTGATTCATATAATTTCTTCCATACCACCACCTCCACCAACTACTACTACTGCTATGATTTTTTATTGTGGGCATGTCCAGTCTACAAACGTCGATCTATCCCCTACACCTTCACATGTGTCATCTCCACTAGCACTCGCACCATTTACATACATGTTTTTCATGAATGATTCATATTGGGAGCACATTCCATTTGATCCTACTTGCAATGTCACTATATGTTCACATGAGGGTTTCAATCGGCTTGGTTTCACCTTTGAGGATATTTATCCTCCAACTCATTATCCTCATCTATATTATAGATTCGTCACTATCACTACTTCTTATGGTCTATGTGTATTCCATCTTAAAATCTACCTTGCACCCACCCCTCGCTCTTCCCCACTCACATTAGGGTGGTCTTGGCTCACTTATATAGGGGAACATTGGACCCTGATCATATTAATATATCATTTGTTATGCCTTTTGGACCTGTGTTTTCATTTGTAATAGTTCCTTTCTCAGCTATACATAAAATCTCACTCATTGGCATGCACATGGATTCACATTATCTCCTTTTACTAACAAGGAATATGTTATGGGAATGTATAACATACGCCATAATGGCTATGTACATGATCAACCTGACACTATTGTTTACCAAGTCTCTGACGCTGCCCCATTTGGCTTTGATCATGACACCGATGACCTCCTAGATAATATTGTATTATTTTTCTCTTCGTCAAACAAACACTTGGGGGGCATCACATCTTCATACATCATACATACATAATATTCAATCTACTATGAATCATTCATAATTTGTGCTTACTACATCATGCATATTCAACACATACATCATCTTACATCCTACATTCTACATTTTACATCTTACATCTATCATACCTCATTCACACTTTATGCTTCATGCCTCATACATATTCTGCATAGATATCATCTACACATCTTGCATTACAGCATACATTACACACTACATATTGCACATAATACAATGATTTATCATCAATACATCTATTACACATCATACTCATCTACTTTTATGCGCTGCACACATCACCCAATGATGCACTCTTGTGCTTTGTTTCACACTTGACTGTTGAGGGCATCCTATACACACGATCCTCACACACTGCACGGTAGATACAACACATTACACATTACACATTATACACCTTTGTACATACACCTCATCTTACATCCTACATTTTATATTTTACATCTAAAATATATCATGCCTCATTCACACTTTGTGATTTTTACATCTACTACACATTCTACAACTACGTCATCTACACATCTTGCATTACAACCTATATTTTACACTACATATTACACATCACCTGAAGAGTTCTCATCACTACATCTATTACACATATTACACATCACATTCATCTTATTTTGTGCATTGCACTCACTACCATGTGACACACTCTAGTCTCACATTCCATACTGGACTGTTGAGGGTATACATCTCAAATGGACCACATCATACTTGAACATTCAAAACATTCAATCCTTTTCTCATGTGATTCCTAGATTAGTGATATATGCAATAGGATACATCATCACTTCCGCTTGCATCATTTAGTGGTATACATTTTAGACTAAATCTCCACTTACTCTACTCATCTTGTAGTGATATAAATCATAAGCTACATCATCACACACAATTCATCTTTATGTTGCATGTCATCACTACACATTCCTCACATCACACTATACACAACACATAATTTGACCATTTTCTGATGACGCACTCTCATTTACAGTTTATTCTTAACTGCTGAGAGGGGATAAAAAAATGAACCTCACTTCATACAATTCCATTCACTTAGGGACATGCGGCCCCTATCATTCACTCTACATTCCATTCCATGCATCCATAGCATATTGCATATCTTGGTCGCATTTACTCTTGCTTGCATTTACCTGTACATGTTCATATTATTACACATGCTAGATAAATATCTTATATGTCATTATCTTTATCATACACACATGTGCGTTCAATTTTTTTAGTTGTGTTCACAAATTATACAGGTCCATTACACATAGTATAGATGTTTGGCAGAGTACCTAGTACCAGTCCCATAATAGATCTTAGGGGAATCCACTTTCATACACTACAGGTGTTATTGTTTCATTTTCATAACACACTACTTTATCTATTATACACACTTTTTATATTTATAACATGCTTATGGGTGCTTCATGTGCAACATTTGTTTTACAGGATTATTTCCCACCATGGCTATTTGTTACATTGTACTTTCTTGTTATCGAATGCCTTTGTTTGTGGGATTTTCCCTTTGTCTTGTGTGCACACTTTTATGATTTTAGCTTAGTCAGCATTGATTGTCTTACAACATCATGAGTGGTGTCTCATGTTTGCACCCCACTTTTTGTGTTTCATATTGTCTTCTTGCGTGTTTACTTGCATCTTATCTCACACATTATTTGCTTCGATTACATTTCATATTATACAAGCATGTTTGTGTTTTCTTGTACTAACACTAGTATCTCAACCACTTGTTTGCATGTGCCTTGGTTTCTACCAATCACATCCCCCCTCGCATGGGCAGAGTTTCAATTTAAGCAGTTGGTCCTCTCTTCAGGGCCACATTCTCCTTCAGCGACATCACATGTACCCCCAAAGAGGTGGGGCATAATTTTGGGGAAACAATCACCCCATACAAATTATACACAGTACAACAAAGTTCAGGGATCAAAATCATACTTGGGTCCTTAGTACAGCGATTCCTTTCCTAGAGCACCTATAACCAGGGGTAGTTCAATGACAGGGTATAGTAGAGTCTACAAAACTCTACACATCATATTTTATAGGGAAGTTTTTCCTTAGCACATCTGGAGAGTAGTTAAAGGCTAGAGGATAACACCAAACCTTCCTCTCTATGATACTTCTGTCGTGGCGTCTGATCGCCCAGAAAACTAGATAGTACATGAGATCTCTACAGTTTTTGGAAGTAGTTAAAGGTTGGAGGATAAATCAGAATTTCATCCCTACAATTATTTTTCTAGTGGCGTGAGATCACCCAAAAAACTCACACTTCATCGACGGGATCCTTTCTATAGCATTTTATCATCACAGATGAGGTGCACATGTTTTTTTTCACATTTTCAGCAGTTTCTTTTGCACACTTTCTTACATGTTTTTCATACATATATATGCATATTTGACTACTTGATCACCTTATCTTTTGCATGTCCATCCATATGGGAAGTAAGCATCCAAAACCATCACCACTCATCACATATTGGAATCTACACACATGTTTCTGCCATAAGTTCATTTTCATCACTTTTTGAACTTTTACATATTTAGTCTCCACGCTCCATCTTTTTATCACTCCACTCTTTGTCCAGTCCCTCAGCACATTTTCTACATCAATCTAGATGGATATCAAGTACACATCTCTATCTACTTTATGTTACTGAGTGTGCCACTCACCAACATAAAGTGGGGGCAAATGTAGACAATTAATCATGCACTTTGGGTAATTATTTAGTCTCCATCACATACTACTATTCATATGGTTCCTAAGTACGAAACGTAATGATTAACCCATGTTTTTGGCCATATTTTGTTGTTTTTTGTTGCTACTTTCGGTCTTGCACCTTTATTGGCCCAGTTTGTCTTTTCATACTTCAGTTTTACCTTTTCTCACTGGAGCACCCAGCTAGGACGACAGTGCCAGGCACCCTCATCCCCTCTAGGTGCCCCTGTCCTATTTACACTTTACTCTCACTTTTTGGGTTTTTTCTAGCTGTTTGAGTATCTCATCTTGTTTGTAGTCGTAATTTTGGTGGTTAATTATGAAATTCAAGTGAAAGAATCATATAAATATAAATTTATGTGATTATAATAAGGGACCATGAGCTAAGAATTACTTATTACCACCTAAGGTTACATCCATCAAGGATTTTATTACTCCATTTACATCTATCTAGCTCCATCACAAGGGATAAAGGTTGGTTCATTTGCATCACACTTCATAGGAGGGGATTTTATTCTATTACATGCACACATTATTTACATTCTACATCTAGCTATTACTCGTTAGTCACAAAGTGTGACTCGCACAAGAAAAACCTAGGGCACAATTCCACACACACATACAAGAACATACATTGGGTTTGAGATGTAGTGTAGCACTCAGTGATAAGTTCACCATTGTGGCGATTGAGGACAATCTAACCCCTTCATATACATCTTTATTTTGAGGGTTTTTATGTGTTGCTTGGAGTTTTGCAGGTGATTCTTAATTGCAGGTTTATGTCGACATCAATGAATTAAGTGTGACATACACACAAAAAACAACAAAGGCTTCACATCATCTGACGACCCTGTGAAATTGGCTCCCGTACCTTCTGTACAAACTAGGGCACCTCAACTCCTTTTCTAGGCACCCCAGTCCAGCTAGACAACTTAGATCTTCATTTTCTCAAGCTCCTATGCGACGATCTCCTATTCCTTTTCTAACCCTCTTTGCACATTATGGTTTTACATGTTCAAATCTTAGTTGTTTGGGTGTATTTCAGTTATTTTATTACTCATTTATTTATTGCAAACTTGCATTAGATAAGGATATTATATCACATTTTAGCATAGTAATTTATATTATTTATTGTTGCCATAACATTTAGATTAGGCTAGGATATTAAATTTTAGTTTAATTAGGTGTTACAATAGATTAATTGTCACATTCAGCAAGTCCCCACCCATTTGCACCTAGTTTGAGATATGAAACCTCTACCATTAGGATTTTATATTTGGGAGTTGGATTGGCCATATTCAATGTCTGTAAGCACATTTTGAGAGTGATTTATGGGTTCAAAGGATTCAAATTTCCCTCTCCTTTGTCCCCCTCTTTCGTGTTCTACAAAATGTAAAAAAATCATTATAAAGGAGCCTCTCTTCTAGATGTAATGAAACTCTACCCTTTCTAGTTCCCACCATTCCTTTGTGTCCATGGTCTATGTGTTGAGTTGTTACAATGGTTCTAGCTCCCCTCTCCCACTCTGTAATGGATTGTGCATACCATAAGCATCAATATAACTTTGGTTGTGGCTCATAGTTTCCCTATATTACTATATTATCGTCTCCTTGATTTCTAATATATGTGGGTTATACTATGTGTGGGTTATAACTACATGATATAATATAATGCATCTTAAATGACAAGAGGAGAGTGCCCTCCTTATTTTTAGGTGCAATTACCTCCCATTTATTTTCATTTTGATTTCTCTACTTCTTTTTCCCGTTGTCATTGTTAGCTTAGATCAAGTGTAGTGGTACTAATAGAGTAGATTAGGCACATACCTAGTTGTCTCTGAAGGAATGACTTGAAGGAGTCAAGGTCCCACAACCCTGAAGGCACTCCAAAAGTTATCGGTACAATTTTTCCATAAAACAATAACTACAAATTTAAAGGAAAGTATTGATTTTTAAGGATTTGTGGAGGTGGGGGTGATGAAGATTATAATGCATCTAGGTTTACTTTATAACAGGTCTAGTTTTCATGATATTTATTAATAATCGCTCCTTGCAACCCATCGTACATAACAATTTTTTAAATTCAATATAGATACACACACACACACATACATACACACATATATATGTTTACACACACACACACACACACACACATATATGTATATATGTATACACATATATTCAAATGTGTATATATATGTATATATATCTTTATATGTACACATATGTATGTGTATGTATATATACATACATATACGTATATACAACTATAAGTTATGTATATGTTTGTGTGTTTATGCGTGTCAATAAATTGTTACAAAAATGCAAACAAATTTGTAAATATTGAGAGGAGTTGTGTGAAAGTTTAGCCTCTAAAAATGTGTCAGTATGTTACCTTGCCATGTTTAACCCTTCCATGACATATTTCATAACTCCTTTGTGGATGTCAGTGCCATTAACACAAATCAAGAAACAATATGACATGAAAGTGATGAAACCACGTGATAAAAAACCATGACATAGTCATCAAATAGGTGACGCAAAAACAATGATTCAAAATAAGCACAATATGATGTAGAAACAAACCTGCTTAGTTGATGATACAACACAAGGATGACGATGGATGGATAATATTCACACTATGAAAAATTCTATGACATAATAATAATGTCAAATGTATATTATCTATAATCTTGTATAATTTTTGCTAATATATCCCAACATTCCCCCTTTCATCAATTTTACAGTTAAAAGATTATAAGAAATTAGTGTGATTGTTATATTGAAACCCTTAATCATACCACAATGAACCCTTTAGGAATATTGTGGGATTGGAAAATTAAATATGAATTAGATTTTTTGGTGAGTAATTATCATGTGTGGTTTATTTCTATACTTTTACAAGTGGTAACATTTCAAGTAAGAGACTACAACCACTCACACTCTTTTGGCTGCCATTTGGAGGGTGCTAAATTTATTTTTGTTAAACATGTGAATTTGTTGTTTTTATCATTTACAATGTCAACATGTGTTCCAAATTTTGAATGAAGATTCTTCGAGGACGGGGTCTAAGCTTTAAATTTTACAATCACCTATCTCTGTCAAACAAATTTTTAATTATGGTGATGTGAGATCTACTTATAACTAGTCGATAAGTTTTTAAACAAAATGCATATCCAAAAATATCCCCTAGACTTGTTTCACGCTATGAAGCAATTCATAGTTTCTAGAAAATAAGTCTCATCAAATGAAAAATAGTCATTGTAAAACATCTCCTTTGACCTTCCTATTGACACAATCATTACAACCCTCAAGATGCAAGTGCTAACATTATTCAAAATGTAATTTAAAAAGTACATAAATGATCAAACTGACGACTGTGAAATCCATGGGCATTGGGAAATATATGTGGATTTTGGAAGGTGTTCAAATATTTGTACTCATTTTAAATGTCAAAATATAACCACTTTTAAAATATGACCTTCATAGTTGACAAGTGATAATATAGCTTAAACATCATTTGATGTATGCATACAAGTGTGTATACATATGCATACACAAGTGTATGTATACATATGTATGTGTGTATACACATATGTATGTATGTAAATAAATATGTATGTATATAAATTTAGTCATAACTAAGTTTAAAACTATTAAAAATTCAATATAAATTAAATATTACACAATGAAATATGAATAAATTAAAAATACATTTCTACTTATAAAATAGGAACATCTTAATATCTTATTAGTAAAACAATTTTTGTTTTGATTTGATTTTTAATTGTTTTTCTTTAGACTCTACTTAATTGCTTCATAACCCAGTTGTACCTAAAGTGGCTTCTTATCCTTTACCCACTGGTCTTTTTTCTCCTAATCTCATAGTTATGATGACAAGGGTGATCCTTAAGAGCACCTTCACACATTTCATGTTTCTTTCTTGGAGTATTCTTCCAATTATAATTTATTACCAAGATATTCCCTTAGAGTCTTAAAGATTTTACATTACAATGGTTTTTATGATCTACTGATGCTTTTTGTTTGGACCTTCACTCCTTTGGAAAATCAATATATTGCACAATTTTCCATCAATTTTTGAGATAAGGTATCTTACACTCAAATGACTAAAATGTGACAATGTTCCAATGAACCCATCGGTGATTATGTGCTAAACTATAAGACCATGCTTACTAAGAAGAAGAATATTTTGGCAAATAGTGAATTACAAGATCTTTTTACATAAAGTCAACTTTTCCCTTTACAAGAATCAATTGTTTTTGACAACTTCAATTCATTTTATCATTTATGTCACACTTGAAAGAACATGAAGCTAAGATCCTCTACATGAATAAATGTTTAAACTCCTCTAAGTACTTATACTCATAAGTTTCAAACCGAAAACACCTTTAAGAAAAAGGACACCGATGATAAACTTGAAGCTAAAACCTTTGTCAATGCAGTGTCTCAATTGAAAAAGTTACAACTACAACTCCCTCAATGAAAATAATCGTTTACCTTGTGCACCACAAAAGTGCTCCAAAAATTACTTGAGTGTAATATTTTATCTCTCTCTCAAGTGCTTGAGGTAAATACAAATGCACCTCATGGTAAGAGATTTGATGTTAATTCCCATTATGATTATAACCCATGCATTATGAACTCCACTAAAAGTTTTTGTAAGCTTCATTATCTTATACAAGACCTCATTGATGTTCATACAATCGAGTATGAGACACACCTCAACCCAAACCTACTAATGATAATGCAAAGTTCAAAATATTTAGTGACCCTCTTCTAGAACATGATATTGATAAATCTACCTCGAAGGTCCATAACCCTTACCATGTTGGACCACCTCCACTATCTTATGATAATATGTTTAATGCTATGATCGATATTGTTACTAATTCAACCACTTTATATCATATTGATACGACACATATGTTTGTTTCTAATACATTTTTATATTCTTACCTCAGTTGATTAACATCCTATACACAATGTTTTGGTTAATAGCACTACCCCCCTAATATGTACATGTTATCTTGCATATACTAAGAAGGATGTGATAGTTGATGCTCAAAGATACATTGGACATGTTCTCTTACCCCTTGCATTTGGCTTGACTACTGATGATATCACATTATTAGTGGTCTCTTCCCTTACATCAGGTGACATGAGTTTAGGTTGCTCCTAGCTTTACACCTTCATAGTTGTACATTATGTACTACATTGGTGTGTTAAGTTCATTCACCATAAACAAGTGGTTACCATTTTGGTATTCCATTCAAGGATCATTCATCACAACTAGAAACATATAGTTATTGCACCTAATATTGGTATATCTACAACATAGAATTTTGTTTCCTAAACTATGCCTTGTAGGGCATCTCCCTTAGGTGCATACATGCACAAGACTCCTAGTAGACACATTATTTCTATTTTATCACATGTTACCTCTCGTAGGTTACATTATCCTTAGCCTTTAGCTCAATCATCTAGAGCACATACTCCATCCCACTAGAAACCTTCTACTTGACATCACACTAGGTTACTTTCTCCACACACTACTCATCATGAGTCTACTCACTTTAGCTATTCTATAACACATGCAATGGCTCATGCATAGATTGTACATGAGGATCCTTCATTTCTTCAAACACTTATGGGGGCTACACCTGATCCCCCCATTGATTGTGACCTAACTCTTCATGAGAACCTTAAAAAACAACTCTTGTACCACCCCCTTTCTTGTATATAGCTACTTTCATAACAACTCAAAAACATTCAAATAATCACATAAAACAAAAGCATGCAAATATGTGCTAAATTATAAAATCAGGACTTGTTTATGATTTACTTGGCTAGTTTGTTACTTTATACATGTTATTTGTCACATTGGTTTGATATATAACATATTTACTCTTTACAACATGTGTTGATGCGGCATATTGAACTTGATGTAAGATAGACATAGGTCGATACACAAAAATAGGAGCCAACTTGCTTCCCTAAACTACACTTTTGGGGGCATCCCCCCATGCTATATAGATTGTTTTGCTCATTAAATGTTACTTTACACCTTCATAATCATGTTTGGTTATATACACAGTGCTTATTTCTATCATTCGAGCTAACATGACTAATACATGTATCTTGTACAGTGCTAACTTGTCTTGCTATCTATGTTTTCACGGTATTTATACTTATTTCATATACTATTGTCACTACTTGTTTATGTAATTTATTTCCTTGATTGTTTAGTAAGTGGATTCACTTGATTTTATTATTTTATTACAATGTTATGACTATTTTCTATATATGGCCTAAGGGTCTTGTTTTCCTTGTGACACCTTGGGTGTCTCTGTTTGTGGCTCCATGTCTATCTTGCATAAATGCACTTATTTCTCTGACTATGGCACATTGTTCCTTCTATTGTGCGATGTTTTGTGACACCGTGTGTGTCCCATGTTTATGAATCCATGCCTACACATGACCATGTTTATATATACTAAGGATTACTTGGCTATATAATCTTGTTTTTACTACATTAGTTTTGTTATTCTTGTTTATGAAACACTCAATATTTACTTTATTGGTTACACTCCTATCTTAATTATGACATATGACATGTTTTCTGCTAACTATATTTTTATTTGATTGTATTACTTCGGGTTATGACATGTTTGAAACTTATATTTTTCGTTCCTATTGTGTTATACATGTATTATTTGTTAAATTTTGTGTTGCATGTTGCTTTTTCTTTGTGTCATTGTCTCTACCATGAACAACACCTTTTATAGGAACACATTCTCAATGGTGGCCACCATTCCAACTTTATATGTGATCCTACGTAGATTATCAAACTTATTACACATGGGTACACATATATACTTTTGAGACGCATGCTCAAATGTTTTGTCACATGCACCTCAAAAGAAGCGGTATTCACTAGGATATTTATACATCTACACTCATATTACAAAATACAAGAATATATTTTTATAGGGTTCAAATCCTCTAAAAAGGTCACAAATACTAAAATGTGGCATAATCAAACAAAGGTAAAAAATTGTACAGTATAGTTAAGACCATGGTGCATGCTTGACCATAAAGGACATTTCTAGACATGGGGAAATTTTTGTAGATTTTTCAATTTCTTCAAATTATATAAGCTATTCACAGGATTTTCATATAGTTTCATATACATGTGACATAGTAACACAAATAGATTTTTGTAAAACATCCTAATTACAGAGTAACTAATAGAAATAATGAAGTATAGATGTTATAATGCAATATGACATAAACAATAAGCAAGTAAATATGAAACCCTAAGCATAAGAGAGAGAGAGAGAGACTTAGTTGATTTACACCTAATCCCGAGATGTTCTAAACTGGGAAAACTATTGAACAAGAGGTGATCTGTGTCGTCAATGTTCATAGGAAATTATGTAGGTCATGAAAAAGGCTGGACATGGGATCCTGGATTGGGTTAGGGGCACTAGAGTTTGCTATTGGGCACTTGTGAATGCGAAAATGGTCAAAACCTGGTTTTTACTGTTTCACACAAGTGTCATGGATATTCACTGCTGGCTATCTTATATATCACACCTTGATTATTGAGTGTACCTATAACCTGTGTTGGCTATATTTTCTACATAGCTGAAAACCTAGGAAGTCATGAGATAAAACTCCCTCATTTATCGGTGAGGCTCCCGTCTCAGATTTGTAAATAAAAATATGCTAGTATCTATATGGGGGTTTTACTTTACCTATTCAACTCATAAACCATAGTTGTATAGCCCTGCAACAAGTAAGTAGTTGTTTAAGAAAGGAAATAATAATAGAAGAAAGAAAGGTAGTAAAGCACAGGGAAGCCATTGGGATCTTGTGCAACCCAATCAATAGGTAACAAAGTCTGATGTCCTATGGCACATGGTATCAAAGTCGGTCGAAGTAGTTATACTACCCACCCACAGTGGCTGAACAAAGGCAACTCTAGATCTAGCATCTGAAAATATACCTGCAAAATTATTTCAAGCGTGATAAAGAGCACTTAGATGATATGCAAAACTTTATGGAGATAATGAATAGAGACACAAAGTACTCCAAAAATGATACAAATACTATGTAGTCAATCTGATTATAGTGGAACAAACATCGAGGGAAGCAACACATATAGTAAATGGGATATGAGAGAATAACAAGACTACTCCTCCAATTTCATCATCTGCCAAAGAAACTTCAGAAGGGTATCTTCCTCTATCTATATATTCCCATAATATCATAATGTGAGCCCATAATATCATAATGTAGAGGCTATGAGTTGCAACTGGCACATATGGCTGTGGGATTAGGATTACATGTGTGGTAATCGGGGTTCACCTTACCCTCAAATTCCTATTTGCATGAGATGCATGATTTGTAGACTAGAGAGAGAGAGGACTCATCATATCATAATTTTGTCATGCACTGCCATGTGTTATGCCTTTGTAGTATTGTACTCTCATCGAGTAGTGGCTTTGTTAACCAATCACTGTAAGTTGTGTAATTTAATTGATCGCTCCGGGTATTGCTTGTCAGAGGTTATGAAGATGTTTGAAGCCCATTGGTAAGCCTTTGCAGATCTTGCACACTCTTCCACATTTTGCATGCAGCTGATTCTTAATATTTTGGTTCATTACCATGCTGGTATCAAGGTGCAGCTGGATCTTGGTCATTTATTGTTTCTTAGATCCATATTTCAGCTTACAAGTAGAATGCCTATCGCCTTGTGATTTCCATATCCTTTGCAGTTCTAAGTGCTCTGGGTAAACGCATCAGTGGCAATATTATGCCGTAGGAGAACTCATCATTTTGATTTTAAAAAAGTGGTCACAATATAAGTTCCAAGCAGCATTTTTTGGAGATATGACCTCTGGGTGAATGAAAATCCAATGAAGGATTGTCATTATTGGAAGCTTAGGAGTCACAACGCTCAAGATCCTTGCAAGAATATTTTCCACGCATTGACTTCTACACGGGCTGCATCAGAAACACCATTGATTAGCAATTTTTTCTTTAAGCTTTTGCAACATATGACTTTTGGATCTGAATGATGGATCTTTGATCTGGGCCTGGATGTTGTGACTCTGATGTCAGCAAATCTGGAAGTAATACATGATTCCGTTGTAGATGACTTCAACAATTTTCAATTGACTTCCAAATCTCTTGCACTCTTGGCTGGAGACAATCTTTGTTTGACACGATTCTTTGAAGGTTTGATTGGGCCAGAATTGACTTCACTACACCGGTGCAGAAGTTAGATAATTCTCAAATCAAATTTCAGAGGATATGTTCAATGTATTGTCTGACATAAATTGGATTAAGGATAAACTTTCTGTGTGTAAAAGTCAATCTATGTACTGAATTCCTGCATTTAATTCGTTTACTGTTCATGGTTTTGTGGAGCCTTGTACATGCAGAAATTGGCTGAATAATCATAGTAAATTATGGTCATATATGCTTAATTTCTGTCGCGGGGACCAAAGTGTTGAGGCTATATTTGCTTGCAAAGTAAGCATGAATTTTACCATACTTCACCTGGGCACCTGTACCACTATGTAGACAATTATTCAGACACTGTATTATTAGGTCCTTTAATCCTATGACGCCAAATTTGGAAGCTTCCATATTATTAAGTGTACACCTTCATCTGAGCAAAATTTAGCTTCAAATGGGGCACGTACTATTGAGTGTACTGTGCTGCACCCATCTGCTTTTGAATTAATTAAGTCATCCTGTATTGGTGAGATCCATGACTAGAGTAAAGATCCTGCATATATTGTGGGGTAATCCATGACTGAAGTGCTGATCTCATAGTATTGTGGCAATGTAACCCATGACTTAATAAGCAAGACTCTATCCTATGAGGCGCCTAATCCTTAAGACCTATTTATGGCTGCCATTAACCATAAGTCCCATCGTATTTAAGTTCAGCCTTCTGATTTTGCAGATAACTGAAGCCTCATAGATTGGTGTGAGACTTAGCCACTGAAAGTCAGAAAAGTAATTGAAATTCTTATGAAGCCATGGCAGGACACGAATGATTCCTCTCCCAATTGGTGTTGATAACTCTTCTGTTAGGGACAACAAACAAATTCTATGTGATTTATTAGTGAAATGAAAATGAAATTCATTGTAGCCTGCAAGGTAGGTAATAAATTCCCATTGTACTGTTTTTATTTGCTACATTTTCTTTGATTAGGCATAATGGAGACATTTTTAGCGGGTTTAAGTCCTAGTTTAGGAATGTCCCTCCTAGGCTGATAAGCATCATGGAATGCTTAACCATTGTGACTCAAGTGGCATTGGTGTCATGGGAAAAAGTACCATGCTAGGCAGGTACTAAATTCCTAACGTGATTGCTGTTTACGGATTTGTGTTCAGTGATGTGCATGTACTGTTGATAGCCTCTTTTTCTAAAAATGCTGAGTGCAGATGCAACTGATATGGTTGTTCATAACTTCACGACTATCTCTTCACCAAAGAACAATGACCAACAAAAAGCGAATTCTATTCTGATTTAACAAAAATAGAATTTATGTCTAGATACCCTAATTGCCAGAGTAACTGAATGTACACTATGATATACAGAATTGATCCATGATGCACTATGACACAAAACAATAAGCAAGATAAACACCCAAAACCCTGAATGTTGCCAGAAGTCAGAGAGGAAGCCCAGGACTTAGCTGATTCGTGCTTAAAACCCTACTGGAATATGAGAATCTGGACATGGAAAACTGATGAACAGGGTTAAGACCGGAGCACAACTTGTCGTTCAAACGTGGCACAGTAATAATTAAATGAAACTGTCCCGATAAGGCTAGACTAGGGCAGCTTGGACTAGAATCAGGGGCGCCTTAGTCCAAGCGCATCTGGGTATTTGCCGAGAGTTTGCTTATATGGGTGCCCTGTGAATATCTTGACACAATATAGAAACTTTCTATCAATAAAAACACAAAATGACCCATTATTTTAAAAGTACGATTTTTTTTACATAGGGTAGTCCCAAATTTCAGAGTGAAATCTGGGGACACCATACCTGGAAAATAGATGTTCACTTGCAAAACCCATAAAACCACATCAAATCCAAAAAAGAAAGATGCAATATGGGGAGTCAGACTGACCTTGACAGTCACTCGACAAAGTGAACTTATGATTGAGCACTGCACTACATCTCAGAATCCATGTAGTCTTGTGAGTGTGTAAGAATGGTTCTTTACAATGCCCTTGTGTAAGATGTACTAGATAACAAACTAGAGTTACTACAAGATGCAAATGTGTGTATGGAATAGAATGAAATTCCCCTTCCTATGCAGTGTATGCAGAAAATGTAGTCCCTCATCTCTTGAATGAATGTTAGATGGATGCCTTTGAGTGCTTTGAATGCCTTTAGATGAAATCTTAGGTGATAGTAAGTATGCTTAGAGTTTGGTCCTTTATTTTGATCATGTAGTTATGTATTTATATGATTTCCTTGCTTGAATTTCGTAATTGACAACTGGAAGGTCGACCCGTAAGAAAATAAGATGCCCAAAAGGTCAAGGGCACCCAGAGGGGATGGGGGCACCTAGGCGCTAGTGTTTGAAGTCATCAAAGATAAACAAGTAAAGTCCTGACAAGGTTGTAGGGTGGCGCCCTCATCTTGGCTGGGCATTGGTGTCTGAGTCATAAAAGATAAACAAGTAAAGTCTTACCTAAGTCGTAGGGTGTGTAAGACCAAAGAGACCATAAAACACACATAAAAAAGGCCAAAGACAACTACTAATTACTAGTTTTCTTGCTTAGGAATCATGTAAATACTAATATTCTTTTAGGACCTAGAAATGTACCCAAGTGTGTGGTTTTGTGTCTACACGTAGTACAAAGCATTATAGAGGGGGCATGCGTACTTCATTCCTTTTTAGCTACACTATTCAGATTGAATCACATGATCATGGTTTAGGGGCACGGGCTCCCTTCTCCCCTATGATTTTTCCCAATATACATGATCGATTTCAGTGGCATTACACCTTATGGGCGCATGAAAATATCCATCCTTTCAAGGTTTAAATTTATTTAGGTTGGAACAAAATTGGGCCTAGACCCGTCTACAATGGTGTGGTCTGTGGGTTCAGTGGAAAGCATCGAGGAAACTAAGTTCTTCATAAACCGATCTTTCCTATTCTCTCACCAGATTCCCAAATGAGGAATGTGTCAAAGTAATTAAGTTCTTCGTAGTCTAAATCCTTTCTCTTTACAATGGTCCAAAAAGGGGGAAAACATGGATCCTCTCCTCACTCTCTTTGATGTTGAGATGTACCCAACACTCTATTCTCTCCTATGCCATAAAATTGGGGATTGGTCACTCCTATCCTATGAAATATCTGCAACAACTCCAAGTCTCCATGGCATGCCACGAATAATATCTTCTCCCTCCACATAATGAATGGGCATATTCCTTCCATGTTGTTCTTCTCTTCACTTACTTTTGTGCAAAGTTCAAAGTTACATGCATTATCTATATTTTGAGTTAAAGTTTAGTTTCCATCATAGAAATTGACTACACTATATGTTGTAGGTTTCATCATGGAGCATGTCAACACCCACATTAGAGAACCACTCTCAAGAAAAACAAAGTGTGTGCACACTCAAGTAATTTTTTCTTTTCAACATACAATTTTCAATTACACACTTAAAGGGGGAAGAATTTAGGCATTAAAATTTGGTAACTCATCCTTGTGAAATGTCAAGTTTTCTCGTGTTCCCTTGCTAAGACAAATGCTCACATTCAGAATCCAATTATTTCATCTCTCTAGCTGTCTCGGGACTTGTTTATCATTACACTCTACTTTGTTGTCAATTATGGGAATATTATATGATAAAAGTAGTAAATAACATTCATGCTTCATGTCTAAACTTTTTGTTTCGGTGTTCTTCCTCTCTGTCCAAAACCATACAACTAGGTCAAGATGTGGGGTCCGGTCTTAGACGACTCATTCAGTCCCATCTTCTCAAGTTCATCGAATTTGTTTTCAATTTGAATATCTTCTTTGGGTCATTTCATCTTCCTAGTGTCAACCTTATTAGAATATTTTACATGTGAAAGGCTATATAAGCAAGTCAACATCACTTTATAACTCACATGGAACTCTTACAAGCTCCTATTACAAATATTATTCCAAAAGCACTCAAAAGGTTCCGAAATCCACCCAAATCAGTTGCACATGATTTAGAGTAGTCCCTACTACATGTACAAAACACCCAACTAGGTCAAATAGTCTAGCTTCCTCCATTTTTAGGCATGAAAAATTCATAGAGACATGTCATAGCAAGAACAAGGTCACTACAGACATTGTTCAATGGTTCTAAACAACAAAGGGTTAGGTCACATAGTTAAGGGACACCACATCTCAATACTACCACACTATTTACATTATATGCTATGTAGTTAGATCGTTATCTTGGTGTCAAGAGACAGAAAGGCACCCATAGGGGCTTTGTTAACTTTTCACACTTGCATAAGCCCCTATGTGAACTAAATGATGTTTGATCCCACAATGAGGGTATACAGTGAAACACTTGGATTGGTTTAATGACTAGGAGTTTGAGCACGAAGGGTAGTCCATCCTCAACCAAACACACAAGTTTTCTCGTTTTAGTTTGCTAATGCATTTTGATTTCTTACAAATATCTAGATGACATATAATGTCACTCTGTTATACACCGAGGTTGCATATATTTTTATTTTGATTTTAATTGGTTTTCTTTCATTTTGAATACAAATTTCTAGATTACATATCTGTTGTTGCTCTCTTATACATTAGGGCTTTACAAAGTTGGAATTTGAAGGTTGAATTTGGAACTCATTTTCTAAATAGCTACAAGTTTGTACTACTGGGAGCTAGGATCTTCTCTAACAAAAGTAGAGCGAGAGGTGTTCATTGATTATTTCAAGGTTGGTTACTAATACTGAAAAGTAGCAAAATGTTTTTTTTTATATATCTATTTCTACATTTCAAAATTTATTTTACCTTAGCTTAATTTCTTAATTCCTGATATATTATAAGATAAAATCCAATGTATGATGTTGTTGTCACTGTAATTGGTGATTTTAGGATCAAAACCTTGCCATAAAACAAACTGTTACACATAAAACTCTGCTACAAAGCATAATATCAACATAGCATATTTTGGTAGTAAAAAATAGAAAATACTTATAATTTTATCTTAATTAAAGAGTAACATGTGCACGTTTTATAGAATTTAAACAAACATAATTAAGATTCACATATAAAAAAGCATCGACTACGTGTTATAACAGTGACGAAGTTTGATCATATTTTATTGATGTTTTAATTTTGAAACTCAATATAGTCTTCATTAAATTTGTATTTCAATTTAAAATTTAAAATTTCAAAAATCGTTTATTTATCTTGAATTTATTTAATGTAGATTTTAAATTGCCTGATGTATTTTTAAGAATTAGTCTACAAATATTGTTTTCACATGTATATTAAATTTTAAACATTAAGTGACAACCATATAATTTACTAGCTCATTGCCCTTTTTTGGTGACATGTAAGTGTTCATTGAATGCCAAAATCCAACACTGTTGAGGAGGGCATTGATGACTTTAAATTTGATCCTTTGCAAATCATTTTGTCCACAAAATTAGCTTTAATTTGTAACTTTGCATGACATGCAATTTTGTTTTTCAAATTTAAAAGTTATATATTCCAAAAATGTTGAACATTGAACTACATGTTGATGCGTTGGATTTCGATGTTCAACGATGCATCTCACATAATTTTAATGTAATAATGTACAATTTTTTATGCATGTTAATTAACGCTTCAAATTTAATATGCATGTAAAAAAAACTTGTTTGCGGCCATGTCATTGTAAACTAGGAAACCCATTTCTTAATTAGTTGTAACGCTACATTTTTTCACATTGACTTAACTCTACTCTTTGTGGCAATTCACATGTTTGTAGTCGAGGAGACCTCAAACATTATCACGATGTACATGGCTAATAAGGCTACGCTTCTAAATGCACGTAGTGAATTTCTTGATAATGCTAGGCTCAATGAAGGTATTAATGGGTACAAATGAAGAGAAGGTAGGTGCTCATGATGTTAATATTGAATTTGAGAATGAAGACATTAATAGTGAAACACCTATTCGATGCTTAGTTTATATATAATTTTTTATTATGTATGTTTAGATTCTATAAAAAAGACTGGAGGTTACCCTAAAATTAAAATGATTGAGAAACGAGTATTGTGTTCTATTCTTTGACTACCAACTTTGCATATTCCATTGACATTTTGATTAGTTGTAAAATTTCAGTGTAACATTTTGATTTTGTATTATGTTCATTTTTGGTCCATTTTATTTTTTAATAAGGTGTTTGGTGTGACATTTTGTTTTATAATAGGGTTTGATCCAAAAATTTCAAAAATAATTGATCACAAGTGTACAATAACATCATACATTAAAACTTATACTATAGTTAATGATAAATTGGGGAACTAAATTCAACTAAAAAAAGGGGGGTATAAAGAGATATATAACAAACGATTTTGTTATATATCATTTTTAGTAGTCAATCATAAGAGTCCGAGTGTGATCAATAATCACCTCTAGCTCTACGTTTGTACGAGAAAATCTTAGTTCCCAACAATACAAACGTGTAGCTACGTAAGAATGAATTCCAAGTCCAATCTTCAATTTTTCTTATAGTGTCTATGTGTAATAGACTAACATTATATATAATTTATGTTTATAAGAAATAATAAATAAAAACTAAATTAAAAATCAACACAAAAAGGTGTAAATTTATTTTGTCAATTAATTACTAAGTTGTTTCTACTTTATCAATAAAATTTTAAAATGTTTCTATTTTATCAATAAAAAATTAAAATGTTTATATGGTTTTATTTTTTTCATGTTTCATTGATGAATAACATTTAATTTATTATTTTTAAAAAATTATTACGCCGAAGGCGTTCCCCCTATGGGAAAGGCCTTTGCGGACGTTTCTGCGACTGTCCTAAATTTGACAGTTTGACGGCCGTTTGGACGTTTTCAATTTTTCCAGCTATTTTTAACATTTTTTCATGCACACCATGCTGAGCGAATTTTTAATCTAATTCTTCTATTTTTCTGATTAATGTAAACTACGACTAATCTATTAATCTGAGTTTTTCTTTCAATAATAAAGCCATACCAGAAACATCCTTGAATCCAAATGTTCTAGGTCAGCGGCTCGCATAAACATTTCCACTGCCATTACCTCCCCGTCTTCCTTCGTGATTCCTTTCCATTAAATCTATCATGCAAATAAACCGTCGTACACAAATATATCAAATTTAAAACAATTTATCCATCTTTGAATTTGCCTCTAAATGTTCCATTCCACATACCGCTTCACAATATTTTGCAATTCCACAAAAAAAAAAAAAAAAAAAAAAAAAACTTCATATTTTCCATTCTTTGTTATATCTGAAATCCAGCGGTAAATTATTATTATCATACGAAAATATCTATACTACCGAAAAAAGCAAACAAACTCTTCTCACCTTGAGCTGACGGCTCTGAGACCTACCTTTACTATTCTTCAAATTAATGTTGCTCACATTTATACAATTTGTTTTTCTTCCAAGCATTCAAAAAACACTTTTATGAGATTTTCTTGATAAAGATCCGAAATATTTTCTTTTGCTTTCTTTAAATCTCCTTTCCTGGGCTTTCTTTCTCTGTCCTACTGCTGCTCATGCATTCTTTGCCTCCAAAGAAAACATCCAGAAGGATAAATCTTTAGTTTTTTAAATTTTTTTGGACAAAATGCCTCAAGAAGATCACTTTTTTTAGGTTTTCAAATATTGACCTCCTTTTTATTACTTCTCACCATGATTCATTTATATACAATATATATTCAGTATGTGATTTCATACTAATCTAGATTTTAGATAGGTGTTGCTTATGATTGGAACTGGTCTTCTGAGGTCGCATCATCCCACCCATGGGAGACCCGGTCTGCAAGAGACCTTGGCATCACATTTCATTTAAGGCGAAATAGACCTCAAATGTGTTTGTCAAATATAAATCTCACAAATCACCATGGCCTTAAATCTCAAGAATGACACTAGATGACATGTCTCTTTATTGATTGTGATGTTTTTGAACAGCTTTTTATGTGCCATTTTAGTCTGCTCTTGTGCCCATCTGGTGCTTTCTCTACTTGTTCAACTTTGATAGAGATTTCCTAGGCACTCCAATGGTATACTTCTTTGCTTTATTTTACTTGTTGCAGTTGGACTGAGATACAATAGGAAATTATATTGTATACCATGCACACACACTTCTTCTGAACCTTGGTCTTTCATTTTCTATAAAAATAATATTAGTTAATACACCAAACTGGAGTTGGAAATAACATGGATTTCAAGTAAATTCATTTTGTTTCAATTTTCAATTTTTGTGATTGTAGAGCTACTCATGAAAAGGAGAAAAGACCCAAGGGAGGCCTTACAATAAATTAATTATTTTTATTAGTTCTTACATGTAGTTTTGCTTATTATGTTGTGCCTGACTATTTGTTTCCAATGATCACATCCCTGTCATGAATCTGTTGGATATTTCCTAAATATGTGTAACTTGGTATAGGTGTCATTATAATAGAGTGGTCAACAATTTCTTCTTACTTGGGAAGCCCACTTGTGAGTCCTTGATTTGCTATGCAAACATAGTTGTTAGATTTGTGTTTGTAATGTATGTGATGACACCATTGGCATATTGGCTGAATGCACATTACATTTAAGTACCTTTTTTGCTATGACATATGGAGTGGGATTTGCTGTCTTGACTGCCACAATAGTTCATGTGCTTCTTTTCCATGGAAAGTATGTATCCATCTCCAAGTCTTTATCTTATTTATAAATTCAATAAAATTATGTGATGTCACCAAAGACTCGTTGAATGTATTTTCTAAAATATCAATGGTGCAAAAAAAATTGCGACAAGGCCTTCAACCTTTTGAGGCAAATGCAGTTATTTGGGGTTGTATCGAATGTGGTCAGTTGGAACACAGTAATAGGTGGTTATGCTCACAAAGGGCATAGTCATGAGGTCTTGAGGCTCTTTTGGCGAATGTTAATTGTTGGAGAGAAGTCAGGAGCAGACACAATTGTAATTGTACTTTCAATCTGTATATATATAACATATCCACAACATGGTAAAAAAATACATGCGTACATAATCAGAAATGGGGTTATGTCAGATAACTTTGTATGAAATGCATAGTTTGTTTATATGTATGTTAAAATGGGGAGTCTAGAAGATGCCCATTAGGTATTTGATGAATTGTTTGATAGAGACAAAGCCTCATTCAACTCAATGATTGCAGGTTATACTCAAAATGAGCATGCTGATTAAATTTTTTTATAAAGCATTACGAATCCACTATTAAAGGAAAAAGGAAGGAAGGAATTTTATTTTAATCACTTGATTTTATTCAGAAACCATTTTGAATTAGAACATACCAATTCTGCTATATCTGGGGAACTTTTTAATCAAGTAGTAGCTCCAAAACCACAATGTACTTGTACTTCTCTATAAAGCTTGAAATAATGTTAAGGGTGAATTATGAATTGAGGAGTTCTTATTAAGTACTAGGTGATCCTGCCACATTTATATGTAATGATCAAGGGTTCTTGTCCATGTATGAAGATCTATGGTAAGAAATCTGGATATTTGTGTCTATTGAGTTTTTTGAGAAATGATGGGAAACTAGAAGTGAATGTTTGGGAATAATTATTCAAAAGGACTCCAAGCTCTTATATGTCATTCTTCAATAGGGTTTGAATTACAGTTAGGACTCCATGCAAATTGGGACTAAGTTTCAAGTGAGATCTAAGAGGTTTCGTAGCATAAGAAGTATATAGAATTTGAGTTTACTGTACTATGTCCCTCTTATGCTTTGAGTTATGGCCACAATGACATGTTAAGTTGCGTAATGATAATCTTGAAAGATAAATACCACATCCTGCCTCAATACCACATCTTGCCTCACCTATGGATTGGTATTCAAAATTTTGTTATAAATAACATATGTTCGAGCTATTTTGTTTTTTTTTATTTTGTAGTTTGAATTTTGGTTCTTTTTCAGCTTCTAAGATCAATATATACCAAATATTCAACTACCCTTCAGCTTGTTGATTGCAAACATATGTAAATCGCTTTTGAAGTTCTTGAATCCATATAAGTGGTTAAGTTCTTCTGGTAATTGTCATTCGGAATATGATTTTACATGTTGTAATTAATGGGTAAAGACATGAAAAGAACATGTCATGACCCACAAGAAGAAGCATATCCATGGGGAATGATTTTAACATTAATATGAGAAAGAAACTACTACTTCACTTCTATTACGAGACAGTAAAAGTTACGAAAATGCTCCCTTTGCCTCCAAATTTTGAATCACTCATAATAGGATTTTGGAGTTAGCAATTTACATCTAGCCAAATCATATTCAACAATTCATCTAAATTTTCTCAGCTTTCCTGCATAACAGTTAGATAGATGTTGATCACAAGGTTTCTAGCTTTTTAGCAATCAAAGTATACATGGTCATCGATTTGTAGCCATTTATATACAATCTAAATATGTATGCTTGTCAATTTATATCTTTATATCCAATGGTATATGTCAGAAGCTTCATATTATCTTGAGAAATGTTTTAAACAAAATAACTTACTTGAATCAGTTACCTAGAAAGGTGAGATATAGGAGCTAGGAAAATGATGCAAATTCAAATCAGGCTATCCAAAGTAAATGAATAAGGATACAAACATATTATATGGTCATCAATTGATGTGGGTACATAATGGGAACATGGTCTTGGTCACCAGGGAACTTCATCTTGTGTCATGCTTGATCTAGCACTATACACACATCTCTTGTCTCAGAGGCCCAGTCAAACATTTCAAGGAATCTCTGGTTATTTGTTTCTCTATAGTTGTCATCCCTTCCACACTGACATGTACTAGATCCAATGTCAACAATGACATTGAAACAAAATATGCAGGCTACAAAATCAGATAATAATCTTGTTGTCTCCATACCTTCACCATAACCTAGGTTGATCAACCCTAGACATTAGCTTGACATCTTTTCTCCGTAATCAAGTTTTCCTAGGGAGAATCTGCAGTGGATACCAAAGCACCCTTTATGAAATGGTTGGGTGAGGATTGTGGCAATTGAGAATACCCCTGTTGTGTTGAACTGACAATCGACTTGGAAGAATGGTTGGAAAATTCCTACATTAAGTATTGTCTTTCACCGTCAACATTGCTTGTCCTTTCAAGAGTTGAAGAGTCTTCACCTTAGATCATATTCAGGTTTTAACATTCAATGATTCAAGCAAACCACTGAATAAGTTTAAATGTAAGTACTAAAAAAATGAAGTTGACATCAATGGTAAGGAAAGATTAGACTTGCAAGAGTGAAAAACATATAAATGGGCATCAAGGCTAAACAACTTGCGAGAGAACAAAAAATAAAATTATATTTGTATTCATGTTTAGTTCAAATAAAATACTCTGTAAAATCCTACCACTCATGAAATAAGATTCACAAATGTATAGGTATGTACTAATTTGTAACAAAATTTGAAATGTAGAGATAAAACCTTTAAATGTAATGTTTCATCTATATTCCTACACTTACAAAATCAATCACACCCCTATTCAACATCAACTACAAAAGTAATAACTATCCCACTAAATCAAATAACATATACCATTCGGCGTTCACATTGCATTGTACACATGCGATTGCTAGTATTAAAATTAATTATAATTAAACTCCGAAACATGCATATATATTTTATATATATAAGGATTAAATTTTGAATATGTAAGTGATTTTAATGTTTAAATTTTATATCGTCCTTTTTAACTCCGTTGGTCATATTTTAAAAATGGTGGTATTTTTGAGGTCATGCATACATATGTAAGAGTAAATTTTAAACATGGAACTTGGAAGTCATTTTCACATTTAAATTGTATTTTCACCAAAAGGGCCATATTTTAAAAGTGGTTATATTTTGACGTTTAAGACGACTCGAAACGTCTAAACACCTTGCAAAATCCAGCTATGGATCCACGTTTTTCTTGAGATGCAGAGTGTGCAGGAGGACATCAAACCTTCGCTTGAATTCTGAAGAGTCCGCCCGCGCCGTACATGAAAATAAAGCTCAATATTGTTGAATCATTTATGTCTCAAGCACTTGCACTATGAAAGAGTGTTCAGAAGCCAGAGAAAGATTGTACCCTGCAGGCTTGCAGGTTTTCAGTGTTCTCGGCGCCAATGTCGGGGTATAAATGAAAAAATCCGTAAAATAACTGGTATTGGCTGTTAAATTCTACATTTTTCTTAAAAATGGCCGAGAAATGTATAAATCTCAAAACGGACGTTGAACAGTTGCTTTCAACTGCTAATTATTCTTGTTTTTGCATTTATTTTGCTGCACATTTACTTACTGGAATTTTCTGTCTGTGCACAGAAACTTGAATTCTATTTTTACCCCAAGTTAAACTGACACCCGCCTGGTTTTCCGGGAATTTTCGCGTTAAAATTATATTTTATTTCCACGGCCACGTCAGCGTCCTCGACAGCTTTACTTTGTGCGCGGGGAATTCTTTCCGAATTCCGAGTCAAAAAAAAATGTTTGGCGTATTTCCATCATCCATGTAAACAGCTGGAGAAGGAGACCTGAAGCCATAAAAAGGCGAAGGAGATGACCTGTTAAATTGATGTTATCCGTTACGGTCAATATACGACAAGATTGATGTTATCCATTTTTTTCCATGGTTGCTGCCGGCTGTGCATTTAGTGTTACCTCCCGCTCAATATTTAATGCGGCTCAAAAACTGAGAGAATAACCTACTGACAACATCATTTTACCTTACTTGTTAGATGATATACTGTACTTTTAATTTTACGTGAAATATAGAATTTTAGAAATAGCAGTTCTAAGCTTTCACCGGAAATGCAAGATTTTTGGCGGTAAATAGAGCGCCCGGGGAGCTGCGGTCTCTTCTCGGAAAATACAGGCTGTTCGGGCAAATTGTGTGCTGGATTTTGTTGTAAAGTTGTGTAACCCCGGCTTTAAAGCAAAGCATTCTGCAAAAATCGGATCTACGACAGCGCCGGCGGGACATTTTTCTGCTTTTACAAGTTATTTTATTTCAATGTGGGAATAATGGAAAGCCTGGCGTAAGTTTCGCATTGGTATAATTATTCTTTCCGATCTGTAAGATCTACCTGTCATTTGCCTCGGATCCGTTAGTTCGATAAGTTTTTCATGGTGAGCATAAATTAAAGCTGAGAGATGGTAGCAGGCATATGGCCTTTGCAATTCGGGTCAATCCAGCGGTTAATTTGTGGACGATAAAGACCGGAGTTCAATCTTTAAATGAATGGTAGGGAAAGGGCTAATTATTGAGCAAAATGGACGCACACGATAGCAGATCAGGAGTGCCGTTTGAAACTCTCAAGGTTGCGGAAGATCGGCCAAAAACTGATCAGCGAGGGGATGAATTCGGAGTGGATATGGCGGCTGCAATCAATCGTGATATTGCCGTTTCTTCTCCCGTCACTAGACAGAAAGTTGCTGCGGCGAAGCAGTTTATAGAGAACCACTACAAGAATCAACTCAAGAACCTCCAGGATCGCAGAGAAAGGTATGTTACGGAATCCATGTTGTTGATTTTATATTTTTCTGTCTGCACGAGGAATAATTTGTGCTATCGATTAATTTTACTGAGGATTGATCCCCCAATACGTTTTTTAATCTTTACTCTGTCTCTGTAAGATCTGTCACTAAAATGCCCCAATTGATAACAAATCAATAATTTAGTCTTAATTTTTATTCCTGCATTAATTTGTAGTGCTGCTAGATCTTTAAACTTCATGTAGAAACAAGCAAACAGCAGTGATGAGTATTGCTTCATCAATGGTTTTTGGCATCCGAAAAAGAGTGTAGAGTGTCAATGGAGGGTTTTTAGCCCACAGAAGTCTTCAAACAAGGGCCAACAGTCCAACAAACAGAACAATCACAGAGTAGAGAGGGTGCTGTGATGACCAATTCAATCGCCATTAATGATTAATGTAATCCTACTTCATTATGTAAGCATAGACAACTGTCCCTTTTACTAACTTAATTCATATCCCGAGACAGGTCTAGTTTCAAATTGAGTTTCCTTCTTAATCACTGGCCGAGCGTTTTGATTTCTGAATTTTAAGGTGTTGAGGGTCGGGATCAAATCCTGGTCCAGGCTAATCAATAAGTTCCGGCCTAATCGAGCTTAGCTGCAGAGGGATTTTTAGTTTCTTTGAAAAGGATACCCTATAGCAGCTGTATGCAGGAAACCTTAATGTTTCAGGTTTCATTTCATTATAATGGAAATTATCCTAGACTAGCTAACCGTAAAAGCACAATGATCTCACCTCTGCCAATTCCCCTGTTAATTCCCCTGTTAAGAGGGCTTGCCCCCATCTTATTAAACCCTTTGCCATTCCCGTAATAAGAATTTTATTTAACTCCACAATGTTTATATCTCATATGGCACTACAAAACTACAATAGCATTTTGAATCATGATACATGTTTTCAAGAATGAAAGGGCAAACAAACTATTGTTCGAGAACTGCCTTAAGTCTGGGCCATTGCGGCTTCTTTTCGGGGGGTGGATTTTCCATTATTAAGCTTGTTCAGAATTTACCTCCGATTTAAATAAATTGCTCTCTTCAGAAAGGTATGCCAAGACTCAACCCTTAACATGTAGCCGTAGTTAGTAAGGACGTCTGAATCATATTCTGTCTCCAACATCGAAGAGGTACAAAAACAAATGTACTCCTAATCACAAAAAAATTTCTTTCCCCCAACCAAATACATTAAGAATATGGAACCGACCTTTGTAAAAGAATTTCAGATTCTTCACTGAATAATTATAACTAAGCCCTTTCCAAAGCCTCATGTAAACAGCAGCCGCGTTCACTTGAATGGGCTTTCCTATGATTAAAAATAGAATGTCATTTCTGTTATGGGTTTTCTTATGATTAAAAATAGTATTCTGCTACTATAAAAGTGTTTTTTTTTTTTTTTGCCAATATCAGATTAATAAGCAAATTATCCTGCAATGCTAGGAATATTAGAACTGAGTGAAACCAATTTGTGAATATCAATTCAAATGGAAAAGAGGGAAGTAGGGAATATTAATAACCCACACAATTAAAAATAAATAAATGAAAAATTATAAATAGAAATTGAAGTGAGTTATAATTGAAAAAATGTGTGTATCAAAAAGGTTATATTTCAAGGGTGAAGATGATGACTAAGACCATTCCCTTAATGATTCGAGAGTGGATTGGATGCCCCTAACCATCACTGTTTAGCCAAAAAAATATTTTTATATAAATATATACTTAATAAATATAGTCAATTATATATTAAACTCTATTTATTATGAAACAAAAGTATCAATATATTTATATAAAATTATTGATTTCCTTAAAAATTGTTGGTAGAGGGTATGGATAGGAGAAAATTACAAATGATTTAATTAATAAATATCATTCCTATGGTGTAAAGAATATTTGTCATACAAATTGAGACAATTATGTCAAACACTTTTTCATTTTGTTGCAATTCCCAATTTTTTTTTCGTTTTATTGAATAGTCGTGAAATTGAAGGTGTGTGTTTCTATCTTGATGAAACATGTTCGATTTGAGGGGGTGGAGTATATTTATACCCTGTAGTTTAAGGCTTTAAGCATAATTAGGTACATAAGGTCCTGTTACACTTGTATAGCTCGAACAACTCCATAATACACCATATTATCTAAGCATAGTTAAATATATATTTAAATGTTGCATGTTTAAGGCTATTATATGTATACAAGTTTAAGTTGAGCATGTGTATTTCATAACACGTGTGGTTTCAATATATGATATATTAACCTACAACCTATATTTTTTAGATTACATATGTAAGGCAAATTTTTAATTTTAGATAATTAAAAAAGTGGATTTCATTTATTATATATATATATATGTTACCGGAAACGCCGTAGGGGGCCTCGGGAGCGTGCAAGGAGCGGGTAGGGGCTGCGGAAACGCCCAGGTACGACATGGCCGGGCGTTTCCGCAGCCCCTACCCACTCCCTGCCCGCTCCCACGTTAAAAAAAACGTTTTTTTAAATTTATTTTTTATCTTTTTTATGTTTTTAAAGCCACACAACAATAAAAAATTATAAATTCTTCTAATCTAAAACCTAAAAGCTACCTCTAAACAATAAAACAAAAGAACAACACAAAAAAAAACATAAAGCAAACAAACTCACATTGTTTTTCATATGCATAATATGTGGTTAATAATTAAATTCCTATTTAGAAGGCTGAAATTTATATATTTTTTAATTTTTATATAGTTTTTGTACTGCCGTATCCTACGCCGTATCCGGGGTCAAAATTTTTTTTGCCGTTTCCGCGTATCGGATACCCCGCTCCCGCTCCCTATCCAAAACGTTTCGGTAACTTAGATATATTTGTGTAGTGTGTTTTGAAATTTTCCTACTTCTACCAAGAACAAGAGGGGGTGGGTGTTTCAATCTACCTACAAGAGGCGAGCTGCCACACCTTGTGTGAATACAATGGGGTTTGAACTTGGGTGGAGAGCTTTGAATGCTCTCATTATGAACTGGGCTACTAACTCACCTAGGCCCCCTTTCACTTTGTATAAATCGTTAATATGTAAATGGGAAGAATTTAATCTCTTAAGTGCCGGTTAAAAACATTCAAACACCTAGGTCCTTACCCTCAACACATAGGCCCATATGCTTTAAGTCGGATTAGCAAGAATGTTGAATCACATTGTCGAATGACATATCACCTCTAAACAATTTTGATTCACATTATCAACAATGGAGAAATATTTTGACGAAATCATATGCGATCTTCACTACTACAATATATGCAAATAGCGCTACTATTTGGGTCAATTTTGCATTGAAAATCAACCATTTTTTGGGGTTTTCGGTTGTGTTTCTTTGAAGAATTTGTGTCTTGGATGTGATGCAAATTTGACTTGACTAGACATTTATAATTGCGTCACCTTTTGCACCACATTTGCGTCACGTTTGTGCCAATCATTTTGTTTGATAAATTAATATCAAGTGGTGCAGAAGTAACACAAGATTCATTCGATAATTTTTTAAAAATGTAATATAATTATTTGATATATATCAAATAATTATATTACATAAATTTTATTAAAAATTAAATATACATTAATATTATATAGATACACATACATATATATTTTAAATGTAAAATGAAATTGACATATTTAAAATTAGAAATACATATACTTACTGGAAATGATATTCAATATTGCATTCTATACTAAAAATATTAATAATATGTAACTTGAACAATATACCAAATAATAAAATTCAAAAGAAAAAAGTTATTTTAAAAATAATTTATCATGGGATTTATTTATGCTTTGACTTATAATAAGATTCATTTTTTCTCCCAGAGATAAGGGTGATAAAGAGTGAGAATGGAGAAGGAATGAAATAACAATAGAACAAGAACAAGAGCAAAGGAAATGGAAATGAAGAAGATTTTTCAGTGGCATTCTATTGTGCTAATTGATCTCAGAAAGTAGGATAAGTGGTGGAATGGTCCTCAAGTGAGTAACTATTATTGGAGAATCCACATATATGCCTATAAATAACATTGTTTCCAAATTAATGTTGTTTCCTCTATCAAAACATAATATACAGTGCATAAATTATATAGGCTATATTGATAGTTGAATGTACAAGGAAATAAATGCATTCGAGTATGAAATTAGATTCATTTCTAACATTTTCTCTTACTTCCCTTACCCATATTGTAGGAATAAAGAATGTGGGTACAAGTGCATAGAGGTAGGTTAGAGAGAAGCCATGTGGATTTAATCTCCTCGAATTCCAACTAGATGGGGATCTTATTTTTCTTAGTTTTGCTGATTGTTAGATCTTGGTTGAGGGATGTAGAGGGATTTTCGTGACATAGACCTTTTCGTACTCCACACTTATTATGTATCCATTGTTAGCATCTAATGAGGATTATAGATTGTGGTTTAATCCCATTTATGGGATGTTCATTGAGTTTCCTGAGGGCTTGGGAGACGTATTTGTCTGGCATCAATATGGACATAATAGCTTTCGTAGTATTTTTGAATAACATTCTCAAGATATATTCCTTTGTCAGACATGTTCATTCCTATCCATTTTTTCCATAATTAGCCTAAAATGTGACCTATCGGCTTGTTGTGGCTAGTAGGTGGGTTGGACTATCAAGGAACATATGTAGTAAGTAGTGTTTACACTCAATTGATAAACCTAGTCCCCCATTTTCTCAGTTTCAAGTTTATATCATCTTATCCCAAATATAAGCTTTGGTATGGTTATATTTCTTGTGAGTCCACTAAACATGGGGTATGGATTTCATTTTTTCTATATTTAATTTACGTGGTGTGATTGAAGGGAACATATGGTAAATTGTAAGTATAGTTGATTAGAGGAAATATATGGTTATGAAATTGTCACGGTTTATAAATTCAAGAAGAGAATTCTACACTGGATTTGTCATGATTTTTAGCTAATCTACGTAGGGGTTGGGGACTTGATGTCCCTTGGTCAAAGTCAACCTTGGTTTTTTTTTATTATTATAATGTGATGGAGGGGATTGAAATATTGATGAATACATATACATTCATATTCATTTCATTATCATTTCACCATATTTTTAGGGTGGTTCATCTACTTGTGGGGTATGTCACCCTGTTGGTTCATCAGAGTTTTAACTATCTTGGCTATGTTTCTCCATGAATCTATTTTTCTAGGTAGGTTTACGTTGGGATTATCTACCTTGTTTTCATTTTTTCCAACCTATTTTGTATACCAGTAAGGTTAAGCAGTAATGCTTGTAAAGGATCTTAGAATGTGCTACCTGCTTATGATGCTACTTTGAACAAGAATCCCTCATAGTTGGAGTAGTATTTATACTTGTTATGTTGTATTTCAAATCATTCATCATGTATGCTTTTTTTCATGTTTGTGCCCCATCTGCAAGTAAAAAAATAACACATTATAAATTTTACTTTCCTCTAATTTTATTATCGTAGCAAACAAATCATAAACAAAATTTGATTTCAATTTGGTTTAAGATGAAAACTACACCTGTCTCACAAGAGCATAAAAGGAAAGAAGTTACATAGTTTTACACGATCTAAATAGTAGTCTTAATTTTTATTAATAAATACCCTTGATTAGGTTGTCAGATATTAACCCTTCTATCTTATATATTATTGGAAAATAAGATAAAAAATTGTCTTTGTTCTATCAGGTAATGGAATTTAATGAATGGGTGTGGGTCCAAAATTTATTACTAATCACTGCCATGCCTTATACACTTACAATCTCTTCCATAGTTCCATGAAATAAAATTATACTCTGTACTTATACTCCATTAATTGTATGAACATTAAATATGTATCAAAATGACGTGAAAAATATGTATAATATACTACTGCTCGAATAAAGAAAAGTATTACCCATGACCATAATAACATTACAAACGAGAAAATCATTCTACAAAATAAATGTTAACAATTTAATAATCAATCAATTCAAAGGTTATAAATTATAATTATTTGAAATATAATATGATAAAAATGAATTTTAGAGTGTCCATTGAAAATTATACATAACACAACAAAAAACCATAGGGGAGAATTGGAGACAAATTAGATGAACCTCATTAGTAATATAAATAAAACAATGTACTAAAATAAAATTAATATTTAGCGGAATACCTTATAGAAACCAAAACAACGAATTCATCATTCAACAACCTCTTTACATATTTTTGAATGCTGAATATGCTCTATAATAGTAAAGAAGAAGGTTTTTCAGTCAAAATAAAAACATGAATTATAATTCAATTTGTTCTTTCAAAGAAGCATACAAGTAGAAAGCCATTGTACAATGTGAGGTAATCAACTTTGGGCACAAACCTAAAAAATTATACCTGCAAGCAACATATATGTGATGTAAACAATTAGTCCACGACTACTAAATTACAATAAAATAGAATCTAGATATTAAGAAAAAAATATACAATCCATATGATAACTAATAAATGAATTTAAAATTGATATTTATTTAATTTTACATCACATAATTATCAATATAAAATTCTATGTATAATTATAAAGATTACTGATTACCACACTTATTATGTTTGAAACTGTTGCGACAACTTACACCGCACATATAATGGAGTAGTCTTGCACGCACGAAACTAAGTTGGAGGAGTAGAACTTAGATGAGAAACATATCTTTAACACATGTAGTATATCTTAACGTTCTTATCTCTCTCCTATATTTTTGATTTGGTTGAACGACCTAACAATCATGTACAATTCTCTCACAACATTATTATCCCAAACTCCTAACTTATATAAGTTGTTAAAACAACTCATTTATACAAATATATTAACTCACATTAACAATCATGTGAGTACTAACACACTAATTCCTAATAAAGATGTGACATTTTAAATACTTACTGTCTACAAGAACATTACTGAATTAGGTGTGAAATGGCAAGAGAATTTATGTAACAAATTATACTCAAATTCTGGTAATAATATAGTTGAAAATAGTGAAATATTTTATTTATGTGTAAGGGGCACTATTCAATGAAGGAAAACATTGACAATTTTAAGACCACCACATTTATCCCCCTATGTTAACATACATGTGTGGTATCTAAATTCACAGTGTTTGAACTGTGTATACATTTTATTAGATGAGACCATGTATATAAGGTCTCATATGTCGGTTTTTGAGCTATGGCAGCCTAAAATGAAAATGCCAATTGTCGGTTGCAACTACTATGAATTTAATTCTAAAATAGAAACATAAGTAATTGTAGTATTTGCATTGTTCTACCTTTATGGTATCTTTTATGGTTTTAGTTACTGCACTAAATGGTCTCACTTTTATTGGTATAAGTTTTATAGCACTCGTTTCCCAAAAAAAGCGGAGTTGTCATTTCAAAAAGAATTTTTTAGTAAGAGGGCCTCAAGATTAAATAACGAATGGTAAAGACCAGTGAAAGGAAGCATAAGAATGCTCACCACTGAATAGCCAAAGATATTCATTATCCACCGTAATTATATTTTTGGATTGTCATGCTAATCCAATTAGTAGGACTATTTTGGTGAAAGTATTGTCTGAAAGATTATGTGATTTATATAATAAATGTTGAGGGTTAAATATGATTCGTCAATTTCCAAGCCACACTATATTTTGATGAGAAAATCTTTTTATTTGATTAGCTAAATGGGTAAGGGTTTCGAAAGGCCCCCATAACCTTGTACAAATCGTGAAAGATGAAAAAAAATTAGCCCAAAAGAAATCATCATACAATCGGGTTGAAAACATAGACCCATAAAAAATTAAACATTTTCCACCATATTCATTGTAAACGTTGTTATTATTTCATAGCTATGAACTACAGTGGGGGTGGAACATTTTCACAAAGTGGGACATGGGGGTGGGCTTGAGTCCTTAATATTCGTCAAGCGAAACGCATTCGGAGCATCACGTTGTGTTCCACGTTGTCCACATGGAGAAGTTCGACCCTTACCTCAAGGTGTCCCTATGGACACTTCTTGAAAGCATCCAATAAACTAAATGTGAATGAAACTTGGGTTGATGATTACAAACTACTTGTAACTCACCAATAGTGCAACACCTTGAGTCTGTTTGATGAGAAAATGTAAAATAAATGCTAATTGATATTTAGTTTCTTGAAATCCTAAAAAAATCTTCTTTAAATATTATTTGTTGAAAAGTGTAATGAACATTGATGATTAAAGTCTTTATAAGTTTTTTGTTTTTTCCCCATGATTTCTAGGTAGGATAGCACATCGAGTGAAATGCTTGATGTGTTAGGTTATTGGTTATTGGCATTCATAGGCGTGAAACACTTTAAAAAAAAAACTTCGTTTGAAAGTGAGTTGAGACATTTTTTTTGGAAATGGAAATAGTATGTAGTGAGGCATAAGAAGTTAACAAATCCTATCGGCTAAATAACAGAGATTTATATATTGTAAGCATGCTTTGAATTAATTTAGTTAATGTACTTAAACTTGATCTCTCATTTTTAATCAATTTAATAATCATAATAATACTTTTTAAAAGATTTTGAAATATAGTTAAACATTTGAAAAATCCGTCCTAGAGTTAGCCAGAGAGATCTTAGTGTTTGCAGATTTCATTAAACACTTCGAAAACATCCTTATTTTTGTAATTTGACTTATGATATTCCATTGGAATGATGATAAAAATTATTTTTAGGTGTGCACATGAATTCAAAATGATTACACTCATTTAACAACAAGAAATTCAAAATTTTCCTCTTTTAAAAGTAAATCTACTAATCCACATGAAGAAAAAATAGTTTTTTAGATTTTCCAAAGGAGATTGAATGTTTTAGAACATTAAAGCCCTATGTTATTACTAATTTTTATTTCTTCAGCCCCATAATCCCTACCTTAGTATCTTTTTGTGGTCAGCCGTAAAGGAGTGGCTCTAAATATGACAATATCTCTTTCCACAGGTCAACTTCATTTCTCTACAAATCCCAAGGCATAAAAATATTATTTTACAAAATTCTGAATTCCATCTAAAACTATAAAAACGTGCATATTTCAAAAGTAAAAAAGAATGAGATAAATAATTTACCGATTTGGTTAAACCCTAGATGAATTTATTTCAGCAATTTGTTTTTCCATCTCTTTCAATCTTTTTTCCAAATTTCTACAGAGCTTCTATGCATTCCAAAAACTTCCCATCCCTTCTCCCAGTCACCAAATGCCCTTGTAAGTTTTTTTTGCATGGCCAAAGGCCTGTTCACTGTCATTTGTTCTGCTTCCACTCACCCCCCACACTCTCCTTCCATCTACCTTCTCTTTTTCTGTTTTACGTGAATGCATATTAGGGTAACCTAAAAAAATAGGCGTGAATGGGCCCCACCACCTATTATTTTTGAATTTCCCCCCCCTTATTTTTGAATTTAGAGGTGGCGATGGTGCAAATGTGACACACATAATGTCTACGTCACATTTGTGCCACCAAAATTGCATCATATTTGCATTGAAATTTCCATTGAAAATGAAAAAATAAATAAAATGGGGGTCGACGCGAATTCAACACAAATTGTGATGTTTTTTTGCACTGTATGTAGTAGTGCTTGTACCATTCAATATTATGAGTTAGAGATGGGGATCCTATTTATATGACACCTAAACACTGTTTTTATTCAGTGTTCCATGAGAGATGCATCTCCCCCCTAAATCTCCCATCTTGAAGACTTAGAGATGCCATGGGGATGTCCCCCATTGTCCTGCCACCCAGCCACTAGTTCAAAGGAAACGTCCTCGAAGTGTTTTATTCAAATAGGGGACGTTGCAGAGACTTCCCCACCTTTTTGGTGACGCTTGGGAGTCTCCAGGACGTCCGTTGAGACTTCTAGAAGTCTCTCGGGCTGTCTCAGAGACTCTCAGGTGTCCCTTGTGGCTAGGGTTGTCTTAATTTTTTTAAAAATTGTTTTAAAAAGTTACTCTCAACCCTAACCCTAATGCTTAATGGATCCCAACCCAGTCCCTAAGCACTCGAAAAAAACTATAAATAAGAGTTACAACCCTCGCCCCAAATCACAATAAAAAAAATCAAAGCAAAAGTGAAAGCATTAGAAAACAAGAGTGAGAGGGTGAGAGCATTAGAAAGCAAGAGTGAGAGCATTAACAAGGAAGAGGGACACCATTAGCAAGGAAGAGGGACACCATTAGCAACGATTCATGTGCCAAGTCTTCATTGCTCAATCGTTCGCCACATTTTCAACACGTTCATCAAGCCTTCAAGGTAAGCCACGACCTGTGGCACCACATAGTTTTTTTAATTTTAACTTTCAATTTAGAAGCATAAATTGTTCAATAAATTAATTAAAATTGTTGATTTTCGGTTTGTTGAATTGCTATTTTTGAAAACAACAGTTACACATCTAAGAGCAACATTTAAGTGTTTCCAACTTTTCGTTTAACTATTTAAGTGTTAGATTGTTTTATTATTTTTAATTTTTAAATATATTTATTAAATTTAATTTTAAATATTTTTAATTTTATAATACTAGTCAAATTAGAATTTCATCTTTTGTGTATCCTCAGCGTTGCGTTTTGTGTGACCTTGAAGTAAGGAAAATAAAACTGAAATTCTTTTGCCTCGACTCTCGAGTCTTGAGCCATTACAAAGTTATTATTATTAAAATAATAAATTTAATTTTAAAGGATAATTTTTTATTTCTTGCAGTGTCATCATGAGTTTTACTTCTCACAACATGAGTGATGAAGAGGGAGAGCAAGAGTTTATGGGGGTTGAGTATGAAATTCCAAGTAGAAATGTGATGGGGGTTGAGGGAAGTAGTTCTATTGGGAGTGTAGCTGGACACTTTAGTTGCCCATCCAATTTATTGGAATCTTTTGCCAAGAGTCCATTTTAGAAGAGGTCCTCGTTCAATCAATTTGTAACAAAACAAGTAAGACTTGAGGTGACATGGGGCTTTAGGACATAGAAGTGTCATTTTTGTCAAGTTGAATTTCAAGGGAGCATTACAAGAGTTAATGCAACACCTCCTTCATATCTAAAACAAAGTTGTGGGGCTATGGTGACAAGTTGTTACTAAAACAAAGGACCAAAATTAATAAATTGTGGGGTTGCGATACAAAAGGTAAAACATGTATCTATTACTTTGGTAACAAGGAGTGCTACTCCTAGTAGTGCTAGAACTTTCCATGGTGCACAACCTCCTACTTATCCAGCTGGTTCAACTTCATGGGCATTAGAGCCTAAGGGGAAACACGGAATGACAGGTAGCAATGATGCTGCTACATAGCGGCAAAGTTATTCAATGTGCAAAGTAAAGATGATGTAGATGATGACATTGGCAAACTCTTCTTTGCTTATGAGATTTTGTTCCATGTGGCTCACTTTCCTCATTAAAAGGATGTTGTGACAAAGATAACAAGAGCAAGACCATCATATGTGCCACCAGGGGAGAGAGAATTGAGGACAACAATCTTGGATAAGAACTATTCCAAGATTAATATTAATGAATGGGTGGACGGACATCAGGCATCATCCACTTATCAACATCATGGTCACATGTACAAAGGGCCCTTACTTCCTCAAAGCCATTGATTGTTCAGGGCACACCAAGGATGATGATTTTCAGTTCCAAATTCTTAGAGATGCTATTGAGGAGGTTGGACTGGAGAAGTGGTGCAAGTTGTGACGGATGCAACCCATGTATGTAGAGCTGCAGGGAAGTTGATTGAGGCGGCCTACAAACATATTGGGTGGACTCCTTGTTTTGTGCATGCCATGAATAATGCACTCAAGGGCATGAAAAAGATTGCGCGGATCAAAGAGGTAGTTGATAATGCTAGAGATGTGCAGATGTTTGTGTACAACTACCACACTTCACATGCACTCTTTAGGACCTTCTCTAAGGAGTTTGTGAAACCTGTAGAGACTAGATATGCATCATATTTCATTCTCTTGGAGAGGATGTTTGAGTTGTAAGAGCCATTGCAACTAATGGTCATGACAGTAGAGTGGAATCGGTGGGCCCGATTCCAAGTCTGAGCAAGGGAAGAGGGTGAAGGAGGTGGTGAAGATTGACCCATTTTGGGCTGATATAAAATACATTGTCTCTTTCATTATTCCAGTCTTCAGAGTCATTAGATATGGGGACTCTAATGCACCTAACCTTGGAGAGGTGTATGAGTGCATTGACAATATGCTTGGGTAAATGAAGGCCATTGTACAAGAGAAAGACCCTACCTTGCAATTCTACAATGACAATATTCAACCAATTATTTATTGGAGATGGGAGAAGCTCAACACCCCCTTACACATGGCTGCCTATGCATTAAACTCAAAACGGTATGTGCAAAGGCTTGGCAGAGTTACCCCTATACAAGATGTAGAGGTGAAGAAGGGGTTCAGGAAGGCTATTCAAAAAATCTACAATTCTATAGATGCCAACACTATTTGTATGGAGTGGACAATATATGCCACTTTTAGGCAATATTCAGAAGAGGCCAAGATGGATAGGGAGACTATGGCACAAGAGGATCTAATTCTGTGGTGGACTATGTATGGGCCCGATTCTTTGACAGTTACACTAGCTATTCGCTTGTTATCCCAAGTTTCTAGTTCTTCTGTTTCTGTGAGGAACTGGTCCACTTATGGCTTCATCCACTCTATGAAGAGGAACAAGCTTACCTCTAGGAGGGCGGAGAAGCTTGTAGCTGTATATAATGCCTTATGTCTCATTGACCGCAACACACTTACGTACAAGGAGAGTCCAATAGACCGATGGGATGTAGAGCCAGAGGAGCCATTTCAGATTGATGATGATGTGACACAGACAGGGTTGGTTGGCATCAATTTGGAGGAGCTTGACCTTGATGAGTCTAACAACTTGAGTGATGAGGACATTGAGGAGTTTGGCGCAGCTACAAACTTTGGGGATGAATGATGATTAGACTCATTACATTGAGCCACTGGCTAACTGTTTTTGAATTTTGAATGTAATCATCATTTTGAATGTAAATATTAATATATTGATATTTTGGTTTTTTCACTGTTCAATGCAATGTGTTTAATAATTCAAAGTTTCATTTGTTGTTCCTTATACATTTTTTTATAGCTAATTTTTCAAGTACTATTTATATATTTGTGCCGCTGTCCTCTTGTCGTCCCCAAACCAAGTGCTAACATGCCAGGCTGCATGAAGCAAGAATGCAAGTTGGTTTTCAAAACATCTTGCAAGAGTTGTGGTGTGCTGCCCTAGTAGATTCTGGTGAGAAAGGTTTGTTCGCGCTACTCCTCAGTGGGGAGTGTAGCAAACGATGCCTATTGTATTGGTTAGGCGATCACTTGTATTGGAAGGGAATTGTAAGCTTCGTGTTTGTGGCGAATTTCCTAGATGTGGAACTCCCTTTGTATCAGAAAGTCCTTCGGTGTTAGACGATAGAGAAGGACGTGTTGCAACCAGGCTTGCAAGGGCCTCAGGGATACTTAACACCGTCAATGAGCTAATGCACAGTTGTGTAGGGCAAAGGCTTCTTGTGAGGTGCATTACTGGAAGAGTTTCTCCTCCATTTGGCCCTTGTTTTTGCCAACATGGGAGTTTATTGTAAGGCCTTTGTAAGGTTGAGTGGAGCTCAACGACTTTCACCAGGGGCATTCCTTGGAGATTCTAACCTTAATTGGCAGGATCGGTATCACTATAGTTGTCACTAGGAGGTTTCAACTAGTGGTGGTTCTATCAGGCTTGAACTTGGAGTTGAGGGCTAGCTCCCAAAGAATGTGCTTGCCCTTGAGCTGACCAAACGAGACTCTTCCTGTTGAAGAAAATCAGAAAAATCAGTTAAATTCAAATAAAATTGGCCATTTGTACATCTTATCGAACTTAAGTGTTTGAGGATTTTGGTTTTGCGTCTCTTTATTGTTTAATATTTTTTTATTTCATTGACTCCTATAACCTCATAAACTTTTTTTTGTTTAATTCAGTTTTAAAATTCGGTGGATCAAATATATATGTAAGTTCCAACTGCCTTTCACCATTGATACAACGAAGTCAGTCCCAATAATCTTGACAACTCACATAGTAGAGGAGTTTAACCCCCAATAGTTTTAAGAGTTTGTGAGACAACTCACCTGAACACACGGTATTTATAATATCAAAGGCCACTTTAATATATTAAGATATTTAGAAAAAAAGGCTACAATATTTTTTTAATATATATATATATATATATATATATAGTTTCTTACTATGGATCATAGATCATTTGAGACATAAATTAAAATATTATATACAATTGTTTTCTTAAAACTTACATTTTAATGAATTCTAATTACTTTAAATCTTTAATATATAATATACATTTAATAGTTAAGTTTAATTATAAATATGATATATAAGACATACATGGGGACTATACCAAATTTAGTTGCATTCTTTATTGTTTCTTACAATTCTAATTACATTATTTCACGTGCATTTCATTATAATTACAAGGTTCATTTATTTCATGTTCCCTAGGTATGACAGCATATAATAATGTATTGTTTGTGTTTCCTGAGACCAACTTGATGTATCACAACTTTCTCCAGAGTTCCCTCGCTTGCAAATCTGCGCATTTCACCTGCTTTTTCATTCGAGAGATACTCAAATATGGCGCACGTACCAGCACTCGGAGCAAGAAGAAAGGAGGGTAGCAAGACTACTATCACTCAACCCATCGTAAATACTACCCTCTGCTTTCATAGCACCTCCGCTACTACTATACTCAACAGTTCTTCTATCCAAAGCGGCCCAATCGTGGATATCAAATGTAATCTTGTTTATTGAAACTAAAATTGCCCACTAAAGGCTACCACTCATGATATAAATACTGCAAACGTATACATGTCTCATTACGTGTACATATACCTTCATTTATTTGATGTTTCCAAATATGATATGCAACTTTAAATGTACGATTCTAAATCAAATAACATATACCGTTCGGCGTTCACATCTCATGAAACACATGCGATTGCTAGTTACATTATTTCGCGTGCATTTAATTATAATTACAAGGTTTTTAAGAGATTTAATTATACACAATACATTATGAAGTTAGACAAAATAATAATTTTTTTGATCATGATTTATAGTAGAAGTTCCAACCTAAAAAAAGATTGGAAGTTTTATATGATTCTTAAGACATGATTGGATTGATTGAAGTCAATTATATTATAATTCTTAATTCCGTAAACTGTTCGGTCTTGTGGATGTGATTAAAAATTTTCATTCATTCATTACCTCCACAACTAACTATACACAATTTGATTGGTGCTTGATTTTATGTTAAAAGTTTATTACTCTAAGAAATAAATTTAAATATCCAAATTTGTAACTAAAGAATAGCTAATTACCAAATATAAAAAATTATATATGATATATTGTGTCTCACCCACTTTAATAGAGAGTCTAGGTTGTAGTCCAATAATATATGATTGTATAAAGGTATTACTTCAACATCTATCAAATTATAAAATCAAAGAGATACCAAAAAATAAGAGCAAAATCCGGAAATAGGATGGAATGAAAACTCTTCGATCCTCAACAATCAAACTTAAAAATTCTCCGCACCTAAGTCATAGAAACTTCCCATTCAATCAGAAATAATAAAACATATATTTTAGAGCCCTGTGATTAACTGACATTTTGCTTAGGACACACCTGATGAAACTACGGGATGGCATCGGATATCATAAGTTTTAAAAGTTCCAACCTTATACAAGCTTAGTAATATGAATACGTTGTAAGACCATCCAGTTGTTTCTATTAATAAAACACATTTGAGTTCCAAGGTGCCAACCCACGCTTGCATTAGACGCAAAAAATTATCATCCCTTTCTAGTCTACAGCAACCGAGTTGTGTCGGTTATTTATCATCACAGCTAGAGATAAATCTATAAACGATTCTACAGTGTATATAAGGCACCGCCCATATATAATTCAACTCAATTCCATGGTCTGTAAATTTTGGAGGACTCGTAATTGTTGGAGACGGAATAAAATGTATACACATGCCAACAAGGAGGAGGACAATGACGAAAAGGTTCCATGCCCTCCTTCCAGGCCAGCCTCTTCCCTTACTAGACTCAAGGCTACTGCAGCCAAGCAGATCATAGAGGATCACTACAAATATCATCTCAAAAACATTGAGGAACGCTAAGAAAGGTGAGTCTACTGCCCTTATTGGATAAGCGCTTAGATAATTTTGTTCCCTCTTCCCTTTCACAGTCTATTGGATGTTTCAATTAATTTTACATTGTGTGAGAAACTGTTTTCGTTATCAAGTCAGTTGTTCGTTATTCCCGTTCCATGTTATATTCGATGTTTCAATCAGTTAAGCATGCTTGATATTATATGATCAATTTGTTTGTATTTTCAGCTGTTCAATCTTCAATTGTAAGTGTACTTGTAAACAGGTTGTCGATGCTAGATCTTAGCTTACCAAGAAACACCTGTAAGGAGTAGCTGACTATAATCCCATGAGCTGGCAATTTAACTATCACCGAAGAAACGGATTATTCCACTTCATCATGCGCCATACTTACAGACATCGACGACTAAACTTTATAACACCATAATCTATAGACTCCACCGTAGTCTACTTTGACTTTGGCTCGATTGTTTGCTTACAGGCTAATATTGTACCCAAATGAAAAGCCTTTTCGTCAACCATCTAAACGCGCCTGTGGGCAAAGATTTATTGGCAAATATTGTACCCAAAAGCAAAATTTTCCCTTCAAACATCCAAGGGTTAACCTTATAGTTGTCGCCTTACATTTACTTCTTTTGTGCATGGATAAGTGCAAATGGATAGCTATGTAGGAGCCCTATTAGACCGGAAGGCAAGGTTATGTTTTGAGATCTATGCGATTAAGTTTTATTCTCTGTTTACGACACGGCTATTCCTAGAAACCAATATAAAGAAATAAAGTTTTCCTGCAAAGGAGAAGTTAAGGTTGGATCGATGGGCCTAGATGGTGGTCCCATGGAGGGGGGCAAACTACAAATTTTTATGCAGGTACTGCAATTAAATTTTAAGACGTTTTTTTTTGATAGGGAAGTGGTCCCATAATTTGTAAAATTTTATGTTTTACTTATACATTTTAGAGTATTATAACATAATAACTATTAGATATTTATTAAATAGGATTAAGAAATTAATTGAACCAATGTGCAACTGCCATTTGCTAAGAGGAAATACTGCAATCTCTCCGCAGCTTCTTTAAATTCTCAAGTCTCCCACAACTGTCTGGAGCTGATACTACCCTTCCTAGACAGCAGCTTCTCCACAAATTCAGTATAAGATTCTATTATTTGTGAGTTTGCAATATAAAAAGTTGCATGGGACACCTACAGGGGACCACTGCTACTAAGTAATAGTTGCATTTGCCCCTGCATGGGACTGCTCTCTATAGTCCTTACTTTTGCCATTGTAAAGTTATGGAATTATAACCGACTCTTCAGAGTACACTGTGGCCAGCCATGGGAATTGTGAGAAAAATAGGATTGGATGATGCTTTCACATGACAAAAAGAAAATTTATGGGAAGCTCTACAACTGTATTTCCGTCAAACCAAACAAAAACATAACCAGGCGTTGAATAGACAATAATGGGATATAGAATTATCACTTTGATCAGCGTTTTTTTGATGAGGTAGATACTTCAAGGTAAAGAAATGGGTAAGATCTCTGTCAAAGAATAATTTTTCTCTCTCTCTCTTATAATTAGAGATAGACAAGGTGCATGGTGAAGAAACCAGTCGGACCTTTGTGAAGGGTACTTTATAGACTCGAGAATGGCTGGGTAGGCCTTATCCTTCTCCTAATTATAAATGGCACAATGTAAAGCAGGCATCTTCCTTATATGAAAGAAAATTGTCAGAACGAATCTAGTCCATTCCTTATGTAACTAGGCCAAGTGTCATAGAAAATAAAGAAAATTTCTGAGAACCAGCCAACTCCATTAAGATGTGATTTACAGGCTTCCATTACAGAATCTTTTCCGTTTCGTTTCTTTTATAAATCTTTGCAAATAGCCATTTAGCCTGATTCCGTATTCAATCCTCATTTGTAATTTAATTTTTAGCATATTAACCGCATTAGGTTTGATGGGCGCACATGTAATCCAAAAGAATTAATCTATGTGCTCTATGGACTAACTAGATAATCTTAGATTGTTATTTGGTATATGTCAAAATTGATTGCAATTCAATTTAATCGCAATAACTGTTAGGCCTCGCACTTGAGCATCTGGAGTTAATTAAATTTTTTGAGGGTGTAACTAACTTATGATCCTTCGTTCAACTCCCTTTCTTGTTTTTTAACTTGTATGTGTTTACGGGTTCTATTTTATGTCCCATGCCCCAATCTTTCTCACTGATTTGATTACTAAACACCTGCATATTTGTCCTAAGTTTTATGTTCTTTCTTTCTTTTAGAAATGCTTTTAGTGTACAATTGAAATACATAAACGGAAAATCCCTTAACAGTGCCACGGGTGATGGAGATTGCAAACAGAGATCTGGAAACCCAAGAGATAGACTAACCCACATAATCACAACCAATGTTTTAAAAATCGGAACCGAACTCGGAAACGACCGAGGTCTGGACTGGAACCGAACCGGAATTGGACCGGAACCGGACCGGTTCAAACTAATTAACCGGTTTACTAAAAAATACATAAAATTTTATATTTTTAATGAAAATAATATATCTGAAAGGTTAAAAACCATGATTCCAACAATTACACACAAAATATGCAAAGTTTGATCTTATATATATGCAAGAAAGGTGCTTATAGCAAAATGGCACGAACTCCAAGTCCAATACACAATACATATATCATATATGAGATTCCGAAACAAAATACATAAACAATGAGGCTCTAAATGGCCTCCATAGTTCGAGACTCCAAAAAAACAACATGCTATGATCATTGATACATTACAAATACTACAAGTTACAAAACTCTAGAATAAACTAGATGACATCAATGATCAATCATCAAGCTCTGTACTGCTGTTGGAAATGGGATCCTCAAGGTCATCCTCATCAATATCATCAGCGGCCTTTGGCTTTGATTCGGACTCATCCAAATCCTCAGGTACATTTGCAACAATTGTATTGGCACGGGGTCGGGGAGTAGCACGAGTGCGACTAGTGCCTGCTGTGTCTCGTGACGATGGCGGCGGTGTTGCTAATGGCTCATCAGATTCCTGATCCAAACCCATCCACCCCAAGTCATCAGGATCAAACTCTGCTGGCTGACTCTCCTCTACCCACTCTGAGGTTGGATCTATATCATCCAAGACAATGGGATCAGTATCAGGTCTTTGGTTCAACAATTGGTTGCGCCTTAACCGAAGGTTGTACTGCACAAAGACAAGATCATTCAACCGTTGTTCCAAACAGTTTCTCTTCTTCGTGTGAATCCGCTCAAAGACGGACCAATTGTGCTCGCACCTAGAAGCACTGCAAGTTTGGCTCAGGATCCTAATTGCAAACTTTTGCAATTGAGGACACTGACTACCAAACGAATCCCACCAATGTGCTGCAATAAAAAGTGTAAATGTTTAATTAGTAAACAATGACGATAAAAATTTAAAAACACAGTTAAAAATTAAAAGTAAAACAAAAACTTATAACTTAAAGGTTAAAGCGTAATTCAACAAATTAGATAAAGATTGTCTTATGCTAAAATTCATGATTATTTATTAAAATTTTTAATCAAATGAACTTCAAAAAACTTAGAATTTCTTACCTGGTTAGTCCACATCCCTTGTAATCTTTGCAAGGTTTTTCCCAAAGGTACCTGTGGCTCTGCTGAAGAAGTTGATCTGTCGGTGAACCTCAAATTGTTGCATCTCATCAGGGACCATGCGCTCTAGGCACTCGTACAAACCATCTTTTACTTCTCCTGTTTGATCTTTTCCAAGTTGAGCTCTGTAATGATATTTTGGGTTCAAGAAATACCCAACTGCATGTATAGGCCGATGGAGTTGATTGTTCCATCTATTATCTATGATCTCCCATATAGGCCCATACTTAGTTACCCTATCCTTGTAGGCTGCCCTTATTTGCTCCTTTGCCTGATCCATAGTCTCATAAATATAGCTCATGGCTAATTTTTTTCTCATCCACCAACTGCAACACCTTAACAAGAGGCTCGACAACTTTCACAATCTTTACTTTTTTTTCCAAAATAAATTATCAAAAAGTTTCTTCTTTGTGTCTTTCCCATCTTGTTTCCAGCTCCACTTTGATGCATTCCATTCATCACTTGAAAACATCCTTCTCAAGTTTTGTTGTTGGGAAATAAGAGATTGCAACGTGAGGAAGTTTGTTGCAAATCTCGTGATGGCTAGCCTAACAAGTTCTTTGCCCTCAGTGTTCTTCCTCATTAGGTTCAATACCCATGAGTGATTGTAGATGTATTTGGTGATGCTTTTGCCATGCTCTACAGTGTTCTTGATCCAATATTTTTTCCCTATATCCTCAAGCATGAGGTCTATGTAATGTGTAACACATGGAGTCCAAAATATTGTTTTGTGTTTAGCCTCTAACATCTTACTAGCAAGAACATAGTTAGAAGCATTATCTGTTATGATTTGTACAACATTTTCCACACCCACCTCTAAAACAATCTCATCCAAAAGCTCAAACAGTAAATTTACATCTTTCACCCTATCAGATGCATCTACTGATTTCAAAAAGATTGTACCTTATGGATAAGAGGCAAGAAAATTTATTATTGTGCGGTTCTTGCCATCACTCCACCCATCTGACATGATAGTGCATCCTGTTTTGGCCCATGAAGCTTTGCAACCTTTCAAATATTCATCTATGGATGCAACTTCTTTCTTCAAAAGTGATCCTCTCAAGTCATGCATACTAGGACCTTTGAAGCGCTTACCAGCAACAACAATGGAATCAAACATCGGCTGGTAATAAGGTGAGCGGGCAACATTGAAAGGGATATCTGCATCATACAACATCTAGCAATGTACCCAAAAGTTGCGTCTTTGTATTGCTTCTTCCAATGGTTATCCAAGGTGGGCTGATTTTGTGTTGGCATGGAGGCACTAGCAGTAGCAGGTGTGGAAGAGAGAAAAAACTTTGAATGGTCTTTCTTTTTTGAGGCCGGTGTTCTTGACTATGAGTGGATGGGGAGGCATATACCGAAAGAGGTCTCTAACAGTCACAAAAGGGTCAGAGCAAGATCCTTCAACACTCAAGGCATGTTCCCTCCTCCCTATTTCAGCTTCCATCTCTTTTTGCCTAGCCTTCTCTTCTCTATGTTTTTCATTTCCAACCTAATGGCATCAATATCAGGTGCATCACATGGGGTAACTTGGCCTCTTTGACCAGCCAAGTGTTGTTTCAACCTATGAATCCCCCCGCCCCCCCCCCTTCCCCCCCCCCCCCCCCCTTGATGTGTTTCTTACAATATTTACAAAAAACTTGATCATCAATTACGTCTGCATGGGTCCATGTAGGGTCTTTTGTTTTGGGGGCCATTGCAAATGCAAACAAATCTGAAAATGCAAATAAAAACAAAATAAATTTCAAATTTCTTATTTAATAAAATTTACAAATAAGGGGCAAGTTTAAAATGTAACATACCTTTCAATGTGCACACAAATGAGGTGAAGAAATGCTCCAAGCTTGTATATGGCACCACAAAGAGCCCACACTCCAAATGTAGATGTAAATGCCACCACAAAGAGCCCACACTTGATGCCAAACAACGCCCAAACTCACTCCAAATGAACACTATTCAATGCTGCCCCAATCCTCCAAATCCTTGCAAACAAGAGAGGTGCTCACAAATAGAGGTGAGGTGCTCACAAATGGATGCCAATATCACCACAAAGAGCCCACAAGCAATGCCAAACAAGCTCCAAGCCTCCCAACTTCCAAGCTCACTACAAAAAATAAATTCTTCAATCTTATGCTCACAAATGGTCAATGAGAGAGGTGTGAAGTGAATAGAGGGGGGGGTGTATTTATAACACCAAATTAGGGTTTAGAGATAGTAAAAAATACAAAAAAATAATTAAAAAAACGTTTTTTTAAGTTGCCGCTGTATAAGGAAAAACAGTCTTAAATTGGCAGGTTTAGGACGAAATCGGACCGGTTTAAATACTGCAAACTTTTGCGAAGAAAAGATCTGTATAAAACAGGGGAGACAGAACCCTGAAAAAGCAGAAACCGTAGGAAAACCCCTACCAGCAAAGCACATTCTCAACTCCACCCTATGCTTTTGCATTTCCAAACGTTGTAGTTAGTGTTTTGAAAATCAGTCAAACCGGAACCAGAACCGGAACCGGCCGGTTTGACCTTTTTTTGCACAAACCGTTAAAGAAACCGGATAGGCCGGTTTGACCTTTTTTTGCACAAACCGGCCGGTTCCGGTTTGACCGATTTTCAAAACACTAACTACAACGTTTGGAAATGCAAAAGCATAGGGTGGAGTTGAGAATGTGCTTTGCTGGTAGGGGTTTTCCTACGGTTTCTGCTTTTTCAGGGTTCTGTCTCCCTGTTTTATACAAATCTTTTCTTCGCAAAAGTTTGCAGTATTTGAACTTTAATTTCCATTTATTGCATACAGTCAGTCCATTGGCCGGTAGGGCAGTGTAGTATTGTCTATATAATGACCTATTCACAACCTCAAGCATCAATCGATGTTGCTGTAGCTATTGAAGGATAAAACAATGGTGTCCAAGACAGCCTGCAAGTAGTACCGAAGGTGTTCCACAAGGTAATGTTTCTACCCTTGATAAAAATACTCCTGAATCCCTGATATTGTCTATCAATTCCCTGAATCTGATAATGTTTGTAAGTGGTTTGAATTACAGTGTGATAGGCTATTTTGTTGGTAGAGTTCCTTTAGAGAGTGGTTAGAAATTGGGTCCAGACTGCATGGCAGCCTTATGGTAATAAGCTGGAATGGGTGCAAAATGATAAAAGGTGGGTTTTATTCCACTTCTCGAACCGTGAACATTGTTTGACCACTATCAAACATGTTTTTTCATTTATCAAAATCTCATTGCTTGTTTTCACCATGGACCTATAATTTTGTTTTTCTATTTTGATCATTGCTGTGATAGACTAGGTAGTTCATCCCTAAGGTCATTCATTAAGATCATAACCCCATTGTATTTATAATTATTTGTGGGGATTTTCAATTCAGTCTTTTTAAAAAATCAGTTTTATTACATTACTTTTTATTTACAAAATAAAGGAATATTGCCTCATATTCCTTGGGTCTGGTATATGGCTCCTCAATCCATTGGGAGAGATTTGGGTGTCTAGATTAGTGGTCGGCACCATCACTTGCACTGCTTTTCTATGGATGTTTGGAAAAATACTTTCTTAGATTAAGCACAGAGCACATATTGCTATCCCTACAATTTCTCAAGACCTTGAGTAAGTTCCATTTGATGAGATCTTTCAAGTCTATGTGACGACTTTATGGCAAATAATCAAAATTGCTGAGGTCTTGGCGAACCATGCAGTTCAAATTAGAGCCAAATTGCATCGGCTCAAAATTCGGGATTATGTATGTAAAGAATTTTTCCAACACCCTAGAGCTCACCCTGTGTCATAATAAATTAGAGCCATTGAAGACGCTAGCCAACAGTCAATAAACCCTCATTTTTTAGAGGCTTGTGATTCCACTGTAAGAAATTTTTCAGTAATCAAAATTTTAGCCTTTGTGGTTCCACAACAAGAAAAATTTCACTAAAGAGTTTAGCCACCAAAGAACTAGCTCTTAAGGGCTCGCTTGGGTTAGTGTCATGCTAGCTTACTCAAGTTCACAAGAGTGGCTTTGTGACTGGTTTCTTACACTTGATGAATTTCAAGATTTTTTTTTGAAGGTAAATAAGGGTTGATGGATCTGTTTCCCGTATATTCCATATGAATCAAAGCAATACAGAGCAGTATGACTTCAATAGATTGACACTTGGATCAAAACACCATAACAGGCCAAACCAGGGTGGCAGCTTATGCTGTTCTCACCTGCTTACATATATGCACCATTACAAACCAAAATGGGTAGCAACCTATGCTCACCCCTACATAAGTATACTATTTATGATATTTTGATCAACATAAAGCCATGTTATATACTATTTATAATATTACTCTCTCGCACACGACCAAGAGCAAGAAACCCTAACCAACATCACCAAAAGGTCCAACTTCATTATCCTGCATTTCCTCTGGCAGGATCATTCGACCGCCCAGAGTGATGTCAAAACTGGTAATTTCTGCTATAGCCTCAACGGAAATTTGTAAGCTTGGACGGCCTTTACCCTATTCCATTTGTGGATTCTTGGGTCTGATGGGAGGAGCGGACGTTTTATAGTGTCCGAATCAGTGTTAGGAAGGGTAATACGAGAGGAAGAACTAGGTCATGTTGGCAAGGGTAATACCAGAGGAAGAACCAAACCTGCCATGCCTTTGAATTATATCTACGAAGTCAACGAGTACAAAGATTCGAGACTCTAATGCCCTGACTGTTGCCATTGATACCGGTCCTCGAGAGTCTGCTCCAGTAATGAAAAGATTAAGGAGACTAGAAATGATGAAATACTTTAATGCACTGTCTAAACCTCGTTTATGCCCGTTTTTAATGAAGGAGACGTTGATGGCATTGGCTGATCTCTTTTTGGGCTTGATATGCAGCAAATTTTCAATGTAAACCAACACAACTTCTGAGTTAACCCTGTTTTGAATAGATAGAGAAATATAGTCACTTCCGCAGAACATTATATGGCCCATTCGAATGATGAAAATTATATTGAAGTGATTTTTAGTGATGGGTGTATTGAAAACCATCTCTGGAGCCTTACCCTTCAAGGAGAACCTTGGTAGTAGATACCGATCCATTGGGATACTTGCGAAGGGATAAACTGGACTGAAATCAAATTGCGATGAATCAAGGTTCGACATTTGGTGAAGATAAAATGGAAGGCTGACGTGTGTGCCACGATTGCTGTCATGTGCCAACCGATGTCACCTTTACACACCATCCAAATACACGATTAAAGCTGAAATGGGGCACCAGTGTGAAGATCGTTCCAATTAATTAGAACGGGTACTGGGAATGTGATGTTATATCTCACGTGTTGGTGAGAACTCAGCAGTCCAAGATTCCACTATCCCTGGGCAATGATTGATGTCTTTGTTGACTTCAATTTTTCTTACTTGTTTGATCCCAGAATTAGCAAGAAAGTCTGCCATTTTCTTTGCTTCTCTGAAGCAATGCTGGATATTCCATTCTGTGAGATCTTCAAGGAGATGTCTAGCCTGACTTAAAATGTTATCCAACTTCCAAGACAATGCCCTTCCCATATTGATTTCTTGCACAATTACCATAGAGTCTCCTTCTATAGTGAGATGCTCGTTGCCACATGAGATTGCCAATTGAAGTCCCCTCACTAATGCCATTCCTTTGCCTCGTTGTTTGTTCCATCATTTAATCGAAAAGAGGCTGCCCGGAAAGGATCTCGAACAGTCCCAAATTACACAACCTGCACCAGAGGTTCCAGGGTTACCACTGGAAGCCCCATCAAAGCTCAATTTGAAGAAGCCCAGCTTTGGATGCTGCTGGCAGGAATTAGCCCTTCTAGTTTCATTCCACAAAGGAATAACCATTCTTGACCCATTAATGGGGGTAAGGGAGAGAAAGTGCTATGTGTTTGTCAGTGAGGTATCCCAAGCTGAAAATGGAATGAAGGTTATTGCGGCATTCCTCGTCACAATTTCAGATAATGTCGATTCCACCCTAGTGATGACAGTGGTTGAAGAGCTGATCTCATTTCTGAAGATCCTATTATTTCTCTCCCACCAAATGTGCCATATGACAAGCGGGGGACTGCATATCCAGATTGAACCAGAACAATCCTTTGCATGCAGGATCAGCCAAGACTGGAAGGCTCGTGAGATTGTGGCCAGCAGCAACCAGCAGAAATCAAGTTTGCCACACAACCAATTCCAGCAAGATTCAGCAGAGGGGCAATGCAGGAGCAAATTGTTTATGTCCTCCTCATGCTCTTGACAAAGAAAGCAAATAGTTGTGCCCTGCAACCCCATTTTCTGGCATCTATCTTGTGTGAGAATCTTCCCGTGAGTGGCAAGCCAAGTCAATACTCCAGCCTTGGGGAGACAGCTTTTAACCCAACATACACTTCAAAATTCTTGCCTCAAAATCTATGAATGCAGAATGATATTATATCCGGTTTTGACTGAGTATTCTCCTGATTTGGCCATCCATCTGAGAATATCTGATTCCTCACTGTGATGAATCATTCGGTTTCCAATTACATATGTTTTAACCAAATGCGCAATTAGAAAGTGCCAGCTGTCAATGATTTACCACATGAGTTTTACAAGGCTCTTTGGGGTAGGCCTATGAGCTATATTTTGGGCAACTAAAAGCAATCAAAACACAAACTCTAGGCAAGCTTATCTACAAAGTAAATATCAATTCTATTCCAATCACTGGTGACCCATAGCTTATTATAAGTTGGAGGCTCATTACTCTGTTGAATGTTTTGCATAAGCTTATTAGCAATGCTATGGCCCTTAGGCTTGGGAATCTACTTGTCTTATCATCTTATGAGAACAAATTACATTTAGTCATAAAATGTATAATCTTTGCCATTTGGGAGGGCTTGGAGTGGGTTAGAACCTCTAGCCAACTACAATTTTTGTGAAAATTGACTTATAGAAGGTGAGAGTGGTTGTTCATCATTGCAATGTCGCAAGTGCTACGGTTTGGCCTTGACTTTGCTAGAGTAGTCCAAACATTGCTTGTTGATGCCTCTGCCTGCCTTATCGTAAATGACCATCAATTTGAGTCGTTTGGGCTTTTCAAATCAAATAGACAAGGTTTCCATCTTGTCCCTTCTTTTTATGTTCTTGCTGCAAAACAATTTGGCTATTCACTTTCCGAATATGCCTTAAGAGGCCTTGTCAAAGACATTTCTTTGCCGATAGATTTAGTAGCTCTTTGGATAAATGACCATCTTGTTGATGGTTTCTTTCTCATCCTTATGAAGGAAGAAGGCTCAATCTTAAATGCCATGGAGTACCCTAATATTTTTTTGCCTTGCATTGGGCTCAAATATTCTATGGAATCATTCTCATGGACAATCATTCAATTTGGCCCATGCCCGGTGTGTTAGATTTGGGTGGAAGTGAATTGACCATGGAGAAGTGTACAAATTCTTAGGTAGACCATTTGTATTCCTAGTCTTTGATTCAAACTCATAGAATTATGTCATCAATAAAATTGATATGTAACTCTTTGATTATATTATCAAAGCTTTCTATTGTAGTTGAGTTCCATATTTGCTCGAAAGTGCCATTTGCTACTAATGTTTCTATTGCTTTTGTTGGGATAGCTCTATTTATAACCTACAACATGCTAGAGATGTTGTTTAGATATTTATTTTGGTCCAACTTTGAAGGAGTGTTGGTGAGAAAATTTGTCGCTATGGCAAATTAGGTGTCTCCACCAAAGTTCACGGGGCTACGCCCCCTGCATTGAATGGTACAACTCCCATTATTGAAAGTAAACTAATCCTAATCCTATCTAAATGCTGTGGGTGGCCAAATTGGTCGGGGATCACACAGGGACACTCCATTGAACCTGTGGCAAAGTGCTTGTACAGGGTACAAGGGAGGAAATTACAGCGATGAGGGGAAAGGAGAGAAATTATGAAAGGAAGATTACTGCCGTGAGTAGGATTGTAGAGCTCACACCCAGTAACCGGAGTGGTTCAACATTCAATATAGAGGAAATACATTGAAGCTATCTAGTGAGATGGACAAATCAAGACACCAAGTTCTTAGATTTATCTATCAACGATACAAATCTCTTGTGTCACTATGCTTACAAAGTGTATAAAAGAGGGAAATAGAAGAACCATGAGATGCCTGTAACAACCATGCTTATCGTGTCAACAATGAGAGGAAACCATGCATACAAAGCTGCACACATTCATATATCTTGGAAAGCAGAAACTCTATTCCTTAATTGACATTTACACTAGTTGTACAAAGCAAGGGAAAAGGAGAAAATGGAAGAAATTGTAGCTTTTATTCCTTGTGCATTGATACAAAGCTCAATAACTACAATTCACAATTGCTACAAAGTGAAAGTCTTCAAAAAATGAAATCCTTTGGAATGGAGAAACCATCCCAATTTATAGCCATTTGAATTGACCTCTCACCTCCCTCATATGACTCTTTGTATTCGTATTCCACTTGTGACCTTTCGTTTTCCATAAATTAAGTATTTCTCTTATAATTTTGAGAAAATACTTTTACAATTTTAAAATAGGTTACTTAAGTGATTAGGATGAAATATAATGATGAAGCCCAACGAAGAATTAGAAAAGAGAGAAAGAAGAGGGAGAAAGAGAGAAAGAGGTAGATGATGACCTTTCGTTTTCCATAAATTAAGTATCTCTCTTATAATTTTGAGAAAATACTTTTACAATTTTAAAATAGGTTACTTAAGTGATTAGGATGAAATATAATGATGAAGCCCAACGAAGAATTAGAAAAGAGAGAAAGAAGAGGGAGAAAGAGAGAAAGAGGTAGATGATGACCTTTCGTTTTCCATAAATTAAGTATCTCTCTTATAATTTTGAGAAAATACTTTTACAATTTTAAAATAGGTTACTTAAGTGATTAGGATGAAATATAATGATGAAGCCCAACGAAGAATTAAAAAAGAGAGAAAGAAGAGGGACAAAGAGAAAGAGGTAGATGATACTCTGAAGCATGGATGAAGAACACTCCGTCTCTGATGAAGATCAGCTCCACTCCATTGATGAATAGGTGAAATGCTCCAATGTCACGATGAATTGTGACCTTTGAACATGAGAAAAATCTTCCTGAACAATCCGTGAAAAGTTGCCATTCCTTTGAATACCTTTAAACATGTTGCCCCTTGGCGACGATGATAAAAAACTCTCCTTTGTACATGATGCAAAGATACTTTGAACAGTTGAACGAGTGTTTTAAAACACTGTTTGAGATTTCAAGAAGTGAACTCAAGATGCCCCACAGACAATGCCTGTGATGATACTTTGCGACGTTGTCGTGCTTTGCTGACAAAGATCACACATGGAATGATGTATTTGATCGTACACACCAAGCAGGTAAGTGATGAGCACTGATGAGTACACCGTGATGACAACGAAGAATGCTCCTTTTATGAACTTGAACTTCATGGTCTTTGGAACACTTACTATATTTGGAACAAGGGGGTTACTATTTTTAGTAAATGGAAATTTACCCTCTTTTCGATCCCGCCAGTGAGTTTAGCCTTCTAAGTTATCCCTGTGTGTACTGCTCTCTCCGAAACCACTCTTTGTGATGACTTACTATTTATAGCTAGTGCCCGAATAGGGAACTTACTATTTTTAGTAAGTGTCCGTTTTCACCATTTTAGACATTGCTTGACCATTTTGATCTTCTGATTATCTTTGGTGCACACCGTCTTCTTCTTCTGGTGATGACTTACCACAAATATCAAGTACCTGTGTAGGAAGGCTTACTAGTTTTGGAAAGTGGGTTTTTGAGCCTCGGTTTGCAACAAAGTGAACTTTTCTGATATGGGTTTTCAGTCTATAATGCACTTCCAAAATTTCAAGTCAAACCAGTTGCTGGATTGAGAGATTTTGAATTTCAAAATTTTGCTGCGATGAAACGGGGGTTTCTTTGCTGCAAAAAATTTGGGGCGTGTCTGTGAAATCTTTCACTTGGATTCTCATGGCCTCTAAAAAACTAGAAGATTGCAAAAAAAGACATGTTGATCCGTGCACAAGATTTTTAGATATGAGCAGATCTTCTTCGCGGGCTTTGAAGTCTCTTCAGGCAAAAACCTTCATTTTCGATCGTTTAAAATCCGGATTTTTTGTATTTCTTGTTTGTTTTTACCTCTTCAGATCATGGAGAAGGTGTAGCAATGGTGAGAGCATGAAAATGGAGATGCAATGTTTAGAGAAAATCCGGCAGCATGTGGAGGTTTGGGAGTTTGAATGCAAAAAATGGCTGAAAATGGCTATCTCCTTGCTTTATAGCTTTGGAAATGGATAGAGAGAGGTGAGGTGCATTTTTTAGCACCTCATGTCCGTTTGTTTCGGTGTAATAGGGACATAAAAATGCGCCCTGCCCCTAGCATGACAGGTGGCGAGTGTTGATTCGTTGAGAAAAGTGAAAGGGGAAGCCACATTTAAGCACCCAGGGGCCAAAAAATGGTCGTATGAGGGACCTGGAGGCAAAAAGGGGGTGGGGCGCATTTTCTTGTCCTTATTGTGTCCTTTGAAAGGGACGAAAGGTGCTGAAAAATGCGCCCTAGCCTCACAGTGACAAGTGACATGCATGCAGGAGTTGGTGGAGGAGCTGGTCAAACTGGGCAAAGGGGCTTAACATGAGTCGTCGGGGTCATATGGGTGTCCAGGAGGCTAAATCGGGGTGGGGTGCAATTTTGTGCATCTCATGTCCCTTTGCAAAGGTACAATGGGGACACGAAAATGTGCCTTAACTTTGCAGGTTGACATGTGTCCCATTGGAAATTTGGTTAAGTATCGATGAGCATACCTTGAGAGCCGACTTATGAAGGTCATATCTTGAGCTCCCGGATGAGTTTTCGGGTGCTTCCTTATATGATTTTGCATGAAAAACACCTTCTGAAAAGAATGGTGAGGATCTTAAGGCTTGAATTAGACTGCAACACCTCCAAATTTCTCCTTTATTCTCGGTACCCCGCCAGTTGTGCGCCAAAAGAATGAGTTGCCTAGAGAAATGCATGGGGTTTCAAGATGTCTTGTCTTTTCCACCATGTAGAGTATTGAAAATGCTTTCCATAGGTACTTTGTTGGGCTTGCAACTCATTGCGGAGCTCCCAGAATCTTGGTTTGAAGTTCAGGTTCTTTTTCGCGGTGCAGGCTCCTCTAGGCTCAAAAATCTGCTTTCGCTAAATTGGCTCCAAAACCTCTGAAACTTCCCGAAATCTTCCAAAAATAGTTCCATAACATTTTTAGCTCTTGAATACTCCTCCATGATGGGTTTTAGCCTTTAGATTCTTTGAGGATGATGCACTACTCATAGGAAGGCTAATGATAGTCCTTCCCAAACTGGTTCACAACTTCATTGTTGAACGCTTTGCTCCAGAAGTTCCTTGAATGATTTTTGCTTCCTAAATCACCTAGGGGGATACATGACAATTACTTAGGGGTCACTTTGATGATAGGATAGGGCTGGTACTGTGGATGAATTGACTTGGGGAGTGTCTTTGGAAGGTATGACTTTGAAATTTTTTGACACTGTGGTATGGTTGTCCTGTTTTCGGGTGAATTTTGCCCATGCAAAAAACACAAGACAACAAGGAGGCAAGAGCTTCCTTCTTGTGGCTCAAGACCTCTATTATATGTCTAGAGAAGTTTGGGAGTGAGTTTGTTTGATGTAAAAAACAATGCATTGCCATATGCAAAATGGACAAGAGCTCTTGATGGTAAGGAAGCATAAAAAATCCTCATTAGACACTGCATCGAATCTAGATCCCCTTATGGTAGGAAAACATGGAGAGTTCTTGGCCTACACATCTTCCTCTTAAGTCACAAGCCAATTGAAATTGTTGGCACCTTAATAGCTAAAAGTATTTGGAAAGCATGGGAAGCCATCAAACCATGGCTCATATTGGATGGTGCATTTTTTAATATAGCTTAGGCAGTCATTGATCAGCCTTTTTAGTGGTCTAACATTGTTAATTTTCATGGGTTCCCTCTTGCTGAGCTCCTTTGGATCAAAACCTTGAAGCTCACTGCACCATCTGGCATCAAGTATTATGTTCTCCTATGCTTCTTGCACTTGAATTCGTAACATAAGTTTAAAACCAAATACTAAATCCCAAAGGAAGAATTTAAAAAGTCCAGTGTAATACAAATGGCACCAAATTGGTCTCATGACAACGACATGTTGATACTCTTTTTTCGGATACAACCCTTCGCTGGCTTACCAATGGGTTTCATATAAGGTATTATACAAGAATCTCAACTATAGATGCAGTATCTCTTCGAATCCTCTAGTTTAGAGCCGTAGGCTACAAAAATTTTGGAAGAAAATTGTAGAGCCTAAGAAAGCACATTTTTCCTGATGTTTGTTTTACTCGGGTCTTCTAGTAGGGGCAAGATTTCAGCACTTCCCCCATTCAAATCCTAGATGCCCAGTGTGCAGCCAATTGGAATCTATTGAACACTTTTTGGTTTTGTCCCATGATTAGGATGCCTGAAAGTAGATACACTCTTTTTTCAGACCCTCTTGGCCTTAATTTTTTATTTGGGAAATAGTTTTGCTTGGAGATTATGCCGTGCTTCTTGTAAGATTCACACACATTTGGCATATACTTTTTGCATTGATATTATCTTTCATCTATGGAAAGGTAGAAATGCAACTATTTTTTAATTGTACTCGAGCTAAATCAAATGTGATATGAAAACAGTCTTTGTGCTTTAAAGTACTTTGATGTAAATTCAATTTCAGCTAGAAAAGATGGCTTTGGGGGTAGAGCACATAAAGACCATGATTAGGCATTGAGGGAGTGCCTCACATGCAGTTAGCAGGGTTACCTTGTCTCCTGTGGATGAGGAACTTGAGCTCGAGGTAGAGGCCATGATAGGTGGATGTCCATAAGAAGAACAAGGTTCTCATCCCCATACTGGAGGGTGGCCTCCTAATAACATGGAAATGAAGACACACAAGACCCCCCTTTGTTTTGTTGGATTGGAATATTGCCTTGACAAGATGGTATCCCTTGATGATGCAAATCCTCTTATTCATAGGAATGGTTGGGGAAGTTAGATGATCCTCCTCCTTTTGTTTACTTGGTTGCCCTAGTGGCTTAACTTGTTTGTCACTTGTTGATGATACAAGTATAGTTTCTTGGGGTTCCTTGGGGTCTTGGAACTTAGGTTTTTTGTTCTTGCGGTTTAATAAACTCTCTCGTGGTGTGTGCCTGATTTGATAATTTGTTGGTTCTCCTAGGCATTTCTTAGGGTTAATTTTAAGAATTGTCTACAAGAATCCAAGGAGTTAGCCAAAAGAATTTTGATTCTCATTATCCACAAGAGTTCCAAGAGCTGGCCATAGGAATTTCAAGTACCCCCTAAAAAGTTTGAGGAGTTATCCATGTGATTCCAAGAGTCGTGTGGTTTGCAAAGTTTAATATTTTTCATTATAGCAGGTGATAATCATATGTGATATTTTGTTGTTGTGTCATGGTACACCCTTCTTACAGCAGATTAAAGGCCATACTTTACCAAAAGCTGATTTGTTATCATCACAGACTTTGGGAAAATTGGTAATATTGTTTCAGTCACCAGTTCTACTTTTCTAGATGTTGCAATCATCCTATTTGAGGTTGAAATTTGTAGAGTTTTTCTTGGTAGCTATATATCGCTCCACTTATGAAATTGATTTTTTTCAAAATGCGTAATGTGACTTAATTTCTTTTTCCAACAGGGGTATGTTATTTAAATCTGTTATTCCTTGATTGATCATTAGCCACAAATTGCCTAGTTGAATAGGCTGGAAGTTTTTCGAGAAAGAGGAAGGGGATTCGTGAGCAAACTTATTGTGTTTCAGGAGGCTAACACCTTGTGCTGGTCACACAAGGAAGTTCCCTTCAGCTGTTGGTATCCCTAGTATGCCTTCCGAGATGGATTTACCTCCTCCAATGTTAGCATCTGCATGACGAATACTTGCGCTAGTATGTAATACCCCTTTTTGGGATATTATTCAAATATGCAAATTAAACTTATCCAATCGATGCTAAAATGACTAAACCCTCTTAGTTCGACCTCAAATAACCCAATGTTAGCTTCAATACAAGCCAAGGTGGTGGGTTAGATGGGAGAACCAGTTAGAAATTAACCACTACAAAATATGAAATTAATTGCAGTAGTAAATAAAAATGCACCAGAACAACTGAAATTGAGAAAATTCATAACTTGCTCAATATCCCATATTTTGCCCTCAAATAAATTGCAGAATTTTCTATAAATCAAGAGTTTTCCAAGGAGCTATCAATATGGATTTTTGAACCATTGTAACCCCTCCAAAACAGCCACCAAAAATCATAAACCCAGTCATTAGGGTTAGGATTTATTTATTAAATTATTTCCAGCAGTAGTAAATAAAAATGCACCAGAACAACTGAAACTAAGAAAATTCATAACTTGTTCAATATCCCATATCTTGCCCTCAAATAAATTGTGGAATTTTCTATAAATCAAGAGTTTTTCCAAGGAGCTATCAATCTAAATTTTTGAACCATTGTAACCCCTCCAAAACAGCCACCAAAATCATAAACCCAGTCGTTAGGGTTAGGATTTATTTATTAAATTATTTCCAGCAGTAGTAAATAAAAATGCACCAGAACAACTGAAACTGAGAAAATTCATAACTTGTTCAATATCCCATATCTTGCCCTCAAATAAATTGTGGAATTTTCTATAAATCAAGAGTTTTCCAAGGAGCTATCAATCTGAATTTTTGAACCATTGTAACCCCTCGCAAAATAGCCGCCAAAATCATAAACCCAGTCGTTAGGGTTAGGATTTATTTATTAAATTATTTCCAGCAGTAGTAAATAAAAATGCACCAGAACAACTGAAACTAAGAAAATTCATAACTTGTTCAATATCCCATATCTTGCCCTCAAATAAATTGCGGAATTTTCTATAAATCAAGAGTTTTCCAAGGAGCTATCAATCTAAATTTTTGAACCATTGTAACCCATCCAAAACAGCCCCCAAAATCATAAACCCAATCGATAGGGTTAGGGTTTATTTATTAAATTATTTCCAGCACTTTGTAACCCTCCAATGCACCCCAAATAATTACTCAAACTCAAAAAACAAGCCAACACAGATCAGATTATGAATATAGATGATTCACCTTTGAAACATGTTAGATTAATTCCCAAATCAAGTCGCCATAGATGGAATAAATATACCAAAATAAACCAGATTGATTAACCACTTCAAACATCACCAAAACATGCCAAATAATCATTTATGCAAGTCGCTAGGGCTAGAATTTATTGCAGCATTAACAACAGATCATTAGCACCATAAAATCCTTCCAAAAGCACTTAAAATGGAACCCCAACATGCAGATTTAACTCAGCAAATTAATGCACCAACACATAAGTCAATTCGCCAATGTTAGAGTGGAGAAAACAATGCATCAAACACGCTTCAACACAATAGAGCACAATAAGGAGAACAATAGAGTCTTCAATATCTTCAACAATAGCTCCAAGTGAAGCTTACAATGTGAGAGAGAGAGAGAGTTAGGACATACATCCCATGGGCATACATCCCATTACTCCAAGCATGGAGTGAAATCAAAAGATTCATCAACATAACCTTTTCCTCTATGGAAAAACATATATTTATAGTTTTCTCCCAAGGTGGAGTTGGGAAAACCATAATTTGAAATTATAAGGCATGCCTTATAATTTTCCCTTTTTATTTTATCCCCCCTCTCGCGCCCCCCCCCCCCCCCCGCCCCCCCCCCCCACCCGCACCCCCCCCCCCCCCCCCCCCCCCCCCCCCCCCATGTGTGGCATCCCTTTTTTGAGGGTCTATTTGACATTAAAAGCCACTCTAATATTATTTAATTAATCCCCTTTTAATTTTGTATTTTTGAGAATTGAATAAAATAATAAATTACACTAATTGCTTAATAAATATTCTTTTGTGAGCAATAACACAAAGTAGTGGAAAAACCTCTTAGCATCCATGATTAAATGAGAACTAATAATTAAATGAATATTGCTTTGTGATGACAAATGATTATAATCACTCTTCAGGGAATATCATTCAATTACTAGCACAATTTTCCCCTTGCAACATCCCAAAAGCCCGTGAGGAAAGATAGGCTAAGGGCCTTCAAAAAGGGGACATTACATAGTTGCTTTAAGATTGGTATTTGACGCACTGTCCATTGACAGACATGAATGTTATGACTGGAAATACTAGGGCTTACTCCTTTGTTGCATTGCACCTTACTATCTGATTATTGTTGTTCTTTGATATGCATTGGACAATTAATGTGGTGTGAGTAATAAGGGTTTTCATGGGTAGTGGTAAACTATACCTGAAGTTTGAGGGATGATCTTTGTGTCTATTAATGTAGAACCCCCTTGCTGCCCTTGTGGAAGAGTTCTATTCTTGAGTGTTTTAAGCTATATTACTGGATTCTTCAGAATCGCCCTCCATACCTGAGTGGGTCTGATTTTATTCTAATCCCATGTCTGATTCCCCCTGGAAACATACCAGGTTCTGCAGAACTGTTGACTCCTTCCCAAAAATGTCCTGCAATCATATTTCCGGGTCTTTCATAGACATCATTTTTAAAGAAATGCCAAATGCCTTCAAATTGTGCATTGCCAGGTTTGGAAGATAGATTTGAGTATAGAACTGTTCACAGGGTTATTGTAAAAAGTTAAAAACTGATGATTGAGCTATACATTTAAGATTTTTCCTCCAATTATGGAAATCAGACATGCAGCACATTGCAAACACAGAGTGAGTATCAACATTATACCTTTTCAATACTTTGAGTAAATATTTTAAATGGGATCAATAACTGTTGGTGACTAAGAGTTTTGGGCAAAGGATGGAAGGTAACTGAACACTGTTCGTCTGTGATCTTATAATGATTGGTTAATCAGTAAATAGTTTCCCTGCTATGCCGGATACCCCCAATTAACTATGCAAATAACAAATGCTAATTATTCCAAGGAGTAATGCCTTAGTCAAATCACAAGTTGGAGAGTGGGTAAAACAGAGACCAGTCAAATCCAAAGCTGGGGAGTGAGCTAAACAGAGGCCAGTCAAATCAAAAGTTGGAGAGTGAGCAAAACAGAGAACCACATCTGCAAAAAGTAATTGGAATTTTACAGAATGCCGTTGCATAAAATTTAGGTCCAAGTATTAAATTGTATGAAACGGCATCTTTGTTTCACAATGATCCTTTTAACAATGGGTCTTATGTACCTCTGTAAGTAAGAATATAGTGACCTTTTGATAATCTAGAGTATAAAATGGAATGGTTAAATAGACCACTGCTAGATCACCTGAATAACTGTAATTATTGCAAATGAAGCTTTCTAAGAATTTCATTTTACTGAAACATGTTGTCTGATCTAAGAAGCTTTCTAAGAATCTTTTTTTACTGATGTAAAGTCATAGTTATATTATTTGTCTGATTAGAAAAGAAAGTTATACTTTAATCTAATTTAATACTTGTTAGGTATGTTGAATACAAATTCATGTGAATTGGGATACTATGTAGCACGAACTTTTTAAAGGTTGATGTCTTCTAATGATGATTAGTTTCATTTCTTGGATGCCTCTGAGATTGTATGGTAAGGTGTATTTAGGCCTTTCTTTGTCAAAATTCAACAGATGATAAACTGTATTCCATTAAAACATTGAGGATCATAAAGAAAACAAGATAATACAAACAAAAAGAAATCCTCCCTAACATCTAGTTTTTTCCCATTGTTGGATTAGGACATTTAAATTTGATCTAAGTTATGTACTGCCTTTCTGCCTTTACAAATGATTCTTATTTTTATCAAATATGTGACGAGACATGCTTGTGGTGAGTTCAGGCGTAAAACATTGGAAAGAAAGCTACAAGAATCGCAAGTTTCGGAAGAAGAGCAAGAAGAAATGATAAAGAACCTAGAACGTAAAGAAACTGAATACATGCGACTACAAAGACATAAAGTAGGTGTTGATGACTTTGAGCCACTAACCATAATTGGCAGAGGAGCATTTGGAGAGGTATGCATATGGAGTCACGGTGATGTTTGTCACCTCTAATTTCTGGTATATGTTTTGTTTTGTTTATGTTAATGTTTCAATGTTGTATATGTTGGTTAAAAAGCTGCAGTAATTTTATTCTAATGTTTTGGCGAGATATAACATGCAGATTCCAAAATCTTAACAAATAGATATGGCTCATGACACTATAAATAACTAGATACATAATGAAGAATAATTTGTTTTCACATTTGAAAGATTGGCTCCCTTGAGCTGGAAATATATATCACAATCAAGAGAATGATTATAGCATGTGACTGCATGAGGCCTGTTCAATGTTTAGAGTGTTTTTATAAATTTTGCATTCCACATTCCTTTATTGTGGATGGAGGTTTTAACAGACTTTCTATATGTTTAACTTAATTCTGTTGTGGAGCCCCTTCTTTAATGGTCAGTTCCATGCAGTCATGAACCACATTGTGTTTGGCCCATTTTGACAAGAATAAAGTCCTCCAGATAACCTGACCCTGTTAACATATTGATTAATAATTGATATGATAACCATTTAGCCACTAGAGTCCACAGTATTGACATAACCTGTCTTTAGAGTTGTTGGGGATACAGTGACACAATAAATGAATAAGCTAGCTAATAGGTGATGAAAGGATCAAACACAAATCATCCTCTAAGAGTTTGGGTTTCTTTCAACATGTTGCCTTTAAAATAAGTCTTTTTGATTGACAATATTAAGCCAGGCCATGTGGAACAAGATTTGTAAATCTTGATTCTAGGTTTCAAATAATCGATAGTGGACATTCATGCAATAAGAGAGTTTTTAACATAGGCCAAGTCTTATATGAGAGTAAGATTTGCTTTGTCAATGTTATCAAAATTGGTACCTGATCCTAGGTATTTGAATACTATGACTCATGATGTCAATATGTATGCAGAAATTTATATTCACATTTACATTTTATCGTAATCATGTCTATTAGTGTTGGCTAGATTTTCTGCATAGCTAAAAAACTTAGGCAGTCATGAGATAAATACCTCATTTACTGGTGAGGCTCCCGTGTCAGATTTGTCAATAAAAATATGCTAGTATCTATATGGGGGTTTTACTTTAAGTATTTAGCTCATGAACCATAGCTGTATAGCTTTGCAGCAATTAAGCAGCTGTTTAAGAAAGGAAATATTTATAGAAGAAGGAAATAATAAAACACAGGAAAGAAATGGGGAAGATGTGCATCCCAATTAGTAGATGAGCAGAGCTAATTACATGCACATAGAAGAAACTTAATAGATATGAACACACATAATTATAAAACAAAGGCAGCTCTAGATCCAGATCTAAAATAACACAAAGTTTATTAGAGAGATCTAAGATTGAAAGCAAGAAACACAGTACACCGTGACACAAAGTTCTCCGAAAACCTACTCCTTTGTATTCCTTTGCTCCAAGTTGCTCTCAGGGGTTTCAGCACAAAGTCTAGAACACAAGATTGCTGCTTACAAATTCTGATCGATCATCAACCCGAGAGGTTCTTTCTCCTACTTATAGAATGTAGGAGGGAAAGTACAAATGGAAAAATCAAACTGAACTGAAACATAAACAACAAGGTAACGATGACATTTGGCAATCATCCTCAACTATCTTCCTCCTTAAGTGATACAATGTATCACTTAAGTAATAGAATGGTTCCATATGACTTTAAGTAATGGTTGCCAAAACCAATAACTCTAGAAGTTTTACAATTTCATCCGAGGAACATAGAAAATAGAAGAAGAAAGAAATAGAAGAAGTACATGCCAACTGTAGCATTTATGTCTTCTTCTTGTTCTGATATTGGATATACTTGTTGAACATGTAATTCAACATCTTCTCCATCTGTTTTAGCCACTGCTTCTTTCTCTGTCCTGAATTGTAGCAACCCTTCATTCAACACTTTGATGCACGATTTTAACATCTTCCAAGCTCAGGCCCAAACCTCTGCAATGTCTGCCTGCAGTGCACAACCAGTCTACTGATAGAATTCATCGTGAAAGGCCTTAACGTAGCTTTATCAATTCTCTTTTGTACCATCAGAAGAGAACCTTCCAGGGAATTAGGGACTCTGCTAGTTGAGACGATCCGCACGCACGAAGTAACACCTCTGACCACATCCTCTTCCGTGAAAGAAATGATACGGTCGGGTAAGGATGACGTCCATACTTTCAACTGCCTGCATCCTTTTTAGCAAAACTCTGCAGATTTCTAAACAGAAAGATACTGCAAATTCTAACTGCTTCCCCTTCTCCACTGATCCATCCGGTACAATTTGCTCCACAATCAATACATCTCCTGGACAGCTTGTTGATCTCGGCCAAAATACTCAGGTTACTCTCTGCAACTGTATTCATGCCTTCTACCGTGCTTGCCATCAGTTGCTTTAGTTGATTTGTTACATCTGTTCATAACCTTTAGGCGGGCTAGCAGCTTCCCCAAGCTGTACAGAAGCTTGATCGAATAATCAAACTCCTTCCATTCATCAATGGCCTTTAACTTGATTGCTTGCATCTTCCATTTCCTACATAAGATGATCACTCACCTGCTTCTGTGCTGAAATGGGCTGAATGGAAGGTTTAGCAACCTTGGCTATGATCTCACATAATTGAGATGCTTGCTTCTGCAACTTCTTCTTTCTCCGCCTTCTCACTGTCAAGCATAAAGAATAAAGCATTTATCAATGTCTGCGTGTCCTGCTTCAATCCTTCAATGGTGGCTTGACCTGATGTGGTACTTTGGTCACTGTCACATCTTCTACTGTGAGCTCCTCTTCTATCTTTCCTTCTGTCGGAATTGATATCTCAGTACAAATTTTCTGCCCTGAATCCTCGATGATCAACCTAGAAGTTTACTTTAGCAACTTTAGGCCTTCTGTCACTTCCCGCTTAGACTCGGGAGTAGCTGCAAGTCGTGCTCCTCTAAGTTCGATCTCCATCTCTCGCTTCTGGAACCAACTGCGAAGTCTAACCATTCCAAGAAATTACTTCTCGGAGAGTGAGAAGTCGCTGAGTGCACTACCATCTCCCGCTCTACATTCCTCCCCATCATGAAAGTCGCCACAATGTAATGGTTGCCATCTTCTGAGTCATCCAAGGACAAAGCCCTTTCAAATTTTGCCATCTGCAGCTTCAACGTATCCTCTGGAACATGCGCTGAACGAAGTGGCTGAGGGGAGAAGATGAATGTCGTCTGGATTTAGTGGAGGCATGGAAGCATCCTACTGCTGCAGGTGCAATAGTTAGTGAAGCACTTGGTGTACTGGAGAAGTCTGGAGTTAACATTCATGGTCGTAGAAGTGATCCTCTCCTTGGATTGAGATCTTCTATGTACTTTCAACTTCTCGACTCTTCCTGTCTGCTTTCTCCTCCGTGCTTTCGCTTGAGGGAATCTCCTGTGCCGAAATTTTCCCGTGACTTGATTCATCAATGCTTCGTCAAGGCAATATCCCTTCATCAGCAACCAGTTTGAAGTATTAACTAGACACAGCGGCTTGACCTTTCTTCAATTGTGTTGCAGCCTCCTATGTTATCTCTGTAGTATGGCTTTATCTCCTCCTATTTGATGGTAAGTGTCAAGTACCACATTCCCATCATCTTTAAGATCTACAGGTATCCATGCACTAGTCAAAAATTGAACACTTGCTTTGTACTGATAGCCTGCTGAAATCTTTCTTTCTAACCTCGTACTCACTTTTGCACTTCATCCAAGAAATCTTCTAATGAAGGCACATGTGCATACTGCTTGGGAGATTGTCTTCTTGGCTACTCCAAATGGATCGAAGTTCAGCCGTGCAGGGAAGAACTCTTGCTCATACTCGGATAACATTTGCGCTTCCATTCTCTCGAGCTCTTATGAATGCTAATGGCAGCTGTAATGGTCTGAAAGTGATTGGGAAGAAGCCCGTAGACTTGTTCCACTTCGACTGAAGGTCGTGTAACTCCACAAGTTGTCCTACTTAGCTCCATGGTGATCAATCTATCATTCGGATATCATGGGTATCTTTATTGGTTCTCCAGAAAAGCCCGTAACCCTGAGGTATGTGAAATCTACAAATTGAATGAATAGACTTCCAATTCTTGGACACAGCTTCCCACGCTTCCTTGCTTACCCTGTTGGCCTTCAGAGTCTTTGTCTAGCCTGCAGATGAAATCGTAGAAGAATGTCATCGTTGATCACTTTGAAGTCTTTCTCACATGTAGGTGCAGTAAGCTGCGGGTAGCACTCGAAAATGGGGTCCTTGAAAAGAACACCACATCTATCCATCTTGGAAAAGACGCCCTGTGAAGATGCTAACATACACCAAGTATGAAGTCATCTTGAAGCTGAAAGTACGCTTCATGTTCCAGAGTTGCTCACCGATGTTGTTGCTAACAATTTCTGACCAATTGATTATTGAATTTGATTTGTTGATTTCAATGGTCCTGATGAAAGCATACATCTATGCGCGGAAGTTGTGAGCGTTCGCTTCGCCATTTACCCTGCATAACAATTTGGCAATATCATCCACCTCTTGTACCAGATTGGATCGTGGAAGAGTTCTCGTGAACTTGGAAGGAGATCTGGGCTTCTTCATGTATCTATTGTTCATTATGCCTATGCAGTCAACTTTATGTTTTTCCCATCTGTTGCCGGCATCTTGTATGCTAATAGTAGTCACCACCTTTCGTGCCGGAATCTTCAAACAATAATTGATGAACTGTGCGTCCAACCGGATTATTGTTTTCCCCGCAACATCTTGGACTGATCTGGATAATGGATGATAAGACCTAGCACACTCCATGACGAACTCTGGCAACTGGGCTGTGAATGGAAATGCCGCAGCTCGGATGATTCCACTACTTTTGACTGCACGCATGAGGGAAGTCTTTCCTGCGTTGGATCTTTCAATCAATTCGGAAAGAGGTTTCAGACCTAAATCTATGTCTCTAATGTCTGCAAATTTAGAAGTGATGCATGACTCTGTTGTGCTTCTCCTTTCATCCCTTTTTGCCAGGGCTGTATCTATTTTTGTCTGAACAATTTTTTCTCCTTATTTGACTGAAATTCTTCACAACCGGTAAAGATCTGGATAATTCTTCAGATTCGGAGGATATGTTCAATGTATTGGACATTGATTTAAGCTCCCTTTCTCTTATATAAGCACCTGTAATGAATTCCTGCAATTAATTTAGACAAAGATGGCAACCGGAACATGAACAGTGGATATTAATCATAAAAATCTGCATAATTCAAGCCTGCTGCCCGAAATTTGATATTTTATTTGCATGCAAAGCAAGCATGAATTTTACCAACTTCACCTGAGCACCTGTATCACTTATGCAAACAATTATCCAGACACAAATCAACCTCCTTCAACCTGTGCACCAATTCTGGAAGCTTTTAGCATTAATTTCACCTTCTTTTGAGCAAAAATCCTCTCCAAATGGGGCGCACTTTTTGTCTGGGCTAAACTTCTCTGCTTGTGTATTAATTAATTCATCCTTATGGCAGCCCCTGCTTATATAATCCTCATGATTCTATAATTAATTAATGCCTTTCTTATTCCTGACAATTAATTAGTTAATTAATAAGCTTTAGTTTTCAAATGGGGCGCCTATTTTGTGCATGCTCATGGCTGCCATTAAATAAATTAAATTTATTTAATTTTAGACTTCTGCTTCCAGTTAATTCAAGTCTCACAGTGTGCTTTGACCTTAGCCACTGAAAATAGAAATTAATTAATTCATTTAATACTTAAAAAAATATTATTTCTCTCCCAAATGGGGCGCACTTTTTGACATGAAGGGGCTGCATTAAATAAATAATATTTATTTAATTTTAGAATTGTCTATTTCCAACTTCCTTTTGTCCACTTCCCTTTGTTGACTTTTCTACAAGCTTGGGCGCCAAAATTGGGTGAATAAATATTAACAAATATTTATTTAATGCATTATTATTCACCCAAGGTGGGTCGCACTTTTTGGAATAAGGAATTTCTATTTTTAAAAGTTAGCTGACAATGAGATTATTTACCCTGCAAGGCAGCCCTGAAAATCCCATGATTCACTTAAGTTGTTTGACTTTCATAATGGGATTATTTACCCTGTTAGGCAGACAATAAAATCCCATTCATGCCTTGAGTGATTTTTCTTTTATTTCATAATGGGAATTTTTACTCTGCAAGGCAGGTAAGAAATTTCCACCTGCCTGCTGCCTCTAATTTTCCCATTGTGACTTAAGTGACGTTGCTTGCCACGGGAAAAAGTACCCTGCTAGGCAAGTACAAAATTCCCACCTGCCTGCTGCTTCCAAAAATCACATGATTCACTTCAAACCTTCTTTTTCCAAAAATGCGGCCAACCCAGAAGGAGCTTTTTGGTGCACGACTTCGTCTTTTCCAGAGAACCAGACGTCCGATGGCGAATTCCTTCTGGCACAACGTGCATATGTGATCTCCAGATACTCCAGGCCAAGAATCAGGCCAAACCGACAAAGGAATTGATCCAGAGAAATTTCACAGAAAACGAAACGGGAAAACACAAAAACACAAAACGTTGCCAGAAGTCACATATAAAGCCCAGGATTCATTCTTGGTTAAAACCCCTATTGGTATATGGGAATAATGATATGTACGATCACAACAGGGTTAAACCAGAGCACAAATTGCCTCAAAAGGGGCCCAAAATAATTAAATACAAATTTTCCGCAGGCAAACCCCAGCGATAGAATAAAACAAATTTGGGCATCTGGGTATTTGGTGAAAATGGCTCCTTGGGAATATCTTGACACATTACAGGAACTTTCTAGCAATAAAAACACAAAACGACCTATTATTTTAAAAGTACGGAATTTTTTAACATGGGGTAGTCTCAGATTTCAGGGTGAAATCTGGGGACACCACATTATAACATATTATATAGAAATCAAAAAATACATATTTGGTTGTGCCAAACCTAAAAACTATTAGTCCAAGCTTGAGCATTATACAAAAGTAATAGCCCGAAGAAAATAATCATAACAAAGAATCAAGATTAAGAATATATCTGAGGTCCTCTTGGAGCTTGTTGGACCACCATGTAGGAGGCAAGCCATAACAAAGAAGATTCTTATTATCCATGGCCTAGTTAGCCAAGCCATCTGCAACTTTAATCCTTTCACGAAGAATGTGATTGAACTGAACTTCTTGAAATTTCTCCTGCAATGTTTTTATCTTCCAAGCCTTTTTAGCAATTCGCCAATTGGGAGAAGAACCAACACTATTTATAGACAACTTCATAATGATTTGAGAGTATGATTCAATCTATATTTTTTGCCAGTTGATTTTTAAAGCCTCTTGCATGCCTTTATAAACCGCTTTCACCTCTGCAAGATTTTTTGTAGTAATGCCCAGATTCTCTGCAAAAAGGAACTCCACATCACCTTTCTTATTTCTACCAATGCCTCCCATAGCCGCTCTTCCTGGATTTCCTCTAGAAGCTCCATCTATATTCAGTTTTCCATAACCCGAAGTAGGATCTTTCGATTGACTTTCTCTTATGATTTTCTTATTAATATGAAAACGGGGCAAAAAAGCGTCCCTAGGATCAAGAGATAATTGATTGGAAATATGCTCACATTCGTAGAGAGTATGGGGCAAAGTTATCTTGTGTTTTAGACTTTCAACTATATTGATTTTATTCTCCCAAACATAAGATCCATCTTTGCTGATTTGCTAGATAATTCTACTATTTCTTTCTTTCCAAATATTCCATAGGAGAAGAGAGATACCATTCCATGGCACCGAGAGAAAATTTTGACCTTTAGGGAGAAGGCCCTGCCAATCTTTGAAAACCTGTTCAAGGGAGCCAAAATTATTCTAGTGCAATTTAAACAGAGCAGAAAGATGTTTCCAAATTGGGATAACCCTGGGACATAGGAAAAAAAGATGAGTAGAAGATTCTTCATCTTCTAAGCACAACGCATATTTGAAAGGGCCTTGAATCCTTTCTTCATAAGATGGTCCCCCCTGTCAAGACTTTTCTGTGAATAAGAAGCCAAACAAAAAAACTAACTTTAGGCCACATCCCCGGCTGTCGTAAGTGCTTAAACAAAAACTGAAGAGGATGAGGATTATCCATCATCAAGGAGGCATAGCCAGTGGACATTGTATAATTACCAGATGTGTCTTGTCCCCATCCCAACTTGTTTGGAAATGGGGAAGAAGAAAGAGGACAAGCCTTCAACACATTATGAAACAAAATCTGAGGATCATGTTCTATAGCAAGTGGCCATTCTGAAACCGGAATCCAATCTTTCTCACTCTTCCAAGGATGAGTAGACCATAATGGGCTATTAACCCAACCAATATCCTGCATTTTCTCCATAATAGTCTTGAACTAAGGATATTGAAGGATGAGAGGGGGCAGTCCATCCTAAGAAGCAGTCCAAAAATTAACTAATTGCCCATTATTAACAATCCAGAAAAGCTGCCTTTTAATAATTGTCTCTCCCATTCTGATAAACATCAGGGTTGGAGAACCCTTAGTAGGAAGTGATGATTTAATAATTTTCTCCGTGGGGTTATTTTCAGCATACTTCGCTCTGAAAGTGGTAGCCCAAAGATCATTTGCATAAACGAGCAACCTCCAATATAGTTTGGCAGCTAAGGCTTTATTCTGCTTAGGGGAAGATCTAAATCCCAAACCACCTTCTTTTTTTGGCTGGCAAAGAGTTTCCCATTTAACTAAGGACCATTTTTTCTTATCTTTAACTCCGCTCCATAAGAATTTCTAGCAAATAGAGTCCACATGTTTCAAGATAGTTCTAGGAATATTTAACACAGAGGCAACATATATTGACATAGCTTGAAGGACAGATTTGATCAACATCATCCTTCCTCCTGAAGAGAGCCATTTATCAGTCCAGTTTTGTAATTTTAATTCAAACTTGTTGATTAACCAATGCCAAATATTGTAAAAGAAGCACTCCCTTCTTAAAATGGAAGATATTCAGAATTTGCTCTTCTTGTCTACTAGAACAGTGAAAAAAGAGAACACTGGATTTTCTTTGATTGATCAGTTGACCAGTGGCAACCGAAAAGGTATGAAGTGCTTTGTGGATTTGTTTTTCTTCCAATGAGGTAGCTTTTCCAAGCATCGTAGAATCATCAACAAATTGGAGACAAGATATTGGATGAATGTTTTTAGCCAGCTGAATTCCATGATTTTTTTTTCCTGGCAGGCTTTGTTGACAAGTCTTCTCATGCATTCCGCCATAATAATGAATAAGAAAGGTGACAGGGGATCTCCTTGCTGAATGCCTCTGGATGCTCCAAAAAAATCTGAAGGAGAGCCATTAACTAAAACAACAAAGGAAACAAAAGAGATACAAGCCTGTACCTATTGAATCCACTCCATAGAAAAACCAAATTGAGCCAAAACTCTGCACATGAAACCCCAGTTTACTCTGTCATAAGCTTTGGATAAATCTAGTCTAATAAACATTGCCGGGTTTCTCTGGATGTCCATAGAATGCAAAATTTCCTGAGCTAGCACAATCTCATCATGAGTGTGGTGTCTAGGAACAAATCCACCTTGCTCATGAGAAATAATCTTATGAAGAAGGGGTTTCAGTCTTTCCACTAAACTTTGGTGATAATTTTATACAAGACATTACATAAGGCTATAGGTCGGATTGAGACATGTCATTTTACTAAAATATAGTTGGTCTTATAAATATATGTGGGGTATAATCTAAACATTTTCAAATGAATTCTTGAGAATGCAATTAGATTAGTGTCCAGGAGTTCAAGAAAAAGTTAATGTCTTTAAAAGTTAATCTATTCTACAGTCAGTCTCTTAATCCACACCTAAGCAGGCTGAAGCAGGCTGTCATTACATCAATGCCAGTATATACTTTTGTATTGGAGAATAATAACGGTATCACCCCTTAACATTCAATGAGCAAAGCTAACGTAGCATGAAAACATATTTTAGAAGTGTTTGATTATAATACTCGGCATTGATCTTCACAGCAAGTCATATAACAAGATGACTTTTAATGTCCTTTAGGCCAGGTCTGTGGGACCTCTCGAAGTGTTTACTTATTTAGAAGAATGTTGTTATGGGCTAAGTTTTGTGTGAATGTCTTGATTTAAGATTTCATGTGCTAGGTTGTGACTACAAAATTGTGTAATTGTACCCAATATCATCATGTGGTGGGCCAGATGTAAAGGAAATCTGTTTTATCTTCTACATGGAAATATTAGAGAATAGGTTGTATTTATGGTGTATGAATTTTTCTTTTCATATGCTACTAATATTTTTAGAGCTTAGCTTATAATTTCCTAGTTAATGAGTTGCTATTAGTATTAATATAACAAAACTCATCCAAAATTGACATGTAAACTTGACTTGCCTGGAAATTAGTTCAGCATAAATCAAATTGTCCAAGAGTTAGGATCAACGGTCAAGATTAAGAAAAGTCTTGGCCATTTTGACAAGTATCTAAAAACTTATTGAGTCCTCTGGAAAGAGTCATCCACTTCGCTTGCAAAGGAAAATTGAAAAGAGCACATCCGTATAGGCAATTTTAAAATAATTTGCTCATCTAAAGTGTTTTCAATGTACATTTCTATTGAAGGCTATATAGTGCATTCAAGGAAGATAAGAGTCGAAAGACATTGAGTTTCAACGAGTTTGTGAAAAATTGGTGTTTTTTCAATCAAAATAATCTATTTGAAAACAATTCTCACAAGACTTTTCTTTTATGATAGAGTAAATGAATTTTTTGTGAAAAACATTTATTTTCTGATCCAACATCAAAGTGAGTTATCAAGACAAAGAACCTAGCGATGGTCCATTGTCTTCTTGGCATTTGGATTTGCAATTGGTTGGAGATTACTTTTTTAATCCAGCAAATAGGAATTATATTATCAAAATATTGTACACAAATACAGGGATCTGAAGTTCTGAATGTAGGTGTTTGGTGCCACCAATCCAAATATACTGTCTGGAACGGATAAAAAACCTACCTAATGTTGAAGAGCTAAGTCTGGAACCTGGCTTGCCATTCTTTGTTCTTGTATAACCTAAACGCCTCTTATACAAGTTGCCAGCTACATTTGGAAGCATACTATGCTCAGAAAAACCAACAAACCTACTAGTCTAAGATAGAGTGCTGTTAAACCCTACACTACATATGCTACTATTTATAAGAAAAGTGCATAAGTTGCAAAACAAATTACATTAGATGCTAACCACTAACCCCATTCTTTGGAAAGACTTGTATAACAATCTGGCCATCCAGGTACAAGCGAGCTACCTGATATCACGTTATGTGCATTTCATTGGAATTGGAAAAGTATGCTACAGTAGAGTTGATATATGCCTGTCAATCAGTAGTGTTTTGAAGCATTGTCTCAGCAAGATTCTATTCAAGATAATGTGAGTCTACTCATTGGCTACCGAAGGCCGTTGGAATTTGGGAGGGAATTGTGCACTTGTTCATTATAGATTTCCTAGCATGAAGTGTTTTTGAGTTTTCATGTTAGGCCATTGGATTTGAATGTGCACTTGTTCATTATAGATTCCTCGCATGAAGTGTTTTTTGAGTTTTCATGTTGAATTCTAACTTAGGGAGATGGTTATCCATCTACAGTTCTCTCAAATCCTCTGTACAACTTTCCATTCTCACCTCAATATTCCTTGTGTTAAAAACCGTTACATTACAGGGATGAATGATTCTAATTTCTTTTGCACAGATACTGGATACCACCAGCCGCAAAGTTGCTTACTTCCTCATAAAAACAACGGGCTATGTCTTTCCCATACTTTTGAGCCCACCTTTCTACTGTTGCTGGTGGAAGGAGAAGTTCAGGGATGCTAAAATCCTTGTTTGCCAGTTGCCTAATTACATGGCCATTTTCCTGCGAGCTATGGAAATCGTAATCTCCAACTTGCTCTGAAGCCATGCTGAAGACTCTTAAGGATTGAACTCTTTAAAAAAATAAGCATACATGGTATGAAACTCCAAGCGTATAGAGTAATATCTCGACAGAAATGTATGAATAGGATTTTTACATATAATACCAAATATGAGTTTGGGAATGGACTATGCATTTGTGTATGAAATAGAATTGATGGATCCTGGAATCAGAATGCCTGGTTAAAAGAATAGTTGAGAAAGAACAATTAATCTCTACAAGTTTGAAGGCATGCTTGTGAAGGAACAAACTTTTTTATAACTGGATGTAAAAACAGCTATGACACAAGAGGTACAGTCATCTCAACCTGCTAAATAAAAAGACACATAAAGAAGAAGAATAAGGAGTTTAAAGAAGAATAAGGAGTTTATGAGTGATATTATAAAGAACTTAAAGTCACATTTCTATTTCATCCATTTATATATGAGAATGGCTACTATCTTATATCTCTGTTCTTTTGTAAGTCATTCTAGACACATGTGGTGGGCAGAGGAACAAGGAGAAAGATAAGGGTTGCAATATTGAAAACAATCACTAGGATGACCTTTTTCACCTATGAAGAGTTGCAGAACATGGATGATTAGAGGGATGGAAATATCAACAAGAACACTGTCAATTATACTTTGTAACAAATCCAAAGATAATATTAAATTGTATAAACTAATTGATGCATTTTGGCATGTCCTGCATACCAATTAGGTCTAAAAAAGGTTAAAAGTCACTGTCATTGTCGTTGTCATTATCATCAAGCTTCCCTAACATGAAAACAACATAGATATAAGTTTGATTAATTTTTTTTTGAAGTGTTAGTATAAAAATCTTAGAGATTATACTCCCTACAAATTCCTCAATTTATGTGAGAGAAAAGGGATTCTAAAACAAGCAATCACCATGTACGTACCACAAAAAGATTATGTTGTGAAGAGGAGCAATCAAATGATGATGGCATTTGCTTGTTCAATGACAAAATCTTGTAATATAGAAAATGATTTTGGGGCACAAGCTGTGCAAATTGCAATCTTCTGACCCAGTAAAAGTTCTACAAAAGCAGCTAAAAATATGAACTTAAGAGGAAGTCTGGCGGGGTAAAAAAACTGCAGGTGCTAAATACTGTAGCTCTAAAACAACATGCACATAACTAGAAGGGGGTAAACCAAAAGTGGATAACCCCTAACCATATGATCCAAATACAGATATAAATAGCCACGGGGAAGATTCCTCAAGGACAAAGAACTCAATTGACTGTAGAAGATAATTGTCAGTTGTAGATCAGTATGGATGACAGACCTCAGATGAATGTCAAGTGCACACTCCTTCATAGGAATGAAGAAGTATGTGTGGAGTGACCAAAGTTCAGTTTACAAACGATTGTAAAGAAAAATTGGTGTGCAGTCTAATTAAATCACTTTATGGTATGAAACAAATCCCCAAGCTATACAAAATTAAACTATTATTTGAGGTCTTTCATTTTCAATCTGTAAGCAGTTTTGTTCAAAACCTAAGAAACAAGACAACTCATAGAAGAAGACAAAAAATAAATTTTGTAAGATATGTGGAATTATCAATATATGAATGTTTTAATACTCTTTAGATCTTTATTTCTGTCAAAGTATGTTAGAGCTTCCTGGAATGTTTAAATGGGAAATTTGCAATCCTTGCTGTTCCCCCATGGAGGGTGGGCTTAAGTCATAGAAGAAGATTTTCGAAAAACTGCTGAAGAAAAATCATATTGAGAACTTGTTGATAATTTTTATTTAGTTAACAAACTACCAAACTAGATATGTTGTCAAGATCTCCAAGGAGATAAATTGGAATTCAACCAAGATACTTCTCAGAAATGACAGTTGTGATAAAATTTCATATAGCGAGAGCTTTCTAGATTTTGCTGCATAACTATTATCTAATCTAACTACAGAGTTGAATCGAGCAAAACCTCCTTTTTAATTCACTGCAAACAATCCCGCCACAACACAAAGCTAGCATATTTTTCTAGAAAAATGAAGCTTTCAAGTTGAGTTGGAGCACAAATGCAGATCACTTAGGTTCAAAGATTGACAGTAATCAACGTCACCTTATTCACCGAGTATTCGGATCTAGAGTGATTTCTTGTATTAGGAAAAAAAATTAAAATAGGTGGTACTAGAACTTTCATCTACTTGAAAAAATATATAGCTGCCATGAATATAAAACATTAAGTGGTATGGTTTCCTTTGAATATTGAAATACTTGAATTTTCAACAACCTGATCGAAGAACATTAAAGCTTGATACCAAAGTACTAGTAAATTGACAAGGAACTCAGTTTACCCTGCATGGGTAAGCACATAGAATTTCATCTTTACTATATCAGAGAACATGTCCAGAATGGGAAGATTGAGTTGAGTTACCGCTAGAAAGAAGATCAAGTTGGAGACATTTTCAAAAAAAGTACTCAGTAGAGATTTAATAAATTAAGAAATATTTTAGGTATAACGGAAATAAACATTAAGAGGGGTATTAGTATATAATGTTTATTTTTTTTTATAATTTAGTACTAGGACATAATGCTGAATTGATAAATGATAAAAATATTAATTAAAAGCTAGGCATCCAACATTCATAACTAAACCTGACTCTAAAATGATGTACATGAAAGATACTAATGCTTCTCTTCTCATATCTCTCTGATGCCTGCCAAATTAATAGAGATTCAACATCATTTCACGAGAGAAACAATAGGGGATGAATAGTCAAATTTTAAGCAGAGGCTTTTCTCAAATCTAGTTTGGGAGGCATATAATGTAGATAAATGCTATATATAATTCAATAGATAGTGATATTGAATAAGTGATAGTGTTGGATTATAGCAAGTGTCAATAACCTGGAAATAGAAAGCAAAAGACAGTTTAAAACACAAGGTTATATTAGTTCAGTAATATGCCCTCATGTTTGATTTTTACTTGCATAAGGAGCAAGCAGCTTTATTGTGGGTTTCTTGGAGAGAAGTAAAGCAGCTCTCAAATCAGAGGAGTCATTCTTAGACTGTTTTGGTTAATGGCTTCCATATTGATTCATCAACAATAAGAACAATGAAGAAATAAAGAAATAAAGCAAGAGTAAGACTTGTTAATGGCCACCCCTGATAATGTGTTTGGTTCTATAGATAGATTGAAGTCTAAAATTATTTGGTCTGCACCCCTTCCCCAAGGTTCATTGAACTAAACTTTGATAGAACAGCTAGGGGAAATTCAAGAGTAGTGGGGTAGGATGTGTTTTTCAGGGATGATAAGGCCAACATCAATTCGTGTTTTCAACAGATACTGGGAAGGATGCAAATAATCAAGTGGAAGCTATGGCTATGCTTAAGGGGATCCATGTAGCCGCTGGAAGGGGATGGCAAAATCTAAGAGTGGAAGGCAACTCACAAATTTGATTAACCAATGCAATAAAAAATGTTGGCTTCGTTCAAACTAAAAGCAATCATTTGTGGCTTCATTAATTTAAGCATAATGAGGGTAAAAAAAGAAAAAAGGATGCATCTTCCCAATTTTCAATTGCGTTCCTTATGCATTTTCTTGGACCTACTCTTTTATTGGTAGGTATAGCCATATCATTATATCCAACTTTCTAGGTGGATTAAGAGCAGGTTTTGTATGAGGTGATATTGATTTATCCCATTCCAGTTTACTGTATGAGTGAGAGAAATCAAGTTTGAGGGAAATTACGTTTTTTGTTGCATCTGTATGGTTAAGAGGAAGTAAGAGAGATGGTATGAAATGGAATCTAAAGGATTGAAATGGTTTCTTTGTTAGAAATCATGTGTAGATCCCGACCTGGTTTCTGTATTCATTGAAAGTCTTGGCATTTGTTATAAGTTATAACTTATAATCAATAATGAAATGATTCTTCATAACGCGGAAAGGAGAAGGCTTACATGTAATCTTCCATTTTTTCTCATGTCTGATATGGACATGTTGTAAGAGTGATAGAGAGGGGGAAAGCTGAAATATAAATGGGTTTGGTTGAATCTTCCAAGTCCCTTGGTCTTGGATCTTAATTTCTTTTGCTCTTGCTTTGCTTTAAAGTCTTAATACAAGGGTTATTTTTGTAAGCACGGCATGCATCCCCATATGCCTTACCACCTTAAAAGAGAGGGAGAGGGAGAGGGAGAGATGATGCATTTATAAAGGAGAGATGGTGCATTTATAATTTGTTTTCTATTTTCATTCTTGGAATCAAATTAATGTATATAAGCTAAGCTTGCACATGGATAAGTTATTCTGATTCTCCTTTTGTTAGGAATATTATTTAATCCTAAGTGCTATTGTGTTCTACAGTTTATACGAATGTTACTTGGGGATACATCCCCTAGATTTAGGTGACGTCCTAGATATCTCAAACATTTTGGGGACTTGCAGGGGATGTCTCCTATTTTAAAAAATATTTTAAAAAGTTTTCTGAAGTTTTTACTTTTAAAAAGCTGTTATTTTTACCATAAACATTGAATTCTAATCTCAAAAGTACCTAAAACACATTAAATACAGTTTAATTCCCTAAATTTCATTGAATAAAGTTGAAGTATTTAAATATTAATTTTCATATATTATTTTAATAGCTGTCCTCCCTGCCGTCCCCAAAATTTGTGAATTTTTTTGCTGTCCTGGAGACCTCCTCCCTCTGTCCCCCCATCCCCGAGACTTAGCTAACGATGGTCTATATAAAGATTTACAACTTTAATAATCTATTGTTAGTGAGTGGTTATTGATGGTGGTTACGCCTGAATTGGTTCAGGTGGTTACATCTGAATTGGTTCAGCTGGTTACAACCAAATTAAATAGGGTGGTTGTATGGATGTACTATATATTCATTGAGGAAGTAATACAATATGCTACCTATGAAACTATTTGGTTGTCATTCTTTTTTATGTTGTTTATTAATTAACATGTGGGATCAGAGCCACCAAATGAGAGGCATGTGAAGAAGAAATGTTGGTGGCTGAGAACGGCTGGAAGTGAGACATGAAAGAGGAAGTTTTCAGAAAAAGAAATTGTCGAGTGGAAAGTTTGCATCTGTGATTTAATTTGGCCTTTATTTGTCATTTTTCATATTGGGTTGTCTTTCCTTGGCAGTGACTTGGCTTTGAACCTTTGTTTTATCATTGTTGGACTTGGGTCAACCCTTTCAAAGCCCCATTCATTAATGTCCTTTGCACAATTTTTTGTTTCCGCTATTAAAACACCCATAGATATTAGTCTCTATTCTGGACATATCTTTTCTCCAAGAAGTCTGTTTGTAGTGCAATTGATCCGTGCACAGCCGCACAACACACTTGTCTTGAGTGCATACATAACTTGTGCAAGTCTGGGCTACAAGAACTTGCAAGAAGCCCCTTGCATCATGCACACTTTGTGCAGTGCTAAGGAACATGCTGCTTGGCTCAGACCACTATGCAATTATTCTGATATATAGGAGCCTTGTGCTTCAGGAAGGCTTAGTCTCAACAATCTTTTCCTCAAGCCTCAAGAGGAGGCATAGTTTTCTCTACTCAACCCAACCTCAATATGGGAATGGTTAGAAAACTATGTCACATCAACTTAGGATATATGCTTTGTAATTAAGGTAATAGTTTCAGATTTACTTCATTAAAAAAGGGCAACAGATGCATTAATCAGCATATAATTGATATCTACTTGTAAGTCTACTCATAACAATGACCTTGTGCTTCATGAAGGCTTCGTCTCAACAATCTTTTCCTCAAGACTCAAGAGGAGGCATAGTTTTCTCTACTCAACCCAACCTCAATATGGGAATGGTTAGAAAACTATGTCACATCAACTTAGGATATATGCTTTGTAATTAAGGTAATAGTTTGAGATTTACTTCATTAAAAAAGGGTAACAGATGCATTAATCAGCATATAATTGAGATCTACTTGTAAGTCTACTCATAACAATGACCTTGGCCAATTACCATCATATGACATGATTCGTTTAGTCAGAATCTTGACAAGGTTGATGTCTAATGAAAGAATGACAAATAGTGATGAGATTCACAAGTATTTAGAACTCATAGTGATCTATCGGGTATAATCCCTTTACCACTACTTAACATAATCTTTGCAATTAACCATGATTTTTTGAGCCTCGAGTATAAAAGTCTCATTACAATTTACAGGTTGTATTGATGTCGGTTATAAAAGTTCCCCCCTTTTCTCTAAATTCATCTCAGAGCAATCCATATTTCACAATTATCCTTTTCAAGTTTGGTTTGATCGGTTTCCTTAATTTTGTCAAGTTATAGTACCTGGACAAGTGAATCAGCAAGCAAGGACTCTCATATCAAACATGCTAAGCTCCAAATTTCATTCATTAGTGTTCATACTTGGCTAGGCCAAAAAGGGAAGCATTCCCTAATTAACAAAATGTTCTTTAAATGAGAGTATTGATCTATCCTCTTGAACACATGCTTTATTTCAATGCATGTTCTATTTGTTCCTCATACGACTCTCCACTCTACTGATTTAATTTTCCACTATTAGAGCATATTCTCTATACAATAGCCTTCAATGTTCTACATTCCATGAGGTTACAATTACTCCATTTAACTTTCCCCAATAGGTTTGGTTCTCGTTTAATAAAGAACACATTTTTTTCATGATGTGATAACATCAATTATTCCACTCAGGTTGTTCAAGATGAGCACTTAGATAATTACTTGTTAAACCCTTTATACAAGAACTCAATATTACCATCTACTCAAACTCAATATGGTTAAAGAGTAGATGTCATAAATTTGGATAAATGCAAAAGGGTTCTAAATCCAACTTATATCACGACTTGGTGATTGTATACTAATCTGACCCGCTTATAAGAGATTTTCCCAACTCCAATATAGGTTTATATCCAAACAAGATCATAAGAAGAAGATAGATTTAAAGTACAGATTTCCAATTCTTGACTACACTTGGAGCATACAAATGGTGAGACGGATTGATATTTTTCTACCCTATATGCTATAATGTTTGTATCAAGAATCATTTTAATATGCAAATAATCAGATTGGGTAGAGTCACTTTCAGACATAAACCTGTGGAGTATTGTCAATCTGTTCCTAATTTGTACAATTCATTTGCAAATATCAGGTTACAGCCAAAGGAGGGGAAACATTATACTTTCATTTGTTAAACCAAGATAAAAAAAGATTCTTCCTCGAGTATGCAAACAAGGAGTACATATCCAAACATCAAACAGGAAGATAGAGAGTTGGTTACAGATTGCCAAAGCCATCTTAAGAAAACAGTGTCCAACTCCAACTTCCTTCAAATAAGGCTATTTTGATAATGCGATTATCAATTCCAGCCGGTTCAATCTTTCATGCAATCCCTTCGTATGTGTTGGCTAAATTTTCTGCATAGCATCAAACCTAGGCAGTCATGAGATAAATCTCCCTCATTTAACCGGTGAGGCTCCCGTGTCAGATTTGTCAATATAAATGTGTTTTTATCTATCAGGGGTTTTACTTTAACCACTTAGTTCATGAACCATAACTAAGAAGTTCTGCAGCAAGTAAGCAGCTGTTTAAGAAAGGAAAAATTATAGAAGAAGAAAGTCAAGGTATTACAGAGAAGAAGTAAGGAAGATGTGCATCCCAATTAGTAGATAACAGAGCTAATTGCATGCACATAGAAGAAACTTAATAAATTTGAACACACAGAATTATAAAGCAAAGGTAGTTCTAGATCCAGATCTAAACTAACACAAAGTTTACTTTAAAGATCTAAGATTTAAAAGCAAGAAACACAGTACGCCGTGACACAAAGTTCTCCGGAAACCTGCTTCTTTGTATTCCTCTGCAACAAGTGGCTCTCAGGGGTTCAGCACAAAGTCTAGAACACAAGATTGCTTCTTACAAATTCTGATCGATCATTAACCCATAGGTTCTTCTCCTACTTATAGAATGTAGGAGGGAAAGTACAAATAGAAGACTCAAACTGAACTAAAGCATGAACAACAAGTAAAAATGACATTTGGCAATCATCCTCAACTAACTTCTTCTTAAGTGACACATGTATCACTTAACTAATAGAAAGGTTCCGCATGACTTCAAGTAATGGTTGCAAAACCAATAACTTAGAAGTTTACAATTTCACCCGGGAACATAGAAAGTAGAAGAAGAAAGAATAGAAGAAATTATGCCAGCTGTAACATCTACATCTTCTTCTTGTTCTGATATCTGATATACTTGTCGAACATATAATTCAGCATCCTTCCATCTGTTTTAGCCACTGCTTCCTTTTCTGTCCTGAATTGCAGCAACCCTTCATTCAACACTTTGCTGCATGCTTCCACTTCTTCCAAACTTGGCCCAAATCTCGCAATGTCTGCCTGCAATGTCACCAGCCTACTGATAGAGTTCATCGTGAAAGGCTTGGTAGCTTTATCAATTCTCTTTTGTACCATCAGAAGAGAACTTTCCAGGGAATCATGCACCTCGTTAGAAATAATCCGCACGTATGAAGTAACACCTCCATCCACTCTTTCCTCAGTGAAAGAAATGATACTGTCCGGCAAATCTGATGTTCTACTCTCAAGCGCCTGCATCCTTTTCAGCAAAACTCTGCAGATCTCCAAACGGAAAGATACTGCAAACTCTAGCTGCTTCCCCTTCTCGACTGATCCATCCGGCACAATTTGTTCTGCAACCAATACATCTCCCGGCAGCTTGTTGATCTCGGCCAAAATACTCAGGTTACTCTCTGCAACTGTATTCATTCCTTCTATGCTTTCTATCAGTTGCTTTAGTTGATTTGCTGCATCGTTCATAACCTTTAGGCAGGCTGGCACTTCCCCAAGTTGCACAGAAGCTTGACGAATAATCAGATCCTTCCATTCGTCAATAGCCTTTACTTGATTGCTTGCATCTTCCATTTCCTGCATAAGATGATCACTCACCTGCGCTGAAATGGGCTGAACGGAAGATTTAGCAACCTTGGCTATGATCTCACATAATTGAGATATTTGCTTCTGCAACTCTTCTTTCTCCGCCTTTTCACTGTCAAGCCTAAGGAACAAAGCATCCAGCAACGTCTGCGTGTCCTGCTTCAATCCTTCAGTGGTAGCTTGACCGAGTGGTATTTTGGTCACCGTCACATCTTCTGCCGTGAGCTCCTCTTCTACCTTTCCTTCCGCCGGAATTGATATCTCAGCAAACTTCTCTCCCGAATCCGTGATGATCAACCTAGAAGTTGCTTTAGCAACTTTAGGCCTTCTGTCTCTTCTGCTCAGATCCTGAAGTAGCTGCAAGTCATGTTCCTCTAAGTTCATCTCTACTCTTGCTTCCGGAACCAACTGCATGGCTAACCATTCCGAGAAATTACTTCTCGGAGAGTGAGAAGTCGCTGAGTGCACTACCATCTCCCGCTCTGCATCCTCTCCATCAGAAAGTGCCACAGTATCATGGCTGCCATCTTCTGAAACATCCAAGGACAAAGCTCTTTCGAACTCCGTCATCTGCAGCTTCAACACCTCTTCTGGAACGGGTGATGAACGAAGTGGCTGCGGAGAGAAGACGAACGTCGCTGGTTTCAATGAAGGCATGGAAACATCTTGTTGCTGTGGTGCAATAGTTGGTGATCCTCTAGGTACTGGAGAAGTCGGAGTCAAAGCTATGGTAGTAGAAGTGGTCTTCTCTTTCTCTTGAGATCTTCTGTGTACTTTCAACTTCTCGGACCTTCTGCTGCTTTCTCCTTCATGCTTTCGTTTGAGGGAATCTCCTGCGCCGAAGTTGCTCGTGATTTGATTCATCAATACTTCATCAAGGCAGTATCCCTTCGTTAGCAGCCAGCTCGAAGTACTCACCAACACAGCTCCGGATCTTTCTTCTATTGTGTTGCAGCTGCCATTGCTATCCTGCAGTATAGCTTTATCTCCTCCCATTTGATGGTAAGTGTCAAGTACCACGTTCCCATCATCTTTAAGATCCGCAGGTATCCGCGCTAGTCCAAAGTCAAATACTTGCTTTGCCGATAGCCTGCTGAAATCTTTCTTTCTAACCTCGTACTCACTTCTGCACTTCATCTAGAAATCTTCTAACGAAGGCACATGTGCGTACTCCTGGGAGATTGTCTTCCTGGCTATTCCAAATGGATCGAAATTAAGCCGCGCAGGGAAGAACTCTTGCTCATACTCGGACAACATTTGTGCTTCCATCCCTCGAGCTCTGTGAATGCTGATGCAACTGTAATATCCCACAGTGAGTGGGAAGAAGCCCGTAGACTTGTGCCGCTTCGACTGAAGGTCGTGTAACTCCACAAGTTACCTGCTCAGCTCCATGGCGATCAATCTGTCACTCGGGTACCTTGGCATCTTTATTGGTTCACCTGAAAAGCTCGTAACCCTGAGGTATGTGAAATCTGCAAACTGGATGAATACACTGCCAATCTTGGACACTGCTTCCCATGCCTCCTTGCTTACCCTGTGAGTCTTCAAGTCTTTGTCTAACCTGCAGATGAAATCGTAGAAGAAGTCATCGTTGATCACTTTGAAGTCCTTCTCACACGCAGGTACAGTAAGCTGTGGGTAGCACTCGAAAATGGGATCCTTGGAAAGAATACCACATCTATCCAGCTTGGAAAAGACACCCTGTGAAGCTGCAACATACACCGAGTATGAAGTCATCTTGAAGCTGAAGGTACGCTTCACGTTCCGCAGTTGCTCACCGATGTTGCTGCTAATAATTTCTGACCAATTGATTATAGAATCAACCTTGTTGATTTCAATGGTCCTGATGAAAGCATACATCCATGTCCGGAAAGTGTAGGCATTCGCTTCACCATTCAACCTGCATAGCAATTTGACGATATCATTCGCCTCCTGCACCAAATTGGATCGTGGAAGAGTTCTCTGGAACTTGGAAGGGGATCTAGGCTTCTTCATGAACCGGCTATTCATGATGCTCACACAGTCAGCTCTATGCTTTTCCCACCTACTGTCAGCATCCTGAATGCTAATAGAAGTCACCACCTTTCGCACTGGAATCTTCAGACAATAATTGAAGAATTCTGCATCCAAACGAATTATTGTCTTTCCCGCAACATCACGCACTGATCTGGATGAAGGATGATAAGATCTAGCACACTCCATTACAAACTCTGGCAATTGGGTTGTACACGGGAAAGCTGCAGCTCGAATAATTCCACTACTTTTGACCGCACGCATGAGTGAAGTCTTTCCAGCTCTGGATCTATCGATCAAATCAGAAAGAGGTTCTGGGCCTAGATCCGTGTCTCCTATGTCTAAATGTTTGGAAGCAATGCATGAATCCATCGTGCTCTCTTTTTCATCTCCTTTCGCCATGGCTTTATCAATCTTTGTCTGAATAATTCTTTTTCTTCTAACTTGGCCGGATTTCTTCAATACTGGTGCAGATCTTGACAATTCTTCAGATTCGGAGGATATTTGCAATGTATTGGACATTGATAAAAACTCCTTTTCTTTTATAAAGCACCTGTAATGAGTTCCTGCAATTTATTCAGACAAAAATGGCCACCGGAGCATGAATAGTGAATTTAAATTATAAAAATCTGCACTTTTCAAGCCTGCTGCCCCAAAAATTGGTGTTTAATTTGCACATAAAGAGAGCATGAATCCTTTCAATCAACACCTGAGCTCCTGTAACATCTGTGAAAACAACTATGCAGACGAAGATAAACCTTTCTCCAAAGCATGCGCCAAATCTGGAAGCTTTTAGCCTTTGTTAGCACTTTGTCTGAGCAAAATCCTTCCTCTAAAGGGGGCGCACTTTTCCTCCTTGCTGCAATTCTTAACCTGTGAATTAAATAATTCATCCATATGGCTGCCCATGCTTATATAACCTTCACAATTCTATAATTAATAATTGCCCTAACAATTAAAGGCAATTAATTAATTAAAAATCATGCTTTTCTCTTTTAAAAATAGCATGTTTAAGGGCAGCCATCCAATAAATTAAATTAATCCAATTTAATCCTTCACACAACACTTCACTCAAGCCCCACAGTGTGCTTTGACCATAGCCACTGAAAATAGAAATTAATTTAATGTTTTAATGCTTCAAAAAACATTAAATAATGCCCAAATGGGGCGCACTTTTTGAGAGGAAGGGGGCAGCCACTAAATAAATTAAATTTAATTAATTTAATTCCTTTCTTTTATTCCTTCTTTGACTTTTTGACCTCCTCAAGCTTGGGCGCACTTTTTTAAGAAGAAAGATTATTAAAAATAATCAATTTAATCTTTTTAATCAATCACCAAAGGGGGCGCACTTTTTTGCACATGTAATTCTATTTTTAAGAATTTTTCCATAATGGGATTCTTTACCCTGCCAGGCAGGCACCAAAATCCCGTGATCCACTTAAGTGATTTGACTTTGACAATGGGATTCTTTACCCTGCAAGGCAGGCACTAAAATCCCATGATTTCACTCAAGTCACTTTCCTTTTATTATATCATGGGAATTTTTACCCTGCAAGGCAGGCAATAAATTCCCACCTGCCTGCAGCCTCTATTTTTCCCACTGCAGCTTAAGTGACTTTTATAACACGGGAAAAAGTACCCTGCCAGGCAGGTATACAATTCCCACCCTGCCTGCGGCTTATATTTTTCCCATCGCAGCTTAAATCCTTTGTTTTCCAAAAATGCGCCCATCCCCGCAGGGGCTTTTCTGTGCACGACTTCGCTTTTTCCCAGTGATCCAGACCTCCGATGACGACTTCCTCCGGGTAAAATGTGCGTGTATGTTTTCCAGCTGCTCCAGGCCAAAAATCGGGCTTACCCGGCGAAGGAGTTGTTCCAGAGAAATTTTACAGAAAACAGAACGGGACACCACAAAAACACGAAAAATTGCCAAAAGTTACAAATAAAGCCCAAAACTTAAAATAAGTTAAAATCCTTATGGTACATAGGAATAATAACATATCCGCTCATAACAGAGTTGAAACGGAGCGCAAATAGCCTCATACGGGGCTCAAAATAATTAAATACAAATTTCCCGCAGACAAATCCCGACGACAGAATAAAACAATTTTGGGCATCTGGGTATTTGGCGAAAAGGGCTAATATGGCTCTTTGGGATTATCTTGACGCAATACAAGAACTTTCAGGCAATAAAAACAACAAATGACCCATTATTTTTTAAAAGTACGAAATTTTTTCGGATTGGGTAGTCGCAGATTTCAGGGTGAAATCTGAGTGACACCAGTATGTAATGTCATTCCTATGTAATAAGGTTACAGCTGGGGAAGGGAGAAGAGCATCTATGCAATAAGTAAATACCCATAAAGCATTTTATTATTTCAATAGAGCATTGCATGGTACAGAAATTCAATGCTCTTTTCATTTTATTTTATGAGTAAGGAAATTACAGAGAAATCCGTTTCCTTAACATATTCCAGGAGCAGACATATGAACATACAAAAGATTTGCTTTACAAGATACTACAACATTCCTTGCAGAATTTCCGAATCCTTTTTGATCCCCCCAACTTTTCTATCTATCATATTGCAGTTTGTAAATTAGGTGACAGATAGGACAATTTTCCCGTTGCTTTAATTTCCTGCAATCCCTGCATTTAAACATGGGTCAGCTCAAGAATGAACTGGCATAGATCCTTCCTTTTCATTACACATTAGCCAATAAAACATATCCTGCATAGACAAATTTCCAGCAAGATAAAAGATGGGAAAGTACAATCTTTATTTCCACTTCACCACCTTCCAGCCATGAGTTTAGGGTTAGAAACACAAGAGTCTTTTTTTTTATTCAACCATGTGTGCCATCATGGCAGAGCACAAGAGAGGAAGAAAACGGTATTTTAAAACATCAACAAACACTCCACACACGGCCATTGAAATGCCATTTCAGAGAGGAAGAGACGGATCATCCAACATACGTAAGCGTCCATATAGAAGTTTGTCTGTATATCCCCTGGTATGCATGCTCATGCATTTGTACTCGAATGTATACACTAATACTTCTATGTTTATATGATTACCCCAAATTTAATTATCCAAATCAAATGAAAACCCGAATACATCAATAATTATTAGCCACTGCTTAGTGTAAGGAATGGAACCATACTTGAGTCAAAAGGGAATATGGCCCATGCCCTATCACCAATGTCTATCTTGCTCGCCCCTCATCCTTTCTTCACATTCCCCTTTCATAGTTGTGCCCTGATAGGGATTTGTAAATATATGAACAACTTACTCATGCGCCTGCCACCATGCAAGCACAAAACTAACAGTGCCGCCCTTTCCAAAAATAGAAATTTGTAAATAGAACTAAAGTGTCACTGCCATGCAAGAACCACTAACTGAAGTCTCATAAGAACCTCTAGGGTGCACATTATACCAAAACACCTGATGACCACCACACGCTTTACAATCCAGCCACGTAACAGTTGGAAGATGAAGAGTCACTCATGGAAGCTTAATTATTTCAACTTTGAAAATGGTTCTTTGTGCCTTCACGACTTATAGTATAAATGTACGTTTGTTTGTAGCCTTAGATAGCAAGAAAATAGGTAAAAGATAAGCAACCATACATCTTTGTCAAGAGTATGCCATGTACAAAAGTCACAGATGAATAAAGCATTTACTATTTTAGCTGTATATCTCTCTCTCCATTTTATTTAACAGTATTGCTTCCACATACACCCACACCACATCAAGATCCTCATCTAGAGCGTTTTCCTCCAAACCACGTGGGATTCAGATCATTGGTATTAGAGTAGTTCCCCTCGTGTGTCCCATCAAACAAGGTCAAAATCTGAGCCTCGATGTTAAACCATGAGATCCGTTAGACTACCTCGTGCTGTTTCAACAAAGTTTAGAAGGAATAATGAATTTTTTTGTTCAACCATTTCGTAGAAGTCATCAAATAGGCGGTTCCATTAACCTCATTACTAGGTAAAGCTTTTGATGGTTGAGTCCCCCAAGGTTGCAAGTAAATCTAGACATTCTTATATTTGGAGGAAAGATAAATGCAGACGTAGTAGATAACTAGTCAGATCAATTAGATATTAGAATGCAAGGCTTATTAAATAAGGACTTCATTAGTTATTTAACTAATGAGATGGTTGTAACCGGTTTGTAACTATATCAGCCGTTTTGTAACTACATCATTCATAATAAATAGACGCACACACAAGTCTCAAATGTGTGCAATCCACCTTCTCTTTATTTCTTCCTTGTGCACGTATTCCAACATTAGATTCCTATTTTCTATGAATACATTTTTTGACCAAGTGAAGATTAAGATCCACTTTAGAAAGTTTCTTTGTCCATGAAGTGGTGGTAATGACACTAAGGAAATTTGATCCGACCTAGGATACATTACTAGAAGCCTCTTAAAGGATGAATACTATCCTGAAGATGTTCATGAAGATTGCTGCATTCAGTGGCAATGACTCTTGGAAGGACACGACCAATCTGTCCAAGCCTACACCTCTACCTTCCACAACCTGCATGTGAAGCAATGCTCCCTCCATTTAGAGCATCATAGATTACTTGAGTACCGTAAAAAAATGGCCTATGACCATTCATTCAATCTAAACTAAAGATGGCCAAGGTCAAGATATTGGATGAAGCCTATCACTATGTAGTGATCATTAAGGAAGAGTCAACAATGATAGCAAGTGCGACAAAACGTTTGCAGCAAGGAAGACCTTACATAAAAACCAATTGTGACATGGTGTGAAAAAAACAATTCTCGTAGACACTCCAATGCAGAGTGGCATGCACAAAAGAACTTGCTAGTGTACACAGGAACAAAGGATCTTGGAGATGAGCCATTTGTAAAAGTGGTGACAACATATCTTGAAACTACTGGTCTCAATGCAATAGTCACACCAATAGTGTAGGACGTTGAAGCGGAATGCGTATTCCATTAGCAGATGTAGGTGCTATGGTAGCCACTGGATTTTCTTTTTGATGGCGAAAGCATGAAGAATCTCATCTCTAGTGAAGCAACCGTCAAGCAACTGAATTTGCAAACCATGCCTTATCTGTGGCCATACTATTTGGAATGGATGATGTCTTGTGACACCAAGGGTATACATATTGCACACCAATGTTGCTTCAAATATGCCATCCATCATTTCAGATAGGAACTAGTTGTGATGTTGTGCCATTTGATGTCTGTGATATTATCCTTGGGGATGCATACATGCATAGCCACTATGGTGTGTACACAACAAATCCTTGGAGTATCATCATCTTAGTTAGTTGCAAGAGGTACCTAATTCCTTAAGCAATTCCACGCTCAAACCATGTTGTGCAAACTCTTGAGAAGATTGCACTACCTTCTTGTCTAAAACTTAATGCAATTAGGACAATTGCTTTTTAAGCAAGGGAAAATGATCTGTGGATAGTTGCACAATCTTGCATTCTTTTCTTGAGTACATTCAAAACTTGTGCAACTCTCCATGCAATTTTGCACTTCAAGAACTTGTGAGTTGGCCCTTGTATCATGTGCACTCTCTGTAGCCCTAGGGAACACATCACGTGACTTAGAAGACTTCTTTTGTGCTTTGAGCATCGCCTCACGACCCTTTGCGCCATGCGCATTGTGTAATACTAGGGAACATTTTGATAAGCTCTGAAGACACCAACTCGTGCCAATGGGAAGCACTTCACAACACATTGCAAAGCTAAGTAGCACTTGTAGTTTCTTGCAACACTGCGAAGCACTTGTGGTCCCTTTCACACTACGAAGCACTCACACTCCATTTCATGCTATGAAGCAATCACAACACCTTGTAGACGTGTCACACAACTTGACACTTGTGAAAGACCTCCAACACTTCCATGTCTATGTTGACATTTTGTGCCACGCCACAATAGGTCAAGTGCCTCCTTTTGGGTGTGTTATATCAAAACACCATATGACCACCGCCGAGCTGACAGTCCAGTTGGGTAACAGTGGAAAGACAAAGAGTCATACATGGAAGCTCAACTATTTCAACATCCATAATGGTTTTTTGTGCTTGATGGGCTTGTAATATAAATGTACATGTATGTAGCCTTAGTTAGCAAGAAGATAAGATGCCATACATCTTTCTCAAGAGAATGTCATGTACAAAATGCACATATAAATAAAAGATTTAATGTTCTAGGTCTATAACCCTCTTTCCTGTTTCACTCAACAATATTGCTTCCACATATGCCCACAACGGATCTAGATCCTCGTCTAGAGCGTTGTCCCTTGGACCACCTATGTTCCAAATCGGTAATTGGTTTGCTGGAAAGCTAAAGAGGAGATATTCAAAATGATATACCATTGTATGGGGTGTAGAGAAACATACAAGGGTTAAAAACAACTAGAAATCAGGCAACGTGTAAGACAATTTACACAACTTTGAAAGCATGATCTATCATTACAGTATGCAAAATTCAGATGTGCCATTGCAGCCGTGTAAAATTCAATATGATGGTGGTTTCTTTGAGTGATGACAGTTAAAGGCAGTTGGATTATATTTCTTCTTTCTTTCTTAGGAGTATTTCTGTGCTTGAATGAAAGTGTGAGAAGTAATGGGTATGGGACATCATTGTTTAGGTAAGTTCTATTTGTTGAAGCCCATTAAAAAAAAGGAGAGGAAGAATGCAAAAAGAAAGAGAAAGAAGACGCTCTCTGTTCAGGAGGAAGTGCTCAATGTGCTGTAAATGTTTTGTTATTCTGCCCTAAAGATGCCTTCTTGTTTGACACCCCCTTCTTGGAAAGCGATGTTGGAAAAGTTTGATAAAGAAGTTTAATGTTTAATGTAAAGTGGATTATATTCTTCTTCTTCTCCATCGCAAGTTGGAACGGTAATGGATTACTCTGGTCTTCTCTGGGTGTGCTATTTGATGCCTTGGGCTCATCGGACATCCTCTTTGTCACTGAGACTCATGAGAGTCTTGTTCGTCCCCTACCGGATATCAAGGGGTTTCATTGGATTTCAGTTTGCAGGTAGGAGACTATTAGCTCGGGAGGTGTCCAAGGTTTTGGCAGGGTTGCTTCTCTGGTCAGAGATACCTTCCAAAACAACATTTCGGTGGTTGTTACAGATGAATTTGCATGCTTCCTTTGGGCCAGACTCCATCGGTCCTCACCCCACTTTAGAGACTTTTTCTTTGCGGTGTGTTATTTCCCCTTGCTTCCTCCACATATGCTATTCATAATGGTCTTGACGGGGACCCCTTTTTCGACCTCTACATTGGTATCTTTCAGTTTACTGCTTTGGGAAAGGTCATTCTTTTGGGGGATTTCAATGCACGGACCAAAAACATCTAGGTCCCTCTCGACAGGATTGGTGATGTGTTTTGTACTTCTGAGGTTGATCTTGACTCTATCGGTCTCTAGAGAATGTTAGAAGACTCAGTGGGACCCTTGACTTCCTACTGCCGACATCTTTTACAGCTAGGTGAGTCCCACGGGTTGGTGATTCTAAATGGTATTCCTTCCCGAACTCCCACTTCTTCACCTGTACACCTCACGACGGAGGGGCTAGTGTTGTGGACTACATCCTCTCTTCCCCTCACTTGATTCCTCTCATTCATCACCTCTCCATCTCCCCCGTCCCCCTTGATGACCATGTTGTCATTTCCTTCTCCTTGCAAATTAACCATCCGTGCTCCTCATCTCCGATGTCCCCCACGTACTATCTTGAAACTTGGGGAGGGTGATCCTGTAACCTTCTCCTTCCACCTCTATCATTTTTCTTCCTCCTGAGCCTCAGTTCACCTCACTCCCTACTGACATGAAATACCACCTCCTTTCCTCCATTATCTATGAGGTTGCCTTTGAGTCCTATCCCCATGTTACCCTCACCCCTTCTCATAGAAAACCATGTCCTATGAACAAATGGTATGACGAGGAGTGTTAAGCCCTCCACCGACAACTTTGCCATTCTTCTATTCACAACCTCCCTTCCTTTCCCCCTCTCACATCCGCCTATCGCAACTTCCTCCGCCACAAGAAATGCACGTTCATTTCCCAATGGAGACGGGAGCTCCATGAGTCCCTCTTACACTCCCCCAAACACTTTTGGCTTACCATTCTCCCCTGGCACTCCCCCCTTCCGCTTGATTTAGATCCCAACTCCATGTACGCCCACACCTCCACCCATTATGATGCCCCTTGCCAGCCGCAGATTCAAGTGGTCTCCCCTCCCCCCATTTGCCACATCTTCACACACACATGTTAGAAAGGCCATTTCGGTTATGAATAGTAGTAGGGCAGCAGATGAAGAGGGATTTTAGGCGGAACTTTTCAAGCATGGGATTGGCATTCTGACCAGCTATTTAGTGGATCTCTTCAACCAAGTCATTTGTATAGGTTTTCCAGGTGCTTGGTCCCACCACATTATTCACCTTTCCACAAATCAAGCCCTACCTCGGATCCCAACTATGGAACGATCATGGTTGGTCACACATTCGCCAAGCTTTATGTTACTGTCCTCCACATGCGGCTATCAGAGTTTCTGGTTTGGAACCATTGCAGGGCCAGGGGACAGGTAGGGTTTCGTTCATCCTACTAGACTACATACCACATCCTCACTTTTCGGGCCATCATTGAGGAAGCATGTTACCGTTCTTCCAGGGTGTTCTGTTGTTTGGTCGACCTCCAAAAAGCCTTCGACTCTGTCCCGCGGGAAGCCCTCTTCTTGCGTCTTAGAGAGATTGGGATTTTCGAGACTCTTCTTGTTGCCATCATGCACTTATATGAGGAGGTTTTGGGCTGTCTTCGTACTGTTGTTGGGTTCTCTGACTTCATCAGGAGCACCATCGGAGTCAAACAAGGCTGCCCTCTGTCACCCACTTTGTTCAGTATCTGTATGGATGAGTTGGAGGATCTTCTTAGGGACCACATCCAGGAAGGGGGACGTGTGTCTTCTCCACTAGGTTTCTGATCTATGTTCTTCTCTTTGCTGATGTTGTCCTTCTAGCCTCCTCGGCAGAGGGCCTACAGAGACAGGTGGATACCCTAGCCCTCTTGTAATATCCCCTTTTGGGATATTATCCAAATATGCAAAATTACTTTACTGAATCGACTCTAGAAGGACTAAACCCTCCTAGTTTGACCTCAAATAATCCAATGTTAGCTTCAATACAACCCTAAAATGGTTAGAGTGAGCCAAGGTGGTGGATTAGATGGGAGAACCAGTAGGGAAATTAATCACTTCAAATCTAAAATTAATTACAATAGTAATTAATTTATAAATGCACTAAACTGCTGCAAACTTCAAAAATTAATAACTCCTTCACCATCCATTATTTTTCTATCAAACTCATGCCAAATATTCTTAATATTTTTAGCTTTCCAACAAGCTATAGATCACAAGTTTTGGATAAGTAGAAGGCATGCAAATCAACCCACAAAATCTGAAACTGTGTAGATAAAACCCTGGCACAAACAACTGAAACTTGGAAAATTCATAACTTGCTCAATACTCCATCTTTTGCCATGAAATAAAGTGCAGATTAATCTATAATTCAAGAGCTTTCCAAAGATATTAAAATCTAAATTTTATAACTGAAACCCCTTCAAAACAGCCCCCGAAATCCCAAACCCAGTCGCTAGGGTTAGAATTAATTGCACAATTAATTTCTAGCACTTAATAATCCTTCAAGCATGCTAAAAGATATCCTAATCAAGTCGCCATAGAATAAAACCAGCAATAACCAGCAGATCTAAAACAGCATAAAACCCTTCATAATATTCAATAACATGCAGATTTTACTCTCAGTAAAAGGCGCCAAAGCTAGAAAGAGAATCACCAACAAGTAGATTTACAAATCTCATGAAAATACTTCAATTGAATATCAAACCAACAAAATAACTCCCACGCAAGAGAGAATATTAATGGGTATGCATCCCAACTCCAAGCATGAAATGAATATCAAATGATCAATCAACATACCCTCTAAGGAAATGCAACCTCCATTTTATAGAACTAAGGGGTGCAATATCCAATAAAGACCGACCTTTCCCTTTTGAAGGGAAAACATAAACTTTCATTAAAATATTTAACACTAAGACTATGTGCACTTTATTTATTTTTTAATTAAATAAATAAAAGTAACTAACCTATGTGCATATTAAACTAACTAAAGAGACTCCCACTTGTAGCGCTAGGCATGCCAAGGGGTACAAATGCAAATGAAAAATAAATATTAATAATGTCCCGAAAAGGGGGACATTACACCTCTTTTGCGACCATAGGTAGTTGATAGTTAATCTTGTTAAGACCAAAGTCATGATCTTCAATGCCCCGAAGACTTGCGAGTTCCACTTCTTCTACAAAGGGGATGAGGTTGAGATCACTGCCTCTTATACCTACTTGGGTGTACTCTTCTCTGGACCTCGCTTCAGTCTTTGTTCGGCGCTTCAGCTTCGTGTCAATAAAGGCTATGGCTCCCTGGTAATCGTAGAGAGGTAGTGCTTCCGCCACCATTTCTAGGACACAATTTCCAAACTTTATCTGTCTGACTCTCTTGTCAGACCCATTGTTCTTTATGGCTCAGAGATTTGGGGACCTTCTTTACTTGATTCTGACTGGACTACGATTGAAAGAGTTCAGATCCATCTTCTCAGGCGCTTCATTTGATGTAAGGAAACTGTTCTTCACAAGATTATCTTGGCAGAGCTTGGTGCTCGTCCCTTTAAGATGGAGACAGTCGTTAGCGTTGTTTCCCTCCTACACCACATCCGTAGGCTTGGTGACTCCTCTATAGGCAGGGATAGATATCCTTATCTTGCATACTGCTCTTTTGTTGCTATTGCTTCAGTTGACCGATTTGGTCGTTCTCATTGCTGAACTACTTGAATCTATTGACATTCAGATTGATCACCTCCCTCCGTACAACTTCTCCTTGGACGCCCTCACCCATCTCCTTCCCAGCAAACATGACCTGCACAGAGTCATTAGAGACGATATTTACAGGAAATTCATCCAGTATACTTGGACCAACCCTCCTTGCGAGTTATGGCTGAAGATGGCTTTCTATGCAACACATTTTTTGGAGATCAACAATGGTCTTATCTCCCGGCATTGGACTCACGCCCATTGCATTTCACTTGGTCAGTTCAGGGTTGGTTCCTATAAACTCAGAGTTGAGAGCGATCGTCATGTGGATCGTTTCGATCGGAATTGCCGGCTTTGCCCCCTCCAGGAGATTAAGACAGAAGAGCACTTCATTTTCCGTTGCCCCATCTACTACGAGATCAGAGGTAGATTCCACTGTCTGTTTAGAGAGCGTCTGACTCTCACCAACTTCTTCAGGTATCATGATCAGAGATGCCTCACTCTTTATCTTCAGGAGGCTCTCCGGCTTAGGGTGGAGACCCTCCAGCCCCTTGGACAGGGGACTACACATCTGATCACTTCCTTCTTCACAGTACTATCCTCTGGTAGAGGCACTAAGCGACAAAGAGACACCACCCATGGCTACCCCACTAGATCTGTTCGTGGTCGGATGCTCACTAGTGCAGGAACTTCCTTCCACAGAGTGCTTCCGAGGTCCAGTAGGTGGACGTGGAGAGCTCTCCCCTCCTCGAGACAATAGCACCCCGGTTTGGACCCAACTTCTGGTCTCGGAACCTAGCACATCACCAACTTCTTCCAGTCAGTTTCGCAGGCTTGTTGAGGGGTCCTCCTCTCCTCCTCCCTTCTTTATCTGTCTGCTTTGACTTCGTGGCTCTCAACAGGCTTTTTCCAGCCCCTCTTCTTGCTCGTTCCTCTTTTCCCCTCTCCTCTCCTCTTCTTTTCTCTCTTGGTTGTTTTTCAGGACCGTCTTGGTCCTCCACTGCGTGCTTCGCTCTTTTGTACTGTTTCAGTCACATTGACCTTGTTTGTGGTCATTTGTTGTACATTTAATAAATTTATCTGATCTTATCTCCCAAATGTGTTCTCGTGCTCAAATGAAGATTGAGAGAAGAAATGGATGGGGATGTCACTTATAAGGCAAGTGTTATTTGTTGAAACTTGAAACCCAAAAAAAAGGAAAGGAAGAATTTAGAAAGAAAGGAAAGATGCTTTCTGCTAAAGAGGAAGTGCTCAACGTGATGCAAATGATTTGTTCTCTTGCCTGAAGAATCCTACTTGTTTGACACTCCCTCTTCGAAAGGTTGAAAAGCTGCAAATTTTTGATGAAGAAGATGTTTAATTTTATCTTCTGCCAAAGAAAAGCATTGTTTTAATGGAGTGTGAAGGAGGGATGCAGATGTACTGCAAAGATTGTTTTGTGAGAGGAAAAACTTTTCTTTTGTAAAGTTTTGGAGGAGGTAAAAGTACAATATGAAAAACTACATCCTTGCAAATGTGAATGCTAGTTGGGGCATGCCTTTTATTTATTTTTATTGCGAAGTATGCATAAATGTTAGAACTATTTTTATAAAAAAAGTCGGCCTATTTTTAGAAAGGGATATATAGAAGTTTGTTGTTTTATTGTTAGAATATGTGGAGAGAAAGAATAAAGAAAAAATAGAATGCTCAAAGAACAAATGAAGAGTAACCAAAATGCACACATTATTCATTGTGTGCCCGCCCTTTTATTATGCGAGAGATGGTTACAAAATGGGTGAAGTGGCTATAACCATTTATTAGTTAACACTTAACTAATATTAACATAACACTAATTATAAACCTTATATTCTATTACCCCCTCTTAAGACTTACACTATTGAACATACTGAAAGAAGATTTTAGCAATGGAACCAAATAAAATCACACATTATTCAGAAGCTTCCTCTCTAAACACAAAGCTTTGACCATGTAGAACTCTATTAAGCTGTCTCCCTGACCCTTGCGAAGGTGTAGTTCCCAAGATAAATTCTCAAGTTCTTGAATTCCACCTCTCCGAATTCTTGAATTACGGAATATCTTGAATTGTTGGACAACCATCCATACAGAGCTACTCCTACAGTGCTCCATTAAGTAGTCTCATAACCCTCGTAAGGGTGAGTTTTCGAGATCCATAGACTCTTGAACTATCTGGGCAGTCATCCATTATGAGTTTTACCTACACTAGACCCCTTACTATCTTCAAAGTGCGAGGCTTCTTTTAAAATACGTATTCTCTATCAGTGAGTTCATCACTTTCAACATCTGGTAGATTTTCAACAATGATTACGTTAACTTCATTGATTTGTCTTTCATCTGGATTTTTACTTTCCAAGTATGAAAGTTGAGGCCAAAATATTCTTCTAATGGAATTTCCATTCTCAGACAAAATACCTTAGAAAATAACCCTTTCCCAAAATACAGAATGACCCACAAATTAATGTAGCAAGATTTTTAAAACTGATTTATTTTTTAAAGCGAAGAATGAGAACTTTACCAAGCAGGTTTGTGACCTAGACGATTAGCTGTGATTGATATTGACAAACTATGTGCCCTAGCAGTGAATGACCCTTGAAAAATTGCAAATTTGAAAATACATGACTACATTTTCTTTGTTTTACACTAGCTACCTTCAAAAATCATGTTTTTTCCTCTTCCTTATGATTTTGGATTGTATTTTCTACAAAAAAACGTGTCCTAAATCACGTTTTTCTCTTTTGCATTTTGCTTGTAATGTTTTGGCTTGAAAATGTTTTATTTTTGTGCCCTAACTGCACAAACAACCCAAAAAATCTTCAAAAAATGGCAAATTCCTATTTTTGTGCCCTAACACTTTGAAATAATCTCAAATTCATTTGAACACAGTCAAAACTGTGCCCTTTAATGAAATTTTTTTGCACCTTTGCAATGGCGTCAATTATATTTTCTGGTTATGTTCGATGTAAGTGCCCTTGAATTTAAATTGGGTCGTTTTATACCCCTTTTTATAGTCTTTTTTTTTGTCCTATGTTATTGCTTGCTGCCTAATGACATTTCTCTTGCGTCTATGTAATGCCCCAAAATGGATATTTTTGACCTCAAATGGATTTTAGGCCAATCCCTATACCCTGAATACAATTTATAAAAGATGCAGCAATTTATTTATATGCAGATCTGAATTTAACTTGAGAAATGTGATTAGGGTTAGGTGAAAAACCCAAACAAATCAGCCAATAAATTCTAACTTCTCCACTTCAATTTGATCTACCAATTTTATAAGGCCAAAATATGAATTTAAATCCAGATTTCAGAGGCACAATGGGCTGGAAATAAATTAAAAAATCTGCAGACTGGCTGCGCATAAAAATAAATAACAATGATATCTTTTGCACACCATAGACTTTGAAAATTAGCTGATTTGATTTATAAAAGTCAGATCTACAATCCACACTCCAAATCAGATTAAAAGTACCTTGGAATATATCAGATATGCTCAAAAAGTGGGTCGCTCCACATAAAATAAATAAGTTGAACACAGTTGTGATCTTCCCTTCTAACTCTTGGACCAAAATCTGCAATTCCTCTTTATTCAACTGCTTGAAATACTTAGAAAATCACTACAAATCCGTTGAAGCACAATGGATACCCTTGTGTAGTGAATCCTCACAAACTCTTGGAGGGTTTTCGTCCTCAAGAGGGTATTTCTAAAGGGTTTCTTCTATAGAAATAAAATAGACAAAGTTGAGAGCTTCATACAAAATCAGAGATATGAGAAATATTCAAGTGTCTCTCTTAAGGCAAGTCGACTTGCCTTTATAGCACATAAGACACAAATAGCCACCTTTCATGGTGTTGTCCACTCAAAATTTCCCCTCTTTCGAAAGTCAAAAATTGAAATTTTTTGAGTTGACACCTTTTTCTGATGTTCTGGTAAAGAGGGAAGCTGAGAAATTAGAAAAATTCTGCGTTTTTTGAGTCATTTGAGTGATTTGCGGGTCTATCGGACATTTTTGTCCCATGTGTCCCAAGTTTTGAAGGGCTCTCTGTTCCTCGATCGGCCGCTTTCTCCAAAATCTGTTAACTTGCGGGCCCGTCAGAACTTTTTATTCCAAATGTCCAAAGTTCACTTGGGCTCTCTGTTCCCTGATCGCCCGCGTCGGCCGCATCGTGCACTTCGTGTACTTTGGTCCTGCTTGTCCCGAAAGCATTTGTGCATTCTGTCCCCGCATCGCCTGCATCGGCCGAGTCGCGCTTTCGCATCCCTCATGTCCCAAATGTACCAAAGGCCATCCAGGCTAATTTTTCCTGCTCTTCCCGATGCTTGCTTTTTGAGTTGGTGAATATGAATTTAATGCGCATTTAATAACCTTCTCTCTCCTAAAACGACTATTTAATGGACTGCCCCCCTCGCATTTTTGCACATTGCTTTCTCATTGCTATTCGCTCTTGCCCTTGCAAATTGAAATCACCTGCTCGCGTCCCCATTTCCCTTGCATTTTTCATCGTAGATTCAAGCTGTAAGTTTGTTGTTCCAAACACTGTCAGTATGAAGATTAAGTTCCAAGGTCAAGAGCAAGTTTCTCCGCTCGAGTCTTCCGTTCCCGATATCGGGGACAGTGAAGTTCTTCACCTGGACTTCGGTGATTTTTGGACCAGGTTGACGGACCTGAACCCCTCTCCCATGGCACAAATGATTAATGATAACGGCCTGGCATTTGATGTTGGTTTTCCAATCTCGGTGCAATGTGCCGATACTGTGCTTGCCTGCGGAGCTCATTTTAACCCCGATACGAGTGAATTGACCAATGTGCACGGGGAGCTCATCGCCAAACTTGTGCCGCCGCCATTACCACTGCCCTAAGTATCCCCGAGATGGACAATTCTGTGGTGATCTCTCAAAATCAAGCACAGGCCCTTTTTGATCAAGACAGTGAAAAATACAAGGCGAGAGTAGCAAAGTCGTGGTTGAAGAACCCTAAGAAGGGGGCATCCTGACTATCAAAAGCTCTGTTTAGGGCCGATTTCAACGAGGAGCTATCTGACTTCATAATCTTGTTAGCTCGTGTCATGGGCTTGCCCTCTACTAGTGAGCTCCACTTCTGGATGTGCCCACTCATCAACATAGTGTGTGAAGGTACCCAAAACATCAACTGGGCAGAGATCATCTGCATGAACTTGACAGAGCAGCTGTCTAATGTACAACAAACTAAGAAGTTCTACATGACTTATTATCTGATGTATACCCTAGTAGCATCCAGACAGTGGTTTGGCTTCACATACATTGATGCTCAGTTTGGTGATCCCATATATGCTTGCCCTCAGTTCACCCTGGACACTAGTAATCACAATTTCAGGAGGGTGAATGATGCTTTCACCATGTACATTGCGAGGCTTCTAGAGAGTGACACTGCTAGGAGATTTTCTGACGAAGCCATGAGCCTGATAGCGAAGTATGGAGCTTACTTCATTTAATTCAGAAGATTCTCTTATATCAGGCTAGCCGGTTATGAGAGCACCCCTCTCAAGCTCCCCATATTTTGTAACGATAAGATGGCCCTGATTGAGGTGTGCAGACAATTGGACAAATTGCACAGGACCCCGCAGAGACAAGAAAATCACTGGTCTACACTTCCCCATATCTTTGGGGAACTATACATGCAAGACAACTCTGGATGCCCAGAACATAGAGAGAGCCCTAGCTCCCATCACTGTCCACTTCTTCAGGCCCAGAACCTGTTTCGACTTGAAGAAATTCATTGAGCTGAATCTCAGAATCAACTACCATCATAGGGCAGACACTGAGGATTATTGGGCTGACTGCACAAATGATTTTGAGGCCAGACGGAGGCATTATGGCAGGTTTCCCCTTCAGCTAATACAAGAGCTTAACCTGTATCAGATTCCTGAAGGGCTTTAAGATGACAACACAGATTTATTGTCATATGAGTATGATACTGTGATCAAGCATACTCCTTTAGAGGATTTGGACTGGTTTAAAAGAGAAAAAGATGATTTGGCTGAGATTCTAGCTCCTGTCCTAGTAAGAACCAAAGTTTGGTTTGACAGGAAGGTTCGTGAGCTGAGGAAGAATGCAGGAGAGTCCTCCTCCAAAGACACTTCGACACCAAGGAAGGAGTCATAAACACCCAGTTCAGAGGTAGCTGTACGGACTCCTCCTGCTTCATCAAGTAAAGAACCTGAATCCTCCACTCCTTCCTCCTCCACTCAGGTCTATCAGAAGAAGGTAAAGGAAATAAAAAAGGAGCCCATTGAGGAAGACCCCCCGTCAAAACATCTAGAATTACCGTTAGGGCCAGAGAACATCATTGTTCTCAGCGAAAGTGAAGATAGTGAAATGCCAGTTCCTGCAGGTGCTTCAGAAGCCACAATGGATAAGGAGCTGGAAATTCATAGCACCGAGCCTCCAAGCACCGTGGATTCCTCTGTCCAAGAAGCCTCATCTGCTCCACTCACATCTCTATTGGAGGCAACAGTGGTAAACACTCTAAGTGCCATGAGTTCTCTCACTCTTGGTTCTCTTGCTCCTCCCTCTTCCTCTTCTTGCACTTTTGCATGGGTGTAGCCTTTTGTTGATAGTAGGAAGAGGAAGTCTTCTTCTCGGCTGACAGGGCCCAATTTTGATGCTGTGGCGGCCTTGTTGGGCACTACTCCTACTCTTGCGAAGAAAGCTAGAACAACTTCAAGGATAGTGACTGATGCCCAAGGTTAGCAATTCCTTGAGATAGCCAAGCCCAAAGTTGACAAGCCAGAGCAGGTTTTGCAAGCCTCTGATTTGGAACTTTCAAGGATCTCAATGGGAGAATCTACCCCTGAAGGTGAGATACACAGCCTTCAAGAAACAGTAACCAGGGTCATTGGGAGGGTAGAAAAAGGGCAGCAGACTATAGAGCAGCTGGAGGAGCAGGCTCAAGTGCTTTCTAGTTTCATCAAGTCACTGTTGTCTAAAGATAAAGTTTTAGACCCTACCCCACTGACTGCCCTTCCACCACCTGTGATCCTTAGTCAAGATGAAGTCCAGAGCATCAAGGACATACACAGGTATTCCATCTATGGGAGGGCTATGGAGGCCATGGTGGACGACATGATTGTTGCAGGGTTGAATTTCATTGGTGAAGCCTTCAAGCTCAATGAGAAGGTAAATAATCTGCAACAGAAGCTCTCCTCCACAATTGGAAATATGGATAAAGAACTCAAACTTTGGAGCAGCTGCATAGTAGACCTTCGCCTGATGGGACAGACTGATGAAAATCTATTGTTGGCGAGTAAGGTCTTTGATGATGTTAAAGATAATTTGTCAAAATCATGGGTATTTAGTGTGGAGTGGAAAATCAAAGTGCTAGAGGTGGCTTTGGGAGAATTAAGGAATAGTTGGCAGAAAGGAGAGGCTTTCAAGACTTTGGTGATATCTGCTTTCAAGGATATTCACTGTCACCTCCACGATGAGACTTCAAGTCTGCCTTTCTCCCTCTAAGAAATTAAGACTCAATTCAGGGCTTTTGTCAAAGAAAACTTGTTCAAGGAGGACTCCATTACTAAAAAGAAGATAAAGGAAATCTGCTCTCTCCAATCTGCGATTGAGGAAGCTAATAAAGAATATCATATGCACACCGAGTTCGATAAAGAAATGGAGAAATGTTTGGGATCTTGGACCCAGGCTACTGCCAACACATCGGTTCCATGTGGCAGAGACATAGCAGAGGCATTGAAAAGGTTTAGACAGCGGATCCTCAAGTCAGTGGGCCCTTCCCAATCATAAGCACTTGTTTTCTCCTCCTAGCTTCTTCCTCCTTTTTCTCATTTCGGGCTTATTGTAATTAGTTGGGGGTTTTGCGTCAAGCATCCCTTTAACTAAACATTTTAGTTAAAAGAAGTAGTTACCAAGTGTAACTGATTTGTAAAATTATATAATGGGCTCTCTCCACCATTTTTAGTGCTGGAACTTGGCTTATTCTTGAAAGTGTAAAGAGTTACAAAGCAATCAATACAAAAGAACTTCCTTTCCATTGTCTATCTGATCTTGTTCTCTCATTACTATTCGTGAATACTTTTGAATCATTTGTCTGTATTATTTCAAGAAACTTTGTATTCTTGTGGATGTTATTTCTGGAACTTTGTGTCATTGCAATAGCATCTTATTGATTCAAATGCAAATGGTTTTGTTCCAAATAATTTTATCCTGGCATGCGTAAGGAATTATTTTGTTATCTATAGTTTTGGAGAATGCCTTTCTGCTCATTTCCATTACTTCATTCCTCTGTACTTTTGTATTGATGATCCATTCTATTATGAAACACTTTCATGATATCCAAGTTCCACATTAAAACTATGCATTGTACATATGTAAATAATCTTGGTCTTTAAATAAGGGAACCTCTCCCATTAAAGAGGAGGGACTTTCTGTGCCCTGACCCATGTTATCGAGAAAACTAAATATAAGGATGTTTCCAAAACACTGCAAGAGTCTAAGCCCATTGTGAATCTTACACCCGTTCAAACTTCTATTGCAGAACCTTCATTTGAGCGATCCTAGGAGACATTGAAATGCAATAAGTATTGTGTTGGTCGAGGGTGTATTGGTCCTATTGGTTTCAATGTCCCAGACCATTCCATACCTATTCACATGGTTCTTGGGGACTATCTACGTGATTGCGAAGTTGTTGATCTTATTGTTTGTGATTCACGGTCTGCTCTTAGAGGTTCTTGTTCTTATTCTCATTGTGAATGTTGAGATCATATGTCTAGTGATTGTTTTGATCTGCATTTGTGTATATCACGGGGAAGGACACTCATTTTGTTGAGCATTATTATATGCCAGTCTTGTATATAGAGTCTAGGTGGCGTGTCTATTTTTGATGGATTGATCATTCCAAATGGCAGTGTGAGATTCTCGTGTTGTCCAAGTCTTATAGGAGAGTTTAGTCCACAATTGATGTTGATATCAATCTTACTTCCTATGATGTTTATGAGCTCAACTTTGTAGATCTTGATTATATTTGGTCAACATATTGTTGCTCCTAGATTCGATGTTGATGTTCTTGATATGTCTCTTGGTATATTTAATGACTGATCAATTGTTAAGCAGATAGTAGAGTTGGATCAAATTCCTGTAGATTGTGTTTTGTGCACCCATTTCGTGTTTAGATTACATTGATGAGATCATTGACATGCTCTGTGATTGGTTAGAGTCTTTTGTTGTTTCTTTGAACCATGTCGATCCAGTTTCTATGGTTTTCCTTTCTGATTGGGACATTGATTATGAAAGTTGTGATATGCTTGTTGAGCAATGCGATTGTTTTTCTATTGAGGATTCTAGATATTTAAACCATGATGATCATAGTCCTACAGTTTTGGGTTCTACTACTATGATTGATGTATTATTATTTTTGATGTGAGGTTCTTAACTCTCATAAGATAGGGGGAATGTCAAAAGTTAGATTTCGAGTTTCAAATTGTTTATTGTTGAGAGATTTGTGGTTGTGGATCCTAAGTTTGTGGACATTTTTTGGCATATCGTGTTGATATCTTAGATATTTAGTGGATATGTCAAATTGTGGATACTTTTGTTCATCGTGGATTGTGAGTAAATACTTGATTTGCATATGATTGTGGATCTGAGTTGTTTATTGATGAATGATTGATATGACTCATAGAGTGTTGAGCTTTGTCGACACATTAGATGTTGATCTGTCTGCTTTGTGCTTGTGATGGATTTTTCGCATGTGGTTTGCAGTTGCTAGAGTACATATTTATGGAGGATTGTAGCACCTGTATGTGTTTATTGTTGCTTGAGATTTGATGATTGTCATTTCAACTCAATGTTTGATGCTGGGATTGAATACTTGTGGTTGACATGTGTCGACTTTTGGTTGTGGATTTGCAAAATCTATTGTGTTTGAGTAATTACATATTTGTGAGGAGTTGTCTCAGACATAGTTCGCATACTCGTATTCGGAAAATACTCGACAAACCCAAAAACAATTTGACTCGGCAAGACTCAATGAATATTCGATAGTACTCGACAACTTCAAAAATACACAAAGTTCTCTAAAAAACATTCATTTTAAGAAAAATATTTTAAAATTAAAGTCTCTCCAAAAACTCATGGGTATTCGCCAAAAACTTGTGAATATTTGCCAAAAACTCGCGAGTATTTGCCAAAGACTCGGCTGTGTAGGTTTTGGCGAGTTTTTTGGGCGAATACTCAGCCAAGGGAACAAATGGCGAGTGCTCTCCGAGTATGCATACTATGGTCTTAGATGTGTTACTTGGAGACTATTCATATTGGCCACTTTAGTCATAGTTTATTGCAACTTATTGAGGTTTGCAGCATTACTGCCTTTTAAAAGTATGGGACAAAGATTGGTCATGATTATTGCATCATTCAAGGTGAGACATGATAGGTTCAAAGATTTTTTGATATCCAAATTTTGAGTGAATGATGTATAGACCAACAACCAATACATAATATTATAGAGATTGGAGATTATGGAGTTTGACATTGCATATTTGAGAGTTGATCATGGGGTTATTTTTATGACCATGTATGGAGTTGGTTCATCATATTTTGAGTTTTGGCACAATTTTTTTTTCTAGAGGGGTACTTTTTTGTGTCGATGTGTGCCTGTATATAGGAAAAATGACAACAAACTTGTGTACTTGACTTCTCGATGTTGGGTGAGACAATTGAAATGTGAGAAGATGCGAAAATGGGGATCAGATATAGCGATGAAACTAATGGGTTATGGTAAATGCCATAAAAGTATAGGTGGATTACGATCAAGATGAGGTAGGTAAGGGATCCTCTACCTATAGATTTGCGGGTGCGCGACTTGCTTGTCTAAGGCAATGAAGATCCTACTTATCTCTTCAAAAGAGATGCTGCAATCAAGGATAATGGAGACTCAAATCTCTTGATCTATGTCAATGATACAAAATAGGCTATTGCCAGGCTGCAAAGATTCTCAGGAAATGTCCACTTCTTTCAAGGTGTTCTTCTTCAAAGAGGGTCATACAACTAGGCAGACGGAATGGGAACAATGAACTAAAGATTTGCACACCTAAGTGGGTGCACTTGATCATACCAAAATTGTTTGGCAACGTTAAGATGCTCATTTAATGCTTCTGATTGGTTGATGAGCAGTGGGAGTAAAGGATAGAATGAAAGACTAGCTTGCATAGTCCCAAGTCTATGTCTCCTTGGTATCAGTCAACACCAGGTGGATTGACGATTGGTTTGAAATTTCTTTTGTGGGGGTGGTTCAGACCAGGAATGGTCATGTGAAGACCCCAACTCACAAGCAAGAAGACAAATGAAAGAAGTTAGAGGAAAAAACAAAGGCTAAGCTTAGGTCGCATGGATTCATAATAGCTAAGTTTTGATGTTTTTGCTTTGGTTGATTTAAATAACACTAATAATGAATGAACATATTTAAATCAAAATTTATAGAAAGATGCTTTTATTTTTTATTTTTTTGATAGTTAAATGTTTTTGACCGGAGCTTAGAACCGAGGGGTTCTTGTGTCCCGTCCCTCAATAGTAGTAATTTCCTCAGACAAGATATTACAATTAATCCATCACGATCACAAACCACGACCACTGAGCCTGTACCGATGATGCAATTTTCCCGCCACCAACCGTTTTTAGAGCCACCAGCCGCTGCCAATGCCAATGCCAACTATGCAAAGTTCGGTATTGTCTAAGGGAACCACCAACCACAACCAACGGTGATGTAACACCCGCCACCACCGATAAACTACCTTGAAGGGGTTGCGCCCAACGGGGTTTGAACTTGGGTGGATCCGGACACAACCGTCCGTCTTAACTGATCCACCCAAACTCCATTGGCCAAATATGCTTTTAATTCATTTCAATTGCATTTAACAATTTTTTGAATAAAACAAATGACAACTATTCTTACGTCCTTTTTTTTTGTATTTTCAAAGGATGTCTTTCAAATGAAATAGAAGCAAAACTAAACAATTATCTAATATATTTAGAAAATTTTCAAGTGTCTGGAGATAATCAAGACAATGAATAAACTAGTAAGAAATAAATGAAAGAAACTAATCTATTGCACTTTTCAGCAATAAATGAAACTAAACAGATGGCAGCCGGGTAGAGCTATCTCTGTTGCAGGATATTAAGCTAAATAAACCTAAGCTTTTGGTGAAACAAATGTAATCTCAATTATGAAAATAAAGCTTCCTACAAGAAGGCTTTTACCTCTGGTTTGCAAGGAGGGGAAGCTTCTCATAAACTTTTACCCTCATCCTAAACAAACCGTACCCAGTAAAATAACCTATTAAAATGTAAGACAAGAGAAATTAAATCCTTCTTTCCCCTCTTCCAATCTTTCCCCAAGCCATACGAGAGAATAAGTTGGGAATTGATTATCAATAGTGAGGATTTCCTCGGACAAAAGTATTCGAGATAACAAAAGAAGGGAACCATTTATGCAAATCTTTTCAATCACTGTGAATGCAAACAAATTTCTACAGGGATAAAGAATCTAATTGACAAAGCTTTCAGAGATCTTTAACAACTATTTTAATTAAGACCAAAGAAAATAAAACGCATCCCCAACCTGGTCACTGCAGCCTTGTGGCAATCTTATCCCAAGTTGTGATGATTTGTTGTCTCCTCAGAATATGTGCTCTTTCCAACTTACAGAGTTCAATACGATTTGGGTAGGAAGAATGAAAGAAGCAACATTAGCAATCAAAGATCCATAAAGCGCTGGCTGCTCAAAAACAAAGCAATGGCTAGAATGTAGATTAAGACATATTATGTAATGTCCCCTTCTCAAGCCTTAATTAATTAAGGAAATTCAACTTGTACTTGTGCAATTAAAAATTCAAAATTATTTATTTTGTGCAAGTCAAATTAAATTGGGGAAAAATCGACTTGCAAAATGTAGATTTACAAATTAAAAATATATTTTATTTGTGCAAGTCAATTAAAAATAAAAAAAAGAAGTCGGTCTACTTTGGGCCAAGTTAATAATCATTGGAGGTAAATTGATTAAATAAAAGTAAGTCGAATTCCTTGGGATTATTTAATTATTTTTATTTGGAATAAATCGACTTAATTTGGCATGGGTCGATTCATGTGGGCATCATTTGATATATTTAATTTTCTCATGCATTTAATATTTGCTTTTGAGTGGGACTTCCAGACAAATTTTAAAATAAAGATTCTTTCTTAGAAAGTAGCGCCAAAAGGAAGAAAACTTTGGAGAATGGGCAAGAAATATCTATAAAAGCAGATGAGGGGCACCCCTTTTCGCATGTTGACGTTTATTATAACTTATATTCTTGCTTGAAGAGGAATGTATGTCCACTAGTGAATCAAAAATTAAAATGTGTTCATCAACACCACCCATTATGAAGTGTGTGTGCCTTTGAGAGCTTGAATTGATAAGTTATTTGCATTTTAATTCGATATATGAGAGTCGCTATTTTTGGAGAGTGCATGAGCTTGTTTGATGAGAGTTTTTAAGAGCTTTGTGTGAAGATTTCAATCTGATTTTAGCAGTTGATTATTGTGCATCAAGTCGACTTGTGTGGGTGGTATTTGTGGTGCAAATTGGTGGTATTTGAAGCAAGTTTAAATTTGATAATTTCTAACATGTTTATTTAATTGATATAGCCATGATTTGACCATTTTTATGCTTATTTATGTGGTTGGTAATTACCTTTGCTAAATCGATTTGTGTAGAGGGTTTTAACAATCATTGAAAGGGGTTTTCTAATATTTTATGAGCTGCTGTCATAAACCATTTATTGCAGACATGAAAATATCATTTATTGGGTTGGAAAGTGAAGGGGAAGAGCTGCAATTAATTTAAATATTTTTCCTTAACCCTAGCGACTTGATTTGCAGATTTGGGGGTAGATTTAAGTGGGTTTCAGTGGGTTAAAAATTATGATTGTTGGTTCATTTGAAAGCTCATAATTTTATCTTCCATCTGCAACTTATTTCATGCAAAAAGAGTCAATATTGAGGGAGATTAATTTCGAAGTTTGCAGCTATTTTCCAGCATTTTAAATTTATTTTACTATTTCTGCAATTTTTATTGGTTAAAGAAGTGCTAATTCCAATTAGATAGCCCATCTGAACGCTTACCTTGGCTCACTCCAACCCCATTTGGGTTGTATTGAAGTCGACACTGGGTTAGTTGAGGTGAACCTACAAGGGTTTCTTTTCTAAGTTTACTTCCATTGCAAGTAGTTTAATAAAATTTAATCAATATACCAAAAGGGGATATTACATATTAACAAAGAACTGGTTGTTTGCAACAAAATCTCACAAGAAAAACAACATATCCCCACTCAAAAATAAAAAATCCAACCTGTGACTAAACTGGAAGTGAGTTACTTGCAAGTTGTTGGAACTTGGAAGTGAAGAGATCAAACCTAGACTCTAACCTTGGAAAGGGTGACTCAACTCATGCGGAAGAAATCAATTGGCTAAATATGGTAAATAGGAATGGGTAAGTGGAGACAAATTCAATGAGACTATTATTTGACAAAATCTTGCGTGTTAAATTTTATGTGTTGACAGGACCGCTGGTCAAGCCAAACACCATTTTCATGTTTCAGTTTGAGGCATTCACGATGTGGACTGCTATGGTTGAAATGGAATCAGTTAGTTCGATATAAGATTCTATCCTTGTCTAAGAATATTTTCATGTTTCAGTTTGAGGCATTCACGATGTGGGCTGCTATGGAATCAGTTAGTTGATATAAGATGCTATCTTTGTCTAAGAATATTTCTAAGGATGGCACATGCAGTTTTTTTGGACATGAGTTTCTGTCTGAGAGTGTGATGAAGTTTCTTAAGCTACCCTTCTTTTGATAGGAACTCTTGATATATCTTTAGTGGAATTCTTCTTGGCCTGTTGAAGATGATTGGGATGTTGGTCAGTGATTTTGGCAGTTGATAAAACCTCATTGCGATCCCTGATGAGCCACAAATCACTCCATAAGTACTGGCCTAGCTGAATTGGCTCTAGTTTTATACCATTGAGACTAGCTTTGACACCCGACTTTTTGTGTCTAAGGTATCTTTAACAAAAAAAATGTTAATGTCCACTAATAAGTCATTGTGACTTGAAAGGACATTCTGTTGCAATAGAAAAGTACTAGAGTAAAATAGAAGAATCAGAACACTAAAGTATGCAAACAATAACTAGAGATGGTAAACCCAAACCATAGGATCCAAGTACAAGTATAAGTAGCCATAAGCTTGTCATGGTTTTTAATAAAGATCAGCATCTCTATTTTGACAAGAAATATCATTGATATATTATATGAGTGATGAAAGGAATTCTTGATGCATATTACACATTATAGTGTTTTGGGTATTTATTCTTCGATTGACAATTTGACTGTTACAACAAAACTCCCTGTTTGTTGCATACAACTAAGATGACTTGAATTTTTGATGCAGGTGAGACTCTGTCGTGCTAAGTCAGCTGGACAAATCTACGCAATGAAAAAGCTCAAGAAGGCAGAAATGCTTAGTCGTGGGCAGGTGTTAATTATTTCTTCTCTTAAATACATGGGGTTAAATGCGAGATGAATTTAGATGCCTTTTTGTATCTATGTTTGCAAATCCCTATCTAAGTGTGGGGTAACATATTATAAATTTTGCAGTATGAAATTAAATATTTCATAACTATTTTTATTAATAAATGCATGCTAAATATTTATTTAGTTGGTAAAAATCCCCAAACAACTTTTTGCTTATTACATATTTTGAAGATAAAATAACAAATTACATATGTTGAAGATAAAATAACAGCAATGGTTAAATTACTCTGCGTCAACCTTGCAAAACGAGGACTGCAGTGTATCATAATCTGTATATTTTTGACAAATTTTTTTCCAGGATACTGGTATTATAGGATGTAAAAGCACACAGTTGTTGACTTTTCTATAAATTTGGGCATACGGTAATTACGGATCCTCTGTGCAGGGCTGTAGAAAAAGGGAGGGAAAATATAGGTGCATTTAATTGTCAAGGCAGGAATAGGTTGGGGAAAAAGTACAAAAGTACCCACCCACAACCTTAACAAATCTCCAATGAAAGTTTACATTGAACCTGTCTCAAACTGGGAAACTTTCGTATTTTGCATTATCTTTTCTAAAGTGGCTTACTTATATATGCCAAGTATCCTAGGCACAGTTTTCATGACGGACAATTTACAGGCCTCCACATTTGACATATTTTCTAAGAAGATAGAAATTTGTGAAAATTGTGTTTCTATGCATGTGTTCTGTGGGCAATATGGTGGAATTCCTGTGGTTTTTACTGAATATTATCCTAATAATCAAAGATGTTCCACACATAAATCACTGTCAAAGTTTTGTTAACGTCCTAGTCTCTTGCATGCTGCTTTGAACAGTCTGAGTCAACTGACTGTTATCTCCAACACATCTTATGAGGAGATACGTGTCATTAAAGCATGTGGGGTTTCTGCAGTACAATGTATCAGCTAATGAGTAATAAAATGAACAGTTCATAAGGTATAATACTTTCTAAAGGTTTTGCAAATGCAAGCAAAGTGGGTTTGATTGTGAGGGAAACTCCAGTTTAAATGTGATTGATCTGGAATAGTACTGGGATGGGTGACCTCTTGGGAAAAGGCCTAGTTACTAGTTACTGGGTGCAAGTCCCTTGGTCATGATCGATGCTATATGATGGTACATTCCTCTTGTTACCATCCCACCTCTTCATCTCATGAGCATTACATGATGAAATAAGTGCCAAGTGGACCATTTAGGCCCATGAGAGATGGGTCCTTTGAATCATTGCTCGTGAGAGTTGGCTCGCCGAGAATGACTTGATATACTCTGCATTTAGTTCTGAAAAATGATACTTGTGCTTTTAACTTTTCTTTCACACTTCCTATTAGCACTCTGATAAACATAATAGTATGTCTTAAAGTTGTTCTTGCTCTTCTGATGGTTTCACACACATGTGAAAATATGAATCTGCACTCTCTTGGTCCACTTGACACATGCTATTTTATTTTACTTAGAAAGCATTGAAAATTGTTTTCCTATGCACCCATAAAATATCAGTAGTCAGATCATAATATTGTTTGTGACAATATTATCTACAAGATATAGGTCCTGAATGTCATTTGTTATACTCATTGTTTATTTGTGCTGGCAAAAAGCTTGGTTTTAGCAATGCTATAATGGAAAGAAATATTATCCTCATAGGTATCTCAACCTCTATATATGGAATTTTGAGACTTAATGATGATTGAATATAACATCCTATGCTTTGCAGGTGGAACATGTAAGGTCTGAGAGAAATCTGCTTGCAGAAGTTGATAGCCGGTACATTGTGAAACTGTTTTATTCATTTCAGGACACAGAATATTTGTACCTTATCATGGAATACCTACCCGGGGGTGACATTATGACTCTGCTTATGCGGGAGGATGTTTTATCTGAGGATGTTGCACGCTTTTATATTGCACAGAGTATCCTGGCTATTCACTCGATACATAAACACAATTATGTTCATAGGTATTAAATTTTGTACTTCAAGATCAAATTTGAAGAGAATGCAAATATTTGTTATCTTATGTGGCATGTAATCTGGAGGTTGACTTCACAATCTCTATCCTCAATTCAATATTTATTTGGATAATCTTTGAAATTGCAAATCTGGTTAGTAGCATTTTAATAGAAGGTAACTTTATTATTACTGACTAATTAAATGCTAATACTAGTAGTCAAAACAATGGTGTAGTTATTGGCAGCATATTTGAAAAAGTGATATTAGCATCCAAAGTTCAAATAATTGCAGCATTCAGAGTTCATATTAGAGAAATGATGTTGACTTGTGAAGGATTCTTGTACAGGGATATCAAGCCTGATAACTTGTTGTTGGATAAAGACGGCCACATGAAACTATCAGATTTTGGATTATGCAAACCGCTAGACTACACCACATTGTCAACTCTGCACGAGGATGAACCATTTACAGATGATGAATTACGCCGAGCTATGGAAATGGATGGACGTTCGGATTTGAGAGGACGCAACAGGGGACCTTGGTTAACTCAAAGGGAACAGCTTCAGCACTGGAAAAGAAATCGGCGATCACTGGTATTTCATTTCTATTTTTCCTCAATGTGGGGCAGCAAGTTTTTAATTTTAGGAGGCTGCATGCTACATATTCTTATTTAATGAAAAAATATGCAATATGTTTCTGTTGGGCTCATTTTTCTTCCTTGTAACTTTTCAGTCTCCTACATGTTCATGTATCATCTTAATAGTTTGTTTGTTTGTTATAAGTATTCCATGTCCTCATTGATAAGATGACCTTTATTTTTGAAATATTTCCAAGAAGGGTGATGGACAACTCCAGTGCATTAGCAAGCCTGATTTGTTATCTCTTAAAGCGGTTTCCTTTGTTTAAGAATCAATTTTTGGCTAGGACATTCTTAAAGTAGGCTACAATGAATTAGCTTTGCTATTGGATCACATACAATTAAACTTTTGAAATTTGAACAGGGTTATTTTGTGAACTTTATCTACTGTGAATTGTGAACTTTATCATCCAAACTGCCTTCATTGTTGGCATGCCTCTTACAAAAACTCTAAATATCTTATTGGACATGTGCTTCAGCTCTTTTATTGTCTAGCGTGTCCCAATACTGCCCAGTTTTTGGTCAAGGGGTATTCTTTCAATTAACAGGGTGAATTTTGCCTAATAATTCTTTTATATCTAAAGGTGTCTTATGTGGATAACAATAACTTTTTATTTTACCGACTTTATCAGGCATTTATATATGTTTTTTGAATATCCGGTTGTGCTTAAGGATTTCCCCTAATTTTTATTTTCTATAATTATTTAACGGTTATAAGAATAGCTTCCATTGTAAACTATGTGTCTGACTATGTAAACTATCATATCTTACAAAACTATGAGATTATAGCAGGTAAACTATGTAAGCTATCTTAGAAAACTGTGTCCCTCTATGTAAACTGTCTTAGGAAATTAGGTGTCCCACTATGTAAACTATCTTGCTACAGTCTCACTTTGCATACTACGTGTCCAACAAGCTTGCCTTGTGGAACCATAAACTGACACTTATTTGGATTCAGGGCCAGCTCTGATGCTCTGCACCATCTCATGTATTCTGCTAGGGCCCGTAGGTGAGATTCTTGATTGTTGTAGATTGATCAGTCATCGAGAAAAGCTTTGAAGTTATTAGTGGCAATTTTGTCAAAAATGTGCAGGATGACCCTTTGAAAGGTGGTCGGAGCATTGCAAAGTCTAAAGGCATTCGGTTATAACTTCTACAATAGAATTTATTGGGTGTCTAACAAATTGTTGAATATTGGAAAATGACTTTCTATCCTTCAATTTCATGTTCTGAGGGAATGTGCCACCACACATCGCCCCTCCCCTTGTTCCTGTTCTCGTCTCCTTACCCCTGCCCACACGCTATTTTCCTATTCAAATATAATTTGTAGGATTTAAGGCGTATTTCTGGGCCTATTCTTTTTGCATTCCCGCATTTCCCCATCCCCACCAAAAGGGACTTGGTGAAACATAGAAAATTTGTTTTATTTTGGAAATAATACACTTTTATTACAAGATCGAGGACAGTCAGTGCCAATTTAGCATCAAGGAAGCCTTACAGCTTAAATCCATTTCCGAATCATGTTCCCAAAAATATAAAATGGGAGGTTTTTATTATGGTAGAACCTAATTGTTTCAAAGTGCCCTTTCCCTTAACTGCAATGAAGCAGCTTATTAGCAAATTCGTAAATCAATTTGGAATGGCATATACATCACATATATTAGATCAACTGAAGACTCTTCAGGTTTCCTGCAAGTGACTGATGCAGATATTTCATTAGGAATTGACAACCTTTTAACAACACCATCTAAAGCATGGTTTATCCAAGATGTGCAGCAACAAGGTTTTGCTTTGGAAAAACATCATGATTATGGGATTGTAGATATAGTGGAAAAATTATGTTAATTGATCGAGATATGGCATGCTACCAGTGAATATTTGAGACGAGAAACGAATCCGAATTTTAGGATGACTGATCCTTTTAACCCAGTGCTTATGATGTCCTTCTCGGGAGCTAGAGGAAGTACATCTCAGGTTCACCAATTAGTAGGTATGAGAGGATTAATGTCAGATCCACGAGGAAAAATTGTTGATCCTCCGAGTCAAGGAAATTTCCATGAAGGACTCTCCTTAACTCAACCATACTTAATCTCTTTAACACCGTATGCAAAACTACCCTTATAGACACTCTTTCTCCTATATTTTGAATTTTAAAGAACTAATGTTTTTCCTTAGAAAGTAATCCTGATGATGATGTAAAAAGCTTTTATATTTGTAATAGAGGCCTTATTCTTCCTTGTCCCTGCCCCCACACTATTTTCCTATTCAAATATGATTTCTAGGATTTGAGGAATACTTCTAGGCATCCCCTTTTTGCATTCCCGTGGTTCCCCATCCCCACAAAAAGGGATTTGTTGGAACATAGAAAATTTATTTTATTTTGAAAAGCATGCACTTATATTACAAGGTTGAGGACAGTCAGTGCCAATTTAGCAGCCATAATTAATCTCTTATACAACTTATGTAAAAACAATCAATATAGTCACTCTTTCTCCTATTTATAAAGAACTAATGTCTTTTCTTAAAAAGTAATTCTAGTGTTGATGGAAGAAGCTTTTATATTTGTAATAGAGGCCTTATACTTTTTGGCAATGAGTGGAAGAATTTAAGATTCACACTAAGAGCGTGATGAAAGACTGTTAGTCTGTTACAACGAAGGTACAAATTTGTATGAGTTTCTTGATAGCATTTAATGTACAAAATATACACAACTTAATTATTTTAAATTTTCAGTTAATACTATATCGGGAATTTTTTTATTTTCTTAAATTAAGAATCACTTGTATATGTTTGTTTACATGGATCCCTTAGTCTTATTTCAGAAATTTCTTTGGCATTGTCTTATAGGCTTATTCCACAGTTGGCACTCCTGATTATATGGCACCTGAAGTCTTGGTAAAAAAGGGCTATGGTATGGAGTGTGATTGGTAAGAACATTTCTCTAAACAATAAAATATTTCAAGCACTTTTGGTTTGTAGAATGGCATTTCACAGACAACTTTTCCAATGCTTTATTTTTTGTTTTCGACTTTTACCATGGAAAATTTTGGTTAAAGAACTTCAAAGACTGTTTAATTTATATACTGATAATATAGGGTTCACATGCATCTATAGTGTGCAATAGGTGCATTTCCAATGTTTTGGCCCAAAAGCTTTAGGATTTTGTTTTTTTGGCACATTTCAGCTCTAGATTTTTATGGCTCTAAGGTAGTGGCTAGCATGCGGCTTGTATGGAGTATATAATATGTGTGCATTTTCTAGATATATATATATATATATATATATATATAACCGTGTTACATCTGTTGAGTTATAGTTAATATACATTTGAGTTGGTCCTTGAAAAACCCCAGGTGCATTGTGCCTTGACACATCTGTATTTTCAAGCTTCAAGGAAGAAAAAGCTAATATTGCTAGACTATTGTTCCTGACAGCTTTAAGACATGAATTGCTTCTTTTGTTGTTTTTATTTTCTAATACCAACTTTCTAAATCTTCATGATTAAAGCACGAGAAGTGTTGAATGGTTATTCAGTTTGTCGCATTTTTCTTCCCCATGATCAGAAGACAAGATTACATTTAATATCTTTACCAACTACACTATATTTGGCACTTTTATGTCTGTCGTAAAATGTTGCTCTGCCTTTCCCGATACAGAAAGTCTTCTTTTCTATCATCACATGATCATATGCTAGTATTACTTGAATGCTGGTTTTCTGTTATATCGATATTCAAGTTTGTTGCACCCGAAACACAGGACACGGCTATTGCTATTATCTTTCAATGCCTTGACTACAGCTGGTAAAACATGAGTTATGTGTAGGGACTATACTATGACCAATGCTTTTTATCAAGAAAGATTTTCACATTTGCCATTTTTATTTGAATTTTTATAATTGTGCACTTACAACTGATTTTGACCTGGCTCACATCATGAAATAGTTTGCACCTTGTCACTTTGGTGCCTTGAACTGTTTTAAAATTTTGAGCTTTTTGAACAAGGATTATATTGACCTTCTAGTGGCCCCGAGTCTCATTCCCCAAGATTGCACAAGAATGTTTCTGCACGTATAACTTGATGCATGTTTAAAGCATTGTGCTCAAGTAGGATAAGGAATACATAAGCATTTAAGTTTGTTGCTCTTCTACCCTCCACTTTTACAAGGTAACTTTCCAATTCTTGCAATCATCTCAAGTTTTCAACAATCATTCGCCTCTACGAAAGTCTGTTGTGTCGATGAATAAATTATAGATGCCTACCTTGGTGTTTTATTACTTTTATGATTTATCATATTTTGGTAATCTTAAATTTAATAAGAGGTCGAATGACTGACACTTAGGCATACGTTCTTTGCATACTTATTGCTCATTTCATGATAGTCAATGGTTTATTTGAGTCTCCACATCTCATACCATGTGATGCTCTACTAAAGGGGTCATCTTGAAATGGTAATTACAGATGGTCCTTCACATTATTGCATTCTTCATGATTTTTTTTTACAGAATAGAAAAACGTCATCTGAATTGAAGCCAAGATGTGCAAGATATTATGTTTCGATGTTTTCATATTTTATAAGCCCTTTTTCCTGTCCCCTTCCATTGTTAATCACTGCTAGCCCTTTTAGGATTTTTGTAAAAGGAAAATTTGACAAAATAATAGTGCAGAGTTTACAACTTTGGAACTATTTTTCACAAGAGAAGTTTCCAACTGCAATGGTAGCTTTAAGAAATTCATAGAAGTGTGTAAGTGCTTTTAGGGGTACTAAAAGTAAAAGCAACTTCCTCATGCCCCACCTTGATGTATTGCTTAAATGATTTGATCTTCTAATAAGCATGCTTTACTGGAGAAATAAATCTAGACTGGGAGCTCCAGTGCCCACCATGTAATATGATGTTACAATATGTGAGCCTGGGAATGGGTTGAGGTCCAATGATTACAGAGTGTCTGCTCACTCTGATGCCACCAGCTTGAATTTTGTTTACAGAAAATTCCTACATTGAAGTACTGTGCGAGAATGTTACAAAGGCTTACAGCAGCTTGAATTTTCTGAATTATTCTTCTTAATAGTCAATCCCCATCTAGTTGAAAATTTTCCCTGTTGAAAACAATAGTTATGGATCTCCAAATTCCTTAACATGTATATATCCTCTCGTTTGGCTGGGAGTTGAATGCATATATCAGGTTTGATATATTGTTGGTGTTCTTATTCTATATGAAGTTTTGTTGTTGCTATTTTAGCATTTAATAATTATCGTGACACCTGTAACCAGTGTTATCCAGGGACGCGTCCCCTAGATTTTGGTGACGTCCCGAATGTTTTGGGGACTTGGAGGGGACGTCCCCTACTTTTTTTAAATCTTTCAAAAAACTTCTGATGTTTTTACTTTTAAAAAGTTGTTATTTTTACGAAGAACATTAAATTATAATCTTGAAAGTACCTGAATAGAGTTTAAATCCCTAAATTTCATCGAATAAATTAAAAATATTCAAATATTAATATTTTATATATTATTTTAATACCCATCCGCTTGCCATCCCCAAAAGATGGGAATTTTGTCCCGTCCCAGAAACCCCGTCCCTCCGTCTCCCTGTCCCCCCGTCCCTGAGACTTAGGTAACTATGCCTCTAACTACTCAGATTTTCTTGCAGAATAATATTCAGGTTGTGCACTAAGGATAACTGACTAGTTGTAACCTGTACTATTTCGAGTTTTTATAGCTGATTCCGCCCTGAGACATTCCATATTTTTCTTGAGTGCTGATAAAACATTGGCCTGTCCTGTGGAAACTGTATCACTCTTCTCTGCCAGACGCTGATCATATCATTCAAATTTTTACATGATTGTGCTAGTATTTCTCAGGATCTGATTTTGGTGCTGAAATAATAAAATGTTTAGGATATTTCAAATTTCAGAATATTTTGGATTATAAATGAAGCTTTCCCTCAACAGGACAGTTCATGTGCCGTGCAGGGTAAATAGTATTTAATAAGGCAATTCTGGTTCTGTTATTTTTTGTTTCCTCAGCCATCTTGAGATCACTCTGTAAGGCAAGTTTATCTGTAATGGTTTGTACTTATCTGAAAATGAATTCATCTGGTGGGTTTTGTGATATTGCATTTTATTCCGCTTGACCATGGTACTTGGTGATGTATTTGAACTGATCGGCACATTTATGAATGGCATTGGAACTGGATGATCATCATAGTTACCAAGTCCAGGAATCTGGATCCATTCGGGAGGGTAAAAAAATCTAAAAATTTGAACTCTTGAAAAAGTTTGGAAAACTTCAATGCTGAATGTATACATATTATATATGAGCATAATTTATAAATATGCAAAATTGACAAATATAGTGAAAATATTAATAACGTAATATTAAATGTTAATATATTTAAGATTAAATAATTAAAATGAGGGTGTTGGGAGTCTTCTTATCGCAAAAAAACTGATTCTTTTTGTGGAAAAAAATAGGGCTGACCTGGATTGAATTTATCCGGGCCCGTTAAAAAATCTTGACCAGGCAGGATTTGGTGCAGATCGGGCTGGATTTGGTAACTATGATGACCATCCCCTCTTCATTGTAAATTTTCTATCTTGTTTTCCTTTTAAATAATATCAATCCATTTTTCTATGTTATCAGTATATAAAAGGAATAATGCCAAAAGGCTATGTTGCGAGAATGTATCTGCATAACTTTACGAGAAATAATTTTATGAGGGTATTTATTGGATTGTAATCATATATGTAACCTCATTTTTGAAAACTTAAGAACATCTGCTTAATGCCAACTGTGACACTGTGTCCTTTCACCTTGATTGATTTGAGCTACAGAGATTCAAAACCTGTTGTCTGCTCCACTACTTCCACTACTCGCGTGTATCACTTATTTATGTATTTGTTACATCATTGATATCTGAAATATTGTAATTCTTTGGTTGAAGTATGTCTTCATTGGCGAAAGCTTCAGATTTTTCTCATACTATTTGAATTGATCCCATTGTACATGATGCCATGGTGGTAGACTTGCTCGGCATGATTGAAATGCACACTTGGGTGGAAAATAAGTTAATGATTTGCTACATCACTGATATCTGAAATATTGTAATCCATGGTTAAAGTCTATCTTCATTGGCAAGGGTCTCAGCTTTTTTCTTGTACTATTTAAATAGGGCCCATTGTACATATGATGGCGTGGTGACAGATTTTCTCGGCATGATTGAAATGCACACTTGGGTGGAAAATAAACGAATGATTTTTTCTAGTCTGTACACTCATATGTTTTCAGTGGTAGTAGAATTTTTTATTTCCTATTAGGTTTCTTTTGTACAGTTTTTTCTAAAGGTTTATAGAAACTTCGTCTCCAAACAATATTTACCTATGGAAATTTGAATAAGGCACTACTATGCTCTTATGACGTTGTTTGATTCTTTTCCAGGTGGTCTTTAGGTGCAATCATGTATGAGATGCTTGTGGGCTACCCTCCTTTCTATTCTGATGACCCAAAAATTACATGTAGAAAGGTAATAAAAAACTATAGGATAGCTAAAATTAGGTTATTGTTTCTCCACTTATAACTATTCAAAAAAGACAAAGCCTTTATCCAATAATATTTTTATTGAGTGGAACACTCATGGTTACATTTAAAGTACCTTTCTGTTCGGCAGCTCGGCTTATACCTCTAACTGTAAAACAGATCCTTTGCTGGAAAACGTGGTTGAAGTTCCCTGAAGAGCCTCGAGTATCACCTGAAGCTAAAGATTTGATTTATAGGTTGTTATGTGATGTTGATCACAGGTTGGGTTCAAGAGGAGTGGACGAAATAAAGGTAAATGCATGGACGTAAATGTATAAAAATGATTACTCTAATGCAGGCTCTAATGGGGGTTATTATAAATAGCATTTGAAATGTTGCTTCTTCAGTGGGCATTCAAATGTTTTAGTAGTGTTGCATGAAAGTTTTCAACAAAGTTGTTTGTGCACTTTTACATATAAAATAATTGGAGGCACACTGAATTTTCTTAGTAGAGTTATTACAAGCGTACAAGTTGTTTGTTGAAGTTGTACACCATCAATTTGTAATTAGAAGTATGATTAGACTAGAATTGTTTCTTTAGGTTTATCCCCTCTTGTTTTATTTACATTTCCTTAGCAATTAGAATTTAGTTAGTTCTCATAACCTAGGATTTTTTTTAATCTAGCAATTTTTATTGTACTTTACGAGTCTCATTAACCTATTTTGGTCGTTTGTGGAAATTAATGTAATTTCTTTCTTTCTTTCTTTATTCTTATGCTTTTCAACTATTTCATGTCTATGCTTAATATTGTATACAGTCAGTCAGACTCAGTCTTCATTTGGCCATGAAATTTATGAAGAAATATTTGTATCTTTGGTTTAAAGTTTTAGTGTTTAGACATGGTCTGTTGCCACAATGCTGGGACCCTTAAAAGAATGCATTGCATGCAAATCCAATTGGAAAGAACCAATCAAAGAAGGGCCCAAAAGAGAAACAGAAAGCAGTTGTGGAGCATGGAACTTCTGAAAGACTGGGATGGAGAAATGTGCGAGTCTACATTCACTAGAAGAAAAAGTGGAGGAATGTGAGTTTGCATAGAATGTATCAACCCTAATTTGAGTCTGCTTCCTCCCACTTGTTTATTGGACTACCTGTACAACCTATTGGGGTGAGATAATTTTGGACCTATGCTATGTATGTCACACCAATCATCCTTTGCATTTATTCCAAGCTTTCCTTTCCTCAATTCAAAGGGTCATATCTTAGTCTACAATAAGGCTACCATAGCATGCAACAGTGTTAAAGCCACCTCAAAGGAGCCACTCGACATTGAACAGATTTTGGGTCATCATTGTGAAAGTTAGATTTTACAGAGGGAATCATTGGGAGCATACTTTGGTGGTTAACATGATTGTCAACCTACAACATATAACCAAAGAGTCCCCGACTTTATCAAATATGAGGTTTAATACAAGAAGCAACAACAAAAATATCCCCTATTTACCTTCATCATGAGAAGTGGCAAGATATTCACCATTCTAGTTGCATGCTAACAATTACAACTTGATTCAACTAGCTTCTATCCTCTTCAAGGAAGAGTACATTGAATTTAGATTGGCCGTGACTCATCAAACAATAGCACACCTCTCATTTCCAAAAGCTCCCCTAGTATTCCATGCTACAATCTTTAGCTTCACGGGCAACTCTTATCAAGGCCCTGCTTAATAATTGTAAATAAACGTTTAACATTAACGTCTTTAAAGAGAGATATTCATTGAAGCATGGATATGTCATTATTACTCCATTTGGAAATTGATCCCTGCATTCTGTTGACAATTTAGCGGTGATATACGTGCATGGTCACATGCTTTATCCCTTGCAATGTGTTCAAAATCTTGTTTACCCTGCTTTGACTTCCTGTGTTGGCCATTTTTATTAGGCGTCCATATTTTATCCCTTGAAGGAGCAAAAGAACCACCTTGCTTTGACCCCTGCTTTATTTGTTAGTTTTCACTTGCCATCTTTCAAAGTCCCCTGGGTTTGAGGTTGCTTCAGAGGTTTTTTCGGCGGGTTGATCGTGAGAAGGGGTGGTCTTGTTTCCCGAGAGGATAAATCCTTAATCAACTGAGAAGAAGAAAAACAAGAAAAGAAACAAGTAGGGAGATTTTGATACAGGATGCTTTGGACATGTGTAGAACTGTTATGACTAAATAATTGAAAGAATTGGGTTTATATATGCAAAAGTTATTTCAGGCTTTGTGATCTCAAAGAGAATTTCATGTAAACAATTGCAAACTCCGTTGTATTAGGAACGTGACAAATGGTGAGTTTTCAGATAACATATTCATGAATGGGAAAAATATATTATTGGTACTAGCATTGAAATAACCACAAAAAATGTTTCATCAGCTTCCTAGAACTAACATATTCTTTCTTTTACTCAATGTCTTTTGAATTCTCTTGGTTGAATTCAATGCTATGTTTCCAAGAGAAATATTTTTTCCTTTTAACTCTATATCTTTTGAATTCTCTTGGCAACTTGACTGAACTCAAGTGCCATGATTCCAAGGAGAATAATCTTTTGGATGTTTATTAAATTAGCAGTATAGAGTCCTTATGTTGTTTGTGGTCTCTTGTCACCCAGGCCCACCCGTGGTTCAGAGGTATTCAATGGGATAGATTGTATGAGATGGAAGCAGCTTACAAACCTGTGGTCAATGGCGAGTTGGATACACAAAATTTTGAGAAATATGATGAGGTAAAATCAAGTTTGCATATTCAAGTTTCAATAATAATTGAACTTCTTTGATTTTTATTATTCATAACTGTTACCCTTATATTGTCTTCTCAGTGACTCGACTTTTTTTGGCAATGAATACAAGTGCACAATGAAGGCTTTGCCATCTAATTTGTCTACAGTATATATTGGAGATTACCCTGTTCAACCTCTTATTGAAGCATAAAGTTGTTTAAGAAAAATAAGCCAAACCAAATAATGTTTCTGATTCATCTGCGTGATTTAAAACTTTATTTTTTCTATTTACAATAAGATTTCAGATGATATTTTAAACTTTTTGATAGTACAATTAGTCTGTTTGCCTCTGCCTGTAACAATGTGGAATATATATTGAGAATAAATACATATTGTGATATATTAAGATCTATCTTTATTAAAGGATACTTAGATTGCAAATCTGTAGTACAAAGTACAAACAATTATGCAACATATACCTGCATGCTGCTCTCCATCAACTGGCCTTATTTTTAGCATTGTCACATTAGAAATGATATTGCTATTCAATCCAATGAAACCAATCTCCCTGACTCTTTATTCCTGTAATTAGTGAAAAATTATATGGTTGCTATCCATGCATCGTGTATTTTAGGCCATTCATAATTTTCTATGGTAATTCTAAATAAGCTCACCATTGTCATCAGTATTGTTTTTGCAGTTTACACAGCTTCAAGACACCTTGCCAGCCTTTTACCAGACAACTGCAACCCATCTCTGTTTCAGCACCTTTTCAAATAGTTGCTTATGATATTCTCCTCCTTTTTCCAAAGCGCACGGCTTCCAATAGATACATTGTTTCTCTCACTTTGTATATGAAATATAGGGTCAATGCTAGAGATATTTGCAATGTTGAGATGGCGAAATCACTAAATTTCTCATGCATGTTGTTCATTGACATTCATATCCAGCTTGTGTTTGGCCAACTATTGTAGAAAATTTTCAGTCAGTTGTGTAGACTGTAACATTAGTATTGTCATGATTATTAGTGTACTGTGTTATGTGATTAATGATTGTATTGCTGGCCGTAGGTTATATGTAAGGACTATTGTTAGTAGGGACGGTTGTTGACGGTTGCGTTAAATGATACATTTGAGTCTTCTTTTCATATAAATAGAACATTGTACGTCGAGATAGGCGTTGAATTCTAGGTCCACCCTGTACCAAACAGTTTGTATTAAAGCACTACCTATAAATGAAGCATTGACTACTCTAATATTCAGCTTTGTTGTAATGTGGTATGCATTTCCTAGTTTGTGATTTTTGTTCTTGGTAGTGTAGTTTAATTGTAAACATTATGGCATTGTGCCTTTAAAGAATGTTGCGTGAAGTTTAAAGGCGGTTCAAAGTGAATGTCGATTGACAATGCTTGCTGTCAACAAAGCTCTACATTATCTTTTTAGATCTCTGTGCTGAATGTAATTGTGAAATACATCGACAAAAGAAATTACAGCGGTTCAAAGAATTCAAGAAGAAGAGGGCCGGTGCCATACAAGAAATAATTGATTGACCTCGAGCAAAGGTAGGAGAAGAAGACAACATGGTCAGGGAGGGGACCAAGAAGTTATATTGTCTTCTCAATTGATGGAGCAACAAGGCAAAAAGCACAGGATGCAACAAGTGACAAACTCTAAAATTCCACCATGTGAAGAACGAAGTGAAAGTCAGAAGCAGAGCCAGAATCAGAGCCAAGAAAGGGTCAAGAAAAAAATCATGGACCTTGTGCTACTCATGAGAAAGGAGTGGGTAGAAGTTTTCATAGCCCCTTCTACGAATGGACATGATTACGTTGTCCACCAAGCTGGGTTGAAGGGTATTGCAATATTATCATGTGAATAGTTTGAGGTAGCTTGAATGATGAGTTGGAGGGAGTAGCACGAAAAGGGGACCTGATGGCAAGGAAGATAGTGTGCATATCCTTATTGAAGAAAGGGTCAAGCATAGGGATGTGTCTGTGCCGAGACAGCAAAGAAACATCCAGCGGAAGCCTTGTTAAGGAGGAGAGTTGTATTCGAAGAACCACGTGGGAAGGAAGCCATAACCAAAGCCATGGTTACTCCATCAACTATATCATTAGATAAGAAAAAGTTGCCGAAGTTCATTGGCGATGGATCAAAGGATCCTGTATGGCATTGTAGGACACACATGTTTTACAATTTGGATTGCCAATGGGAACCCAAATGAAAGTTTTTGGTTGTGCTTTTCAGCCACATTTTGGAGGTTGACAATTGTTTGGTTCACAGATGTACCAAGTATAGATAAAATAACATGGGAAAATCTCAAAAAAAAATTTGAGATGGGACTTCAGACTCGTGAGACTTGACAATGAGATTATCAATGAAATCTATACTACCAATTAGGTTTAGCATGAGAATGTTCGAGCCTACAATATGAGACTCAAAGAAATGTTGGGAAAACTTGAAAAGGAACTTGCCAACAAATTGAAAAAGCGATGGTTCAGTGAAGGGTTGGTACCCTCATTGTAGGATATGTATGACAATTTGGACTGTCAATGAGCACACAAATGACTGTCTTTGGTTGTGATGCTTTCCAACCACTCTTTGGGGGTGGCAATTGATTTGTTCATGTATGCACCAAGTATAAATAAAGTAACATGGGAAAAAATCAGGAAAGCTTTTGAGTAGAAATTTAGAATCCTAAGAGATGACAATGAGATTGTAGATGAAATCTATAATACCCGTCAAGTTAAGCATGGGAATGTTTGAGCCTACAATAGGAGACTCAATGAATTGTTGGGAAAACTTGAAAAGGAGCCTGCCAATGTATTGAATAAGCAATGGTTCATTGAAGAGTTGGTACCCTCATTATGGAAGAAGATGAAGGTGGTCCCACCCACGTCTTACAAAGACGCATACAATTGAGACATGGACATTGAATGCTAGAATAAGACATCCTTGTGCTTGAGAAGAAGCGAAGAAGATGACCTTGACTCTAGCGACCACAATGAACTTGGATCAATGCAATCCTTGAGGAAAAATATGCTCTGGATGGCAAAGGAACTCAGGGGGACACACTAAGAATGAAGGAAATGATCTTTGGTGTATTAACTGCAAGGTAGGTCCACACTAAGTTGAACTCCCAAAGAAAATGTTATGTGAAATTTTTTAAGTTCTTGTTGGTTAGAGTTCCTGCATAGCTGAAAACCTAGGCAGTCATGAGATAAATCTCCCTCATTTACCGGTGAGGCTCCCGTGTATGATTTGTCAATAAAATATGCTAGTATCTATTTATGGGTTTTACTTTAACCATGCAGCTCATGAACCATAGCCGTATAGTTTTGCAACAAGTAAGCAACTGTTAAAGAAAAGAAATATCTAAAGAAGAAGGAAATAGTAAAAACACAAGGAAGAAATAGGGAAGATGTGCAACCCAATCAATAGATTACAGAGTTGATTGTATGCACATAGACATAATCAATAGATATTAACACAGAATTATAAGCTAAGGCAACTTTTAGATCTTGATCTATAATAACACAGTTTATAAGTAAATCTAAGACAAAAAGTTAGAAGCAAAATGCACCATGACACAAAGTTCTCCGGAAATCTACTCCTTTCTATTCCTTTGCTTCAAATAGCTATCAGGGATTTCAGCACAAAGTCTGGAATACAAGAATGCTGCTTACAAATTTTGATCATTAACCCGAAGGTTCTTCTACTTATATAATGTAGAAGGGAAAATAGAAATGGGAAACTCAACTGAACTAGAACATAAACAAAAAGTAAAGATAACATCGGGCAATTATTCCCCTCTAATTCCTCTTCAAGTGACATGCATCTGGGTCCATATTCAAACTTATACACATATGTTACTTAACTAATAGAATCGTTCCACATAACTTAAAGTAATGGTTTCAAAACCAATAACTTTAAAGTTTTACAATTATATTCGGGAACGTGAAAAATAGAAGAAGAAAGAGTAGACGAAGAAAGACACACTAGTTGTAACATCTACATCTTTTTGTTTTGATACTGAATATACTTGTCGAAGATGTAATTCAACATCTTCCCATCTGTCTTAGCCACAACTTCCTTTTCTGTCCTGAATTGCAGCAAACCTTCGTTCAATACCCTGATACACGCTTCCACATCCTCCAAGCTAGGCCTGAACTTCTCAATATCTGACTGTAGTGCCACCAGTTTACTGATGGAATTCATTATGAAAGGTCTAACAGCTCCATCAATTCTCCCTTGCACCATCAGAAGAGATCCTTCCAGGGAATTAGGCACTTCGCTAGGAATGGTCCTTGTGTATGAAGTAACGTTTCCGACCACTTCCTCATTAGTGAAAGCAATGACATTGTCTGGTAAAGATGATGTCATACTCTCAAGCGCCTGCATCCTTTTTAGCATAATTCTGCAGATCTCCAAACGGAAAGATACTGCAAACTTAAGTTGCTTCCCCTTCTCAACTGATCCATCGGGCACAATCCGTTCCACAACCAACACCTCTCTCGGCAGCTTATTTATTTCGGCCAAAGTACTCAGGTTACTCTTAGCAACTGTGTTCATATCCATCGTGTTTATTACCAGTTGCTTCAGCTGATCTGATGCATCTTTCATAACCTTTAGGCGGGCTGACACCTCTCCGAATTGTACAGAAGCTTGACGAATGATCAGACTTTTCCATTCGTCGATAGCTTTAACCTGGTTACTTGCATCTTCCATTTCTTGCATCAAATGATCACTCACCTGCTTCTGTGCTGAAATGGGCTGAGTGGAAGATTTAGCAACCTTGGCAATGATCTCACACAACTGAGATACTTGCTTCTGAAGTTCAACTTTCTCCGCCATTTCTTTGTCAAGCCTAAGGAATAGAGCATCTATTAATGTCTGTGTATCCTGTTTCAATGCTTCTGTGGTGGCTTGACCTATGGGTACTTTGGTCATTGTTATGTCTTTTGCCTTGAGCTCATCTTCTTTCTTCCCCTTTGCTGGAACTAACATCTCAGCAAACTTCTACCCTGACTCCTCAATGATCAACCTTGAAGTTACCTTAGCAAGTTTAGGTTTTCTGTCTTTTTCGCCTAGATTCAGGAGCAACTGCAAGTCATGTTCCTCCAAGTTGATTTCCTCTCTAGCCTCTGAAACCAACTGCGAAGTCAACCATTCTAAGAAATTGCTTCTCGGAGAATGAGAAGTTGCCGAGTGTACCACTATCTCGCGCTCTGATTCCTCTCCATCTGAAACTACTACAGTGTTGTGGCTGCCATCCTCTGAACTATCCAAAGACAAAGCTCTTTCAAATTTTGCCATCTGCAGCTTCAACGTTTCTTCAGGAAGAGGTGCCGAACGGAGTGGCTGAGGAGAAAAGATGAATGTTGTCGGATTCAACGGAGGAATGATAGCATCCTGCTGAGATGCGACAGTCGGTGAAGTACTTGATGCTGGAGAAGTCAGAACTAGCACCATAGCAGTAGAGGTGATCTTCTCCTTCGAATGAGACCTTCTATGTACTTTAATCTTTTCAGGCCTTCTACTGCTTTCTCCTTCGTGCTTCCTCTTGAGGGAATCTCCTGTGCCGAAGTTGCCCGTGATTTGATTTATCAATGCTTCATCAAGGCAATATCCCTTCGTCAGCAACCAGTTTGAAGTATTGACCAAAACGGTGGCAAACCTTTTCTCGATCGTATGGCAGCCACCTATGCTCTCTTGAAGTACAGCTCTATCTCCTCCCATCCCATGGTATGTGTCAAGTAACACAGGCCCATCATCTTTAAGATCTTCAGGTATCCGTGCTAATCCAAAGTCAAACACTTGCTGTGCTGATAACCTGCTGAAATCTTTCTTTCTAATTTTGTACTCGTTTCTGCACTTCATCTATAAATCTTCTAATGAAGGCACATGCGCGTATTCCTGGGAGATTGTCTTCCTCGCCACTCCAAATGGATCGAAGTTCAGTCGTGCTGGGAAGAACTCTTACTGGTACTCAGAGAACATTTCCGCTTCAATTCCTCGGGCTTTATGAATACTCCGACAGCTGTAATAACCCACAGTGATTGGGAAGAAGCTTGTAGACTTGTGGCGTTTCGACTGTAGGTCATGCATCTCCATGAGTTGTCTGCTCAACTCCATGATGACCAATCTATCACTCGGGTATCTGGGCAACTTAACTGGTTCTCCTGAAAAGCATGTGACCCTGAGGTATGTAAAATCCTCAAACTGGATGAAGATACTGCCAATCCTAGACACAACTTCCCACGCTTTCTTCCTGACCCTGTTGGCCTTTAGATCGCCGTCTAGCATGCAAATGAATCCGTAGAAGAATCCATTGTTGACCACCTTGTAATCTTTATTGCATGTGGGTACAGTAAGCTGTGGGTAGCACTTGAAAATAGGGTCCTTGGAAAGAACACCACATCTATTCAGCTTGGAGAAGATGCCTTGTGAAGCTGTTGCATATACCAAGTAGGAAGTCATTTTGAAGTTGAAAGTACGCCTCACATTCCGGAGCTGCTCACCAATGTTGTCGCTAATGATTTCCGACCAATTGATTATTGAATTTGCGTTGTTGATTTTAATGGTCCTGATGAAAGCATACATCCATGCGCGGAAGTTGCGAGCGTTCGCTTCGCCATTTATCTTGCATAACAATTTGGCAATATCATCCACCTCTTGTACCAAATTAGATCGTGGAAGAGTTCTCGAGAACTTGGAAGGAGATTTGGGCTTCATGTATCTGCTATTCATTATGCCCATGCAGTAAACTTTATGTTTTTCCCATCTGTTGCCGACATCCTGTATGCTAATAGTAGTCACCACCTTTCGTGCTGTAATCTTCAGACAATAATTGATGAACTGTGTGTCCAGCCGAATTATTGTCTTCCCCGCAGCATCTCGGACTGATTTGGATAATGGATGGTAAGGCCTAGCACACTCCATGACGAATTCTGGCAACTGGGCTGTGAATAGAAATGCTGCAGTTCGAATGATTCCACTGCTTTTGACTGCACACATGAGGGAAGTCTTTCCAGCTCTGGATCTGTCAATCAATTTGGAAAGAGATTCTGGACCTAGATCTGTATCTCCAATGTCAGCAAACTTATAAGTGATGCATGACTCTGTTGTGCTTTCTTTTTCATCCCGCTTTGCCATGGCCGAGTTTGTCTTTGTCTGAGCAATTCTTTTTCTCTTTATTCGGCAGAAATTCTTTACAACTGGTGCAGAGCTAGAGATTTCTTCAGATTCGGAGGATATGTGCAATGTATTGGACATTGATTTAAGCTCCCTTTCTCTTATAAAAATACTTGTAATGAATTCCTGCAATTAATTCAAACAAAGATGGTAACCGGAACATGAACACTTGATTTTAATTATAAAAATCTGCATATATCAAGCCTGCTTCCCCAAAATTTGATGTTTTGTTTGCATGCAAAGCAAAAGCATGAATATTTTCAACTTCACCTGGGCACTTGTAATAATATGCAGACAATTAATCAAACTTAAATCAATCTCCTTCAAACCTAGGCGCCAAATTTTGAAGACTTCCAGCAGTAAAAACACCTTATGTGCAAAATTCCTCCTTAAATGGGCGCCAAATTTGCCTGGGCTGCACTTCCTTGCTAAAGAATTAATTAATTCATCCTAATGGCAGCCCTTTCTTATATATCATTCACCATTCTATAATTAATAATTGCCTCTCCTATTCTTGGCAATTAATTAATTAATTAACATGCTTTTATCTTCAATTTGGGCGCCTATTTCGTGCATGCTCATGGCTGCGATTAAATAAATTAAATTTATTTAATTTTAGCTCTCTACTTCCAGTTCACTTAAGCTTCACAATGTGCTTTGACCTCATCCACTAAAAATAGGATTTAATTACATCAATTAATACTTAAAAAAGTATTATTCCTCTTCAATATGGGTCACACTTATTGACATAAAGGGGGCTGCATTAAATAAATTATATTTATTCAATTTTAGAATTCTTTTTCTAAATTTCTTCACGTTCTTCTTCTTTGTTGACTTTTCTCCATGCTTGGGCGCCAAATTTGGAAAAGAATTTAATTAATTAATACCATTAAAGCTGCCCGTCTATTCCAAAAGGGGTCACACTTTTTGGCTTAGCCCATTTCTATTTTTAAAAGTTAATTTTCAATGGGATTATTTACCCTTCACCGCAGCTCCAAAAATCCCATGATCCACTTAAGCTGTTTGACTTTCATAATGGGATTATTTACCCTGCAAGGTAGGTAAGAAAATCCCATCAATGCCTTAAGTGATTTTCTTTTATTTCACAATAGGAATTTTCTCCCTGCAAGGCAAGTAAGAAATTTACGCCTGCTTGCTGCCTCTAATTTTCCCATTGTGACTTAAGTGGCGTTGGTTCCATGGAAAAAAGTACCTTGCTAGGTAGGTACAAAATTCCCACCTACTTGCTGCTACCAAAAATCTCATTGTAGCTTAAAATCTTCTTTTCCCAAATATGCGACCTGCCTAGAAGAAGCTTTTTCGTGCATGACTTCGTCTTTTTAGAGAGAACCAGACCTTCTGTGACAAATTTCTTCTGGCATAACGTCCATAGGTGATCTCTAGATACTAGAGGCAAGAAATCAGATTAAACCGACAAAGAAATTGACCTAGAGAAATTTCACAGAAAATAAAACGGGAAAACACTAAAAATGTAAAACGTTGCTAGGAGTCACAGATAAAGCCCAAGATTCATTCCTGGCTAAAACCCTACTGGTATACGGGAATATTGACATGTAAGACCACAACAGGGTTAAACTGGAGCACAATTTACTTTAAACGGGGCTCAGAATAATTAAATACAAATTTTCGGCAAGCAAACACCAGTGACAGAATATAACGATTTAGGGCATCTGGGTATTTGGCGAAATTGACTAATATGACTCCATGGGAATATCTCGACACAATACAGACACTTTCTGGCAATAAAAACACAAAACAACCCATTATTTTAAAAGTACGAAATTTTTTACATGGGGTAGTCTCAGATTTCAGGGTGAAATCTGGGGACACTAGTTCTAGGGCGTTCATTCAAGGATTGCCCATACAATTTGAAAAATAAGAGTGGTCAAGAAATCGACACCATCTACCACACTGCCAAGAAATTTCCAATGTTAAAATAATAGTTGTGGCGGGAGTTGGATTCAATACGACTCCCAAGGATGACTAGTTGCACAATGTAGGGAGGGTAATGAGTGGGGCTATTTCACAAGAGATTTCCTTAGTCAAAACAACATTGTAATTCTTTGTACATGGTGTGGGTCTAGGACCATAACAATGGCAGTTGTCTAAAGCAAGCCAATGTCAATATGATTGATGTAGTTGAGGGCAAGGAGGCAAAGACAATTACCAAAGCACAAGTGAAGAAAGCTAATTATCTCAACCCACATAGGGAGAAGGAAAGGGTGGCTGGAGGAAGCATGGATTTCGAGAGGAAAAGAGTGTAAAGACGATGTCACTTGCATAAACATATAACTATAGTGATGAGAAAACTTGAGTTTGACAAAGCCATTGCAAGACAAGTCTTGCAAATCACTTTACATGTGAAGTAGTTAACTTACTGCAAATTATTTAAGAAATGAAGAATGCTATAACGACTACGACACATGAGACCCGCTTGGGCATGGAGCATACAACTACACACCTAATGTCAAATGGTATAGTGTTATGTAATGGGGAGAACAAAAACAAAAGAATGAACCCATAGTCAAGCCCATATTATCAAATGACCAAGTAATTGATCCTATGTTCCTAATGATGAATCTAGCTTTAAAATCAACAATTGCACATATTGAAATTCTAGGCTGGAATTTGTGAAATACTATTGTCAACGATGGTTTTGGCATGAATATTCTTCCAAAGTAGACCTGGAGGAGTCATAGGAAGCCAACTATGTGGCCTCTGACTTTCCAATTAGTAGGAGCTGATCAACATGGCATTAAAGTATTGGTTGTATGGATGCGACAAAGGGAATTTATTGGAACCCAAACATTCTTGTTGGATTTTGTAGTCATCGGGGTTGGGCCCCTATATCTGTATGGGGTTGGCTCGGGTTGGGTTGGTCCATAGCTGATAGCCGATTATATATACACACACACACACACACACAATAGTCGTAGTGGGTTGGTTGATCTTATAAGAGACTATAGTCTTGCTGAAAAAGATGGCCTATGATGCACTATTGGATTGGGATTGGTTGATAGAAGCCGAAGTCGATCATAATTACAAAAATAATTTGATCTCCATTGAAAGCAAAGGATGGAAGTATGCCATAGATTTGAAGAATCAAGCAGTTGGTGAGGAATCAACTTGATGAGACTCATTACATTCGGACTTCGAAGAACACTCGGTTGATGGGAACCATGATATGATGGATTTGAACAATGAGGTTGAGTTACAATCGTGTTGCGAAGACGAGATGAAATCTCTTAATGACATGTTCCATTGGCAAATGGAGGACTAGTGTTCCATCCTATTTGCGATAGTGTCGAGATCATGGAGATTAAAAACCAAGGCTTATAACAAGATGATAAGAAGCATAAGAAGCATATGTTAGTGATGCCAAGTGATTCCGACTCGTCAACATCACAGTTTGCTTATCCACCAGAGTTCAAATAATATTGCATCAGGGGTGCAAAGTTCAATGAAAAAATTGACCTAACTATAAGAATGGGTAGCTGACTTGAATACTATTGAGCTGAATTTTAATGAGTATGAATGTGGGATGTAAAAATAATATATATGTAATAAGATACATATGACCTTCTAAAGTACCACCTATTTTTGAAGTACGGTTAGATATGACAAATGTGTTCGATCTAGATGAATGATGGGTGATGGCATTGTGGGCAACATAAGTCATGCAACATAAGATGTATTGGCATAATAAATATCTCCTTATGATGAATTTCGAGGACGAAGCTCTAGTTTTGAGATATAGTGGGAGGCGTGAAATTAAATCGAGAAAGTTCAAAGTGTTGCGGCTTAGAGTCCAGACCATTCAAAATTGTGGAGATTTTTGTTAGTGGGGCTATCAAATTAGATTGCTTGGACGGGAAGCTAGTTAAAGACAAGATATTTCAATTAAAACTTCATCGTGTACATGTCGAAAGTGTTGCTATAATTGACATTGAAATCACTTATGGAGATGTGCCTTTTGCCAAGGAAAAAATAGGAATGAGGAAATGCCATAATGAAGCAACACTAACGAAAAGAGAATTGAATGAAGTCAAACAAATAGACGAAGTAAATGTTATTGACTTTGTCAATAAAATAACAGTGAATGACCATCCTAACTCTTTCACACCCCTTTCCACCATTCAACTTCCTTTTTGTCACATCTTGCTCAGCGTGAGTTCCAAAACGGTAAAAAGACGATCAAACATTTTGAATAAATAAGATAAACGTAACAAAGGTGGCAATAATTTTTTTTGTTTAAAGTTCTTTAGTTCTTCGGTGGTTACAATTACCCGAAACAAATAACATGACTAAGTCGCAACAAATGGCGAAGTGTCACCAAACCACGATCACGAACAACATGGGGGATTAAATCAATTTTCGCGTTGTTATTACAGCGACACAATTTCAAACCTAAGGGACGTAGAGTCGGCGTAACACCGCTTCCTTGAGTTAAACAATTTACGATTATTTTAAAAAGCGTCGACGATAAACCTATCGTGACGGCGGTATGGTCAAAACTCCACTTGCGATACAACTTATCGCGCGTGAAAAATGGGCGAGTTCAAGTGTTTATAGTTTGGCAAGTTATAAATGTTTCAAAAATGGTCAACGGTTTTGCGGGAGGTCAAAATAACCATAACGGTCATGGGCCCCAGTTTGTCTCCAAAATGGGCCCATGCCCTTGGATAATACACACAAGTTAAATAAAAGAGTTAATATATTTAAAGATCCCGCTAAAGACTTCCACCAATAAAAGCTAAGTCAATTATACAAATTAAGCCATTTAATTTTTAATTTACCCAAGTTAATCTCACCGAAAATAACCTAAGCCACTAATTAATATAACTATATTAAAATTAAAAGACCCTCAACACCTAAGTTATATGCACATTTAATCACAACCCTAGGATCTGGTTAATCTCCACCGTAGGATTAAATCTACCCTAAAATCTAAAAAGGTGAGGATATATTTGTAAAACCTAAGTTTCAAATCATTTCTTTCTCCTTTTCCATTCGGGTCCGTTTTTTTTGTTTTTGTAGGTGTGAAGAGATCAAGAGGAGAGCTCATGCAAATAGGGTTTCAAGGCCAAGATTCTCATCTATTCTTCCATGGCAGATCACAAAGATTTGCAACTTGTATACCGGTTTATTGTTTTTATTTTGAAGCCCATATTTAGGGCAAGTTTCAGAGAAATCTTAGTTGTTTTATATTAAGTTGAAGATACATTTTATCAAATGTACTAGTGTATATTTCTCTTATATATATATATATATATATATATATATATATATATAAATACATACATACACATTAATAGTTTAGATGCTGGCCACATTAACAACCAAGCCCAAAGGATGGGCGACTGCAAAAGGGATAGGTCGAATGGCCTACGTGTAACGCAGAAGGCCCTTGGCCGTGACAACATTGTGGAGGGAGGGTTGTGGCACATGTCTGAAGTATACCTTGTGGGATATTACTTGAAATTCACAAAATATGTATAAAATAACAACAAACTGAATTTTGATTTCTCTGATTTTAATGACAGCAATATGCAGTAATAAAGATTTTTTTTGTATTTTGCAAACTATTCAATTCTAGCACTACCCAAAAGCTTCAAACAACTCATAAAAATATATAGAACAATAAACAAGAGAGAAATATTTTTTATCTCTCAGATATGATTTTATTTATTTATTTTTACAGCTGAAAACCATAGTTACGCGGGGACATGTCTCCCCCAATTTTGACATGTTTGGGACGTCCCGGACATCTTGGGGACATGGGGGAAATGTTTCCCCCATTTTTCCCACTGTGTTTTTTGTTGGGAAACATCCTGGGGACGTCTGCAAATGTTGGGAAATGTCCTGGGGATAGGGAAACGTGGGGGGGATGTTTGAACGTCCCCCACGTGGTTTGTCATTTTTTTCAACAAAAAAACAACAATTTAAACTATTTTTTTAATTGTCAATCACTTATAATATAAAAACAACATTACTAACCCAACCCTAACCCTAAAAGTGCAATTTTATGTTATAAATTTACATTATGGGCTCATTTCATATTCACACCAAGCAAGAGCAAGAGCGAGAGCAAGAGCAAGAGCAAGAGGAAGAACAAGAGTGAGAGCAAGAGCAAGAGGGAGAGCAAGAGCAAGAGCAAAAACATGAGCAAGCAAGAGGTATTTATATTTATAATTTTATTTGCTTACAATACCCGTAAAAGTTTTTTTTAATTTTAAATTTAGATTATAATTTATATTTGCATTTTTTAGGGGCTGTTTTTTAGCATTTGCATCTACATTCACAATGTAATCATGCATGTAGTTTGTAGGATTTAAAAAAATGCATATTGCACAGGGTTTGGTTTGTAAATGGTTACGTTTTTTTTTCTAAATTACATTTTTATTTCTATTTTAAAATTTATATTATATTTGCATTTTAGGGGATGTTTTTTAACATTTGCATCTACATTCATAATGCAATCATGCATATAGTTTGTGGGATTTAAAAAAATGCATGTTGCATAGGGTTTGGTTGTAAAATTTAAATGGTTACGTTTTTTTTTAATTACATTTTATTTCTAGTTTAAAAGTTATATTATATTTACATTTTTTAGGGGCTGTTTTTTAGCATTTGCATCTACATTCACAATATAATCACGCAAGTTGCATATAGTTTGTAGGATTTAAAAAAATGCATATTGGTTACGTTTTTTTTAAATTAATTCATTACATAATCAATCAATCATATAGTTATGGTTGTTTTTAATTCATTGCAGCAATCATCACCATGAGTTGTTCTTCTGAGTATGAGTATGAATCAGAGCAGGAGAGGGTTGAACAGGAAGTTGAGATAGGTGGCCGTGGAAGAGTTGGTGATGCCACAATGGGGGAGAGTGGAGAAGGGACACAAAATGTAGTGGCAGCGGCAACTAGTAGTTCAGTTGGTAGTGCTATCAATTGCCCCTCTCATATGTTGTCCAAATTTGCCATTGGACCATTTGATAGGAAGAAGCCATTGCAACAATTTGCCCAAATAATTGATAGCCCCGCCTCCAAGTCTCGAGGGGGGAGCAAAGTATGGAAGTGCAACATATGTCCACTGACTTGGCATGGCAGTATCACTAGGACCAATGCACACTTGTTGCACCTTACAGGAAGGGGGGTTGGCACTTGTAAGGGCCTTTCACTAGAGCAAAGAGCTGAGATGGTGAGAATATTCAATGGATATACTGCAGACAATGTACCAGAAGTTCGTGGTTCTACTCTGGCTAACAAACATAGTAATACTCTGGCTGGTTCTAGTTTTGGAGTGTCAAAAGTGGAAAGCAGAGCGAAGAGAAAAGTCGTGGGGGCAGTCCCAAATTCAGTTGTTGACATGTTTGATTCAAAGGCAAGGGAAGAGGCAGATGATGCTATTGGGAAATTTTTGTATGTTGTTGGGATTCCATTTATTGCCGCTCGCTCTCCTTATTACAAGGAGGCTATGGCTAAGGTTGCAAAAGCAAGTACAAGTTATGTGCCTCCTGGAGACACAAAACTGAGGATGACAATCTTGGATAGAAACTATTCCAAAGTTAATCTGTTGATGGAGGAGATGAACCGTACTTCCCATCAATATCATTGTCTCTTGCAAAGATGGACCGTACTTCTTGAGAACAATTGATTGTTCTAGGAAGCGGAAAGATTCTGAGTTTCAATATCATATTTTGAAGAATGCCGTTGAGGAGGTTGGACCTTCCAATGTTGTACAGGTTGTCACAGATGCAGCTTATGTGTGCAGAGTAGCAGGCAAGCTAGTGGAGCGGGAATATAGGCATATTTATTTGACTCCATGTTGTGTGCATGCCATAAACAATGCACTGAAAGACATAGGGAAGATTCAGTGGGTTAACCAAATAGTGACTGAGGCCAGGGATGTGCAGAAGTTCATATGTAATCACCACACATCATTGGCACTTTTTCAAAAAAATTTGAAGAAGGAATTTTTGAAACCAGTTAACACCCGCTTTGCATCTTATTTTATTTTGTTGGAGAGGATGTCTAAGTTGCAGGAGCCCTTGCAAATTATGATTATGACACAGGATTGGACTAGGTGGCGTGAGTCCAAGACAGATCAAGGGAAAAGAGTGAAGGAAGTGGTGTTGCGGTAAACATTTTGGGTTGATATGAAATACATCATATCAATCATAGATCCAGTTTTTAGTGTCATCAATTATGGGGATTCTAGCAGCCCCAATCTTGGTGAGATCTATGAGTGCATTGATAGCATGCTTGGGCAAATGAAGGCAGCTATTCTGGTGAGGGACCCCACTTTAGAGTTCTACAATGAACATATACAGCCCATTATTCAACAGAGATGGGAGAAGTTGAACACTCCTCATATGGTTGCATATGCACTGAATCCCAAATGGTATCTGTAGAGGCCAGGCAGAGTTATCCCATTGGATGATGATGAGGTGAAGAAGGGCCTTATGAAGGCCTTTAAAAAAATGTACCACTCCATAGGAGGCTTCACAGATCAGAATGGAGTGGCTTGACTTCACTGAACTTGATGGGTACAAAACATCAGCAAAGGCAGACAGGGTAACAATAGCACAGGAGAAGCCAGTGAGTTGGTGGCGACTGTATGGGCTTCCAGGACTGCTGCGACCACTTGCCATTCACCTCCTTTCCCAGGTTTCTAGCTCCTCTGCCTTTGAGAGGAACTAGTCTACATATGGTTGGATACACTCTGTTAAGAGGAATAGGCTTACCTCTGCGAGAGCGGAGAAGCTTGTAGCTGTACACAGTGCTTTGCGTCTTATAGATCGCAAGACACCTGAGTACAAACAGACTCCAACATTACGGTGGGATGTAGATCCCGAGGAGCCGAGGCAGGTTGAAGAGGACAATACTGTGCAGCGGGGATTGATTGGGCTTACCTTTGAGGACGAGGATGCTAGTACCAGCGAGGAGTTCATGGATATTGCTTCAGATGTTGATTCTGATTTTTAGGCTGATACTTGTAGTTGTCCTCTTTTTTTGTAATATTGACAATAGACAATTGTTGGTGTATTTGGCTATGAGATTAATGATATGAATATCAGCTATTGTCACTTGATCAATCATAATTTAGAATGGTTTTACTTTTATATTTTATAATATAGTTGAAATTTCAGCTTGTCTCAAATTCAAAATTCAAATATGTATTATGAATTTTCAATTTATGACATTAACATATTGATATTATAGTATTAAGGAATGTATTTGATGTTTATGAGTTCAAGTTTCACCTTATTTAAATCTCAAATGGTTTTATTTCAGCTTATTTATATAATTTAGTCACTATATCTTTATATTTTAAATATTTATATATTTTTTAATTAGCCGTCCCCTCCGCCGTCCCCAAAATTTAGAATTTTTTTGCCGTCCCCGGAAACCTATGTCTCCCTGTCTCAGGTAACTATGCTGAAAACTGAATTCAAATTTCCAAAATTCACAACTACCTGAAATGGAACTGATAAAATTCTAATTTTCGGATAATAACATATATAAAATATAAGGAATCAGATTCAACCATCAAATCCGTGATTACAATGAGGGCATGTGAAGCATTTATAAGATAAATGCAACTTTTTTTCCTAAGGAGTGAAATCTACGTTAGTACCTAGGTTCCCAAAAACTCCAGGTGAAACTCCTGTATGGCGAGTGTTTTGGCTAAACCCTCGTCCACATATAGGGTGCATAGTCTAAATCGCTGGAGATGGATAATATTCTCTGCCCCTAAATCGGAATCCTTGACAAATCTGATCGCAAAATATCAATTTGTAAATGATCTACTTAAAATCAATGGTGCAAGCATTGAATACTGATTTGAAAAATACGGCTTGGTCAGGAAATTATCCAGCAAAACTAAGGATCCTAAAATTTACCATTCCGCAGAGAAAGAAAACAGCATAGTTAATGTTTTTATTTATACAATGAACCCATTAGAAAAATAGTGGATCTGAATCAAATACAAGTGCTGGATCTTTATAAAAATCTGCACAATGAACAACTCACAGTATGCAACCAACAATAGACTTTAATTCGCATAAAAAGTGACATGTATGAATTGAATGTAGCACAGGTTATTTACAAGATTGTTAGGTATGCTTCATTTTATAGCCACAATTTTTCAATTGCAAGAAATGTACCCTAGAGTGTTTAGAACACCCTAAAGTGGACCGCTTGTTAAGAATCAACGTGGAAATTAAGGTAAGAAATACAATAAGTGACTTTCACTTTCAAACCCTATGCCAAACAAAGTAGCATCTTAATGTGCACCCTCAAATACTGCTGGAATTTTAGAACATTGAAAATCAATGGACCATTGAGTAGAGCATTCCTCACAACCTTAATTCACATAGAGTCGTACTTTTTCCTAAGCAAAGTAGGGATATCTTTAAACCTCTCAAGCAAAACTAACAAAGGGTTTTCAAATCCTAAGGTAGAAACAATTGGAGCCCAAGGCACCATCAACTCTCTAGGTCCACCTTGGGCAATTCCAAATGATAAGATGTCAAAAGATGAAAATCCTCTATGCATGGCTACTTGAGTTGCAGAAATTTTGCATTGGCCTACATCCATGCCAGGTGTGAATGACCATCAACGCACTTACCTCATTTAACAAGGTTTCCCCTTGTTATTGTGGGGGCCCCATAGTGGGCTCATACATTGGCTCCCACTCGCGGGCACATTAAAGTAATTTTTTCTTTTCTTTTAGACAACTTGCCATTATTAATTTGGCAATATACGATTGCTTCCTCAACTAAAGTTTCATTATGCACTTTTTTATAGAGATCTATATTATATATAGGACTAGTTTCCCTTTATCTCATAGTTTAGCCGTTGAACAACAAATTTAGGATAAGAGATTCTTTACCTTTGCTTTCGAAGATGTTCAAACCCCATATTACAATAGCAGATTCTAGTGGTGACCTTAGAAATCAGCCCTAACCTTGTCAAACTCCTTCCCAACACAGGGTATAGATAATACTCAAAAATAGATTTTCTAAACTTGTTTAGTAAGAAGGCATCTTTTAAATCAAATTGAAACCTACCCCAACATTGCGTCTATATATATTATATATATATTGTTCGTTCAATCAGCATCTCCAGAGCTCCATCTTCTAAGCAACATCCACCAAATCCTATAGAATGCAAGCTGGATTGACCCTTTAACGCGACAACGATGGTTACAGATCCATGGGTCTACAATCGAAGCATAATTTTTTCGGCAACTCATTTCTTGCAAGGATATTTCTTGCATGGTTTTTAAACAACAAAATCATGTTTACCTCACATTGTTAGCTATCCCAAATGGACATTACTTTACCACCTTCAAATTTTAGGCAATAATTCTGACTCCAACTTAAATGCTGATTGTAGACAAAATACAACCAAGTATCAAGTAATTTTAAAGCTTGCAATATCAAATTGAGGCTAAGTGGATTTAGACCACACCAATAACCTTAAATTTGTATCTTTAAAAATCTAGTACCACTAGTTTGTATTTTGCCCAAATATTCTATAAACATTGCAATTTTAGATTTCAACACTGCAATAAATTATTTAGAAACCCTGTAGGCAACTTAAATTGTTATATCTTTTGATGATTAAAGTCACAAATGAGTTGAAACTTTAGACCTTGGTAGCCATAAAAATATGTTACCAATAATGATTGCAAAATTCACTTTTATAGGCAACAAACACATAACCAATTTTGCAAAAACGATCCAGGTGCTCAACACATTTAGGGTTAACAGTCACATCACACCAAAAACTGCTACCAAAGAAACTACTTTGGATTTTTTCAAAGTGTAATCAGCCTCTGAATCAATTTAAAAGCTCATGACAAACTAGGGTGAATCTTTCATTCATGAAATGGGTGCCCTTAGCCAATGGAATTCTGAGTCTCTACCACCTTGGTATGCTAAGGGGTCCATGCAAAGATCTTACTCACAAGCTCAAAGAGAAAGATAAGTGTGTATGAAACAATTGCCCTAAAAGCTTAAGATCACAAATGGCAAAAAATATCAAAGGTTATGGAATACCTTCCTCTCAAGTCGGACTTTCCATTATAAAGGAATGCTTGAGACCCAAAACAACCTCTACAATATCCAATTATGTTCACAATGGATTTTCTCTATGCAAAGATGATTTAATATTTTCCCATATGGAAAGAGTTTTCCCAAAACATTTTTCCCTCCTAATGAGGACATTTTTCCAGAGAACAATCCATGTTTTAATGGGCATTTATCCTTTTATTGTTTGTTCCCCATTCTGGTGGGAAACTCGCCGTTTTTCAGTGTACCCTAGGGATGAAACAATTTAATATTTAGGGCCTTTTCTCATTGTGAGATTTAATAATTATGTCATAAAATTATTATAAGTGCTTATATATATTTTTCTTTTATTAGGGGGCACTTTAAATAATTAAATTATAACGGACAATGTCACCCTTATATTTTTCCTTAGGCCGTCGGGTAGACACGATAGGCCCTATTCTTCGAATGAAAGGGGATATTCAATCCTAAACCGGATGTTACAAAATTGGGCTTGCAAAATTGGTTTGATTGAAACAAGTCTATGAAGAGGCCATGCACAAAGAAACCAATGTTTTCAAGTGTTCAACCATCACATAGCCCAAGACATCTTCACCTTCTAAGTGAGCTAACTACTTGCCAAAGATATCCATAAGATTTTTCAATTTTTAGAATTGAAAAGCATTATGGTTTTACAAACAGTCCATAATTGAAAGATGAAGACATAATCATCTACTTTTTTAATGTCTTTACTGATGGAAATAAATTTATTAATAAGCAACAAGACTAAATAAGACACATTATGCACTGAACTCTTGATACGATTTCACATGCCATCCATGTCCTCTATCAACGTTCAACGACAGTGTTATGTTGAGCATGCAACATTGTTGCCTGAGTGGCCGTTGAAAGTATCTGAGGGTTGATCAAAAGTTGCCTGGGTTGGAAATTACAACAGTGCTGCTTAATTTACACAAGTGTCCATCATGAGGCTCCTCCTCATGTTTGCTAATATGGATTATCCATTTCAATGGGTGTAGACTTCTATGCATGGATTTGCCCACACTAAATTGATCTGAGTCGATTAAGTCCATGCATTGATGAAGCTATCAGATCCTAGCAGAAAGCTTTCAATTCCATTTCTCGCATCTTTTTAGGTTTCCATTAATGACTACCTTGTTGCATCTTGAATTTCTTTTCCTTTTGAATAATACTATAAGTAAAGATTTTCATAGCCTACGAGGGTCAAATGTATATGTATAGTGAATTAGTAAAGGGTTATATGGCCGTTTTCTCTAGAAGCTTCTTCCCCGATGAAGTCACATTTTGCAGTTAGAACTAAGGTTTTGGTTTTTATGACCTCGCTAGGGAATACTGTTCATTAGCAATCTTCATGACATGCTACAAATCTGGAAATGATCATGGTGGTATCTACATGGGCAAACATACCCCCACCTTACTCAATAAATTGATTTTCACTGCCAATATTTTTTAATTTAATCAAAAATGTAAGGATTGGGTGCTACATTTCGTTTATTATTGTTTTCTGAAATTTAATTCCTTATATGTTCCAAGATTTGACTTTGTGGCTTGTCAAAGTAGTTTGAGTTCTTAACTCAAATGGAAGGTTAGGGCTATACTTGTTGTTTCCACTCATGTTAACTGAACAAGTTTCCTTCAAAAAAGGCAGAGGATTTGAGTCTTCCCTGCATTCCAAACTACCCTATCTAACCCACAAGGCAAGAGGAACAAGCAATTGGATACCATTTGTAATGTCCCCATGGACCCATTAGTCTGACCCCTAACAGGATTTTAGGTAATCCCAACTTGCACAAGTGCAACTTGTAGACAGAAATACTCCACATGTAGCAGCTGAGAGAGAATGAATTGCTAATAATGAACCGACTTGATGGTTTTAATAAACCACACTAAGCATTTTCTAAATTTATATCTTTCTTCAAATGAAGTACCACTAATTTAGAAAGCCCAAATATGTATTATGAATTGTTGATTTCGATGTTGATTTTTTTGCTATAAATATATTTAAAAACCCTGTTCTGCAACAATAACTTCAAAAATTCATGATTGAATTTTGCTAGAGAAGTCCAAATGAGCTGAAATTTTGTTTATCTTGGGCCACAAAAATAGAAGAATAATATTCCAAAATTATTTGGCACAACAAATATTTTAATACCCTAATTTTTCCCTAAAAAGTAGGTCGTCCAACACATTTAGGGCATCAAATCATCGCCAAAAATAGTAAGAAAACAAGACTACTTTGACTCCCAAACAAATCAGGTCATGAATCAACTCCAATAATGTAGGGTGGATCTCATCATTGACCAAAGAGTGCCCTACTAGACTAGGAATGATGTCACCACCGAAGCTCAGGGTCATCCTGTGGATCTTACAAACAAGCTAAAGCAAATCTAAGTGTGTATGCAAAAGCTAAAAGCTTAAGACACAAATTTCAAAATATGAAATGGTTATGGAATACCATCTGAATAAAGCTCAAGTCGATTCTCCTTATAAAGTAAGAAGATACAAAATGGACCTCTACAATATCCAATTAGTTCACAAGGATTTTCCCTATGAAAGCATTTAAATTTTCTCATATTAAATGTTTTTCAGCTCTATGACAACTTTTTATCCTCCTAATGCAAGTCGTGTTTTTCTAGGGAGAAATACATAGTAAAATTGGCATTTATCCTTTCTATGTCTAACCATTCCCCTTTCTAAGGAAATGTCACCTATTTCACCTAGGATGGATAACAATTTATATTGGGCCTTTTCCATCCTAGATTTAATAATTATTAAGTCATATAAATTATTATAAATGCTCTAGTATATTTTTTTCTTTTATTAATGACACTTTATAATAATTAAATACCAACTTAAATCACCCTTATATGTTTCCTTTGGCCGTCGGGTTGACAAAATAGGCCAAAGGTCTTTGAATGGGAAGGGGATATTACATAGACATGGAAGTTCTTCTCCTGGAGAAATTCTCAATGAAGGAAAACTCCAAAATAGTGAAGACCATGCTTCTTCAGCTCCACCATGCATTTTGGTGAACGTGATATGACATCTTCACTCCACCATCTTGAGGTGCTTCATCTTCACTAACATCATTGACTAAAATCTCGATAAATATTTCGAATTCAGTTAGCAGTCTATTCTGTTCTTAAAGCTTCCTATTCGACAAACTCTGGCTATTCCTTAGCCAACTAAGCTTTGTAGTCTCCAAAATCAGTCTACTGTGTGTCTAACAATTAGATCAATTACCTTCACATTCATTCCATTCACTGCCTTCCTTGAACCTCCATATCAATTATACAGAATACACAGACCTTCGGCTAAAACAAGATGCCTTATAGATTATGAATTTGAGCAAGAGGAACTGTTTTTCAGTGATACTCTATCATTGACGATACCATTACAATGCCAAGAATTCATCTAAGACATTTTTCTCAAACTTCCTTTTGGACAACCGGTGTTGTGTAACCATGCATTGAGGAAACAAATCTGCATTTTGTGACAACCCTCTTTAACCGATGAGGCCAATGATTACTTAAACAGCTTACTCTGCCTTTACCAGTCATTTCTAACACTTCAAGGCCTTGGTAACTTGCAAGCCATAAATTTTGCTCAATTCAAAATCCACAGTGTCCTGTCTAATGAAAGTCCTAACTTTTCCAGGGGAACCAATCCTATGTAAGTTTTCCAACTTAACTAGTTTTGGCAACTCTACACCAAAACTGATCTTTGTCAGGTCATAATTTATTACGACCAACCAATGTTTCTGAATCTCATTAACAGGCTCGCATGAACAACTCAACCACACTGATTTAGTGATGATGTACCATGATCCAATGTTGCATGACACATCTTCCCAATCCCCTTGAAGGTCTTTCGTTTACAAAAATCCTATTACCAAAAGATAAGGATTTACTTCTGTCTATCTCAGTGAGATACTTGTTTATCATCCCTCTTGGACTGAAAATGTTTCTCTCTTGGAGAATGCTATTCCTCTCTCTCTCTCACATGGAGTGTATTGTTCCAACTTGAAACTTGCAAAACCAGATTGGTTTAGAGTCCATGAATCCCTCAAAGCTCTGCTAACTGACCCTCTTTGCACTCTTGGGTGTCCCAATCTTCCTCTCGGCTTTGTATTTGTAATCTTGGCATCTTTCCGTTTGCTCTTGGCTATTCCATCTTAGCCCCCATGCGGCAATACATATTCTTCTAGGCTACAGTGAAGCTCTCTGCCTTGAGAAATGCTTGCTACAACATCCTTCCATGTTGTTCACATTCTTACAACAAGTGAAGAAGGCATTTTATCAAAGTGCATGTGTGTAAGTATGCTCATAGAGGGTAAATCACCACATTTATCAAAGCTGCCCCATTATCTTGAGCTTTACAGTTCAATGGCTTTGTATTAACAAAAAATGCAACGTATGCTCTATTGAAAGCACAATTCCATCTAGGTTTTAAATCTGCCCCTATCTGTAATATCCCCTTCCCATTTGAAGACCTTTGGCCTATTTTGTCAACCCGATGGCCAAAGGAAAAATATAAGGGTGGCTTAAGTTATATTTAATTATTATAAAGAGCCATTAATAAAAGAAAAAAAAAATATAGAGCACTTATAATAATTTATATGACTTAATAATTATTAAATCAAGGATGGAAAAGGCCCAAATATAAATTGTTATCCATCCTAGGTGAAAAGGCGACTTGCCTTAAAAAGGGGAATGGGAACATAGAAAGGATAAATGCCCATTTTACTATGTATTTCCCCTAGAAAAATGTGACTTGCATTAGGAGGGAAAAAGTTGTTTGGAAAAAGCAATTAATATGGTAAAATATTAAATGCTTGCATAGGGAAAATCCTTGGGAGCTAATTGGATATTGTAGAGGTTGTTTTGGGTCTCTTCTTCCTTTATAAGGAGAAGTCGACTTGAAGGGAAAGATATTCCATACCATTTGATATTTTCTAATTTGTGTCTTAAGCTTGTAGCTTATGCATATTCTTTCATGTGCAACTGCTGTTTGCAAATATCCAGCTTGTGGAGTAAGATCCCACAGGAAGCCTAGCTTCGGTGGTGAGAGATCCATCCCTAGTTAGCAGGGCATTTTGGTCGGTAAAAGTGAGATTATTGATCTGATTTAGAGTATGATTTGTTTGGTTATCAAATCTGAGCTTGTCAAGTTTTGGAGTTGAATTGATGCCCTAAATGTGTTGGGCGACCTACTTTTTAGGGCAAAATTAGGGTTTCGTGTTTGCTGTGCGAAAACTATTTTTGAAATATTATTCTTCATATTTTTGTGGCCCAAGATCCAAAGTTTCAGCTCATTTGGACTTCTCTAGCAAAAGATATTAATTTTAGAAGTTTTCAGTTGTTTAGGGCACGCTGTAAATTTCTGGCAGCATTCTGTTATTCGAAAAATTCCAAAAACAGTTCTATAATATCTGTTATTGTATTAGCAAGCTCTATTTAAAATTTCAAGTGATTTGAGCAGATATTTTGGGAGTTATTCATATTTTACTGTTCGCTGCCCTAGCTGTAATTTTCTGCAAAATTCAGTTTTCTGTTTGGCTGCAATTTGTCTGTATTTTGCATATTTAAAGTTGGGATTGCCTAAAATCCGTGTAGGGGTAAAATAATGTCCATTGGGGACATTACAGCCATCGAGCAAGCTAAGAGACAAGACTATCTTATGTGTGCTTTCAAAAAAATTCAACCTCAACAACAATCCCAAACGAACCTTCAAGTGCTCACACAAACTCGGAACTGCAATGCTATAGACGATGGAGTCATAAACACTCCTAACCCTAGCAACACTTTCTATAAGACGATTCATAACATTGATTCTACACCTCAACCTAATGGATTCTCTTTCCCTCCCCATCCTCCCATAAGGATTGTCACTAGCCTCTCACCATGGAAGAGTTGCGAAGGCATCTATTCCTATAACCTATGGATACCTCCCACCTTCTTCCTCCATGTTATAATGAGAACGTATTTTGTTGGTGGGACACCAATTAGGGCCACTCCCATGAAGATTGTAAAGCACTTACATCCTTCACTTATGCTTTCTTGCTTGGACATATCTTCGATCATGATGATATGGCTCACGAGAGACATAATGAAGCTGTCAAGGTGTGTGACAATGCACAACAATGAGATAGTCATGATGTATACATTAGATGATAAGACTAACCAGCATCTTAACATCTATAAATGTCCCTTGTCTAATCATTCTAAGTCGAGGTAACTCCATGACCTAACAATGAGAAGCAAAAATCCACCTTTCTTATTAACACCATTGAAACCAACTACAATCCCAATTTAGAACCCGTAGAGAATTTGGTTGGAATGCAAGGCATGAAACGAGTGATTTCCACCATTGATGCCACATATCCCTCTTATCATCTTTAAACCTACAAAACTGTTCAAGTCTACCCTATAGGTCACACTTTCCTTGAACAATCTTTAGAAACAACAAAATTTGAAAAGCTTGTTTAAATCAACGCCATCGTCCATCCTGAACCAACAAGGCCAGTGTCGTCTATTTTAGAACCTGTCATCCCCAACAACATCGGCCACAGTGTACCTACAAGGTTGATGTCGTTGTCTAGGAGGCATCTGCCATCTAGCAAGGCTGATGCCGTAGAGTTTGAGCCAAAAAATAAAAACTCAGATTAACCTCAGCTCTCAGCCTCTTCAGATCAAATTTTGATCGAGAATTCCCAGGTTCGGGCCAGTATTTCACAATCCGGCTTGGAGGAATGGGCTCCAATCACCAGACTTTCCAACCTCTCAAGTGAAATTCCCTTCTTCGAACTTTCTCCCAAACATTGTAATCGTCTTATGTCAGCCCTCTTCGACATGAATAACCCCTAGTCTGATTTTTTGTGTTGAGGGTTTAGTGTGCTTGGAGTGTTGGAACTCTTTAACTCTTGCATTTAGCTATATGTGATGTCTAATATTAGGTTAAGTCTAGTAATCATTCTGTGGTATCATTCCTTTGGAAGGGAAAAAGGTAACACTATTTTGATGCGTTACTTTTTTAATTTTGCACTTTCTATAATTTCCCTCACTCTTTTCATCCCACACATTTCTAGATAGCGTTGATATAGGGGAGCCATCCTGATATGGAGGTTGCCTTAGTTAAAACGCCCAAGTGTCCCATCTTATACACTTTGATTGTGGGTGCATAATTCTCACAATTACAGTCGGTCAATGTGAAGTGCCAATGGTTCAAGAGCCCTATCTATTTTTAGCTAGTTTGTATGCATTGAATCATGTGTATTCAACAGCTCTGGGCATTCTACTGTCTTGAGAGGGATCACAAAATCTGATAGTTGGTGCAGCACCCTTGTCCTCTGGAGTTTGAAATTATGATTTCAGCAATAATTGTAAAATGCAGTTTACCCTACATGTCAATATAAAAAATTGCAACATGTCCATGTATAATCAATGAAAGTCGGGGTATATTAGGTATTGTCATATCATGGATAAATTACACATTTGAGACATTTTCTAACATATATAAGAAATGCTGATTAGCAATATGTTTTTGGATTATTATTTAAATCAGATTAAGTTCTTTCTCAAATATAATCTTTGCTAGTCCTTTTGTGTTAATCTGTGTATACCACTTCTGTAGATGGTCCTCAAAGTACAATGCCTTTGTCTTGTCTTAGAGTGCATTTGTGAAAGTAATGCCTATTGAGGAAACGAGTCTGTGTGATAGAATTAGCTCAGGAGAACTATCATGAAAAATTATAAATTTGTCAGTATTTATAATCTGCGGTATTTATAGCCTGCATACAAAGATTCCTTGTATTGAGTTTCCATGTAATAAGCATCCTTATGGCCTTATCATTTATGTATGGATTAGCTATTAGTTGGAGCATACAGGTTGTGATCGGTTGTTGCTTTGTATGAGCACACTCTAGTACTTCCTCTTGAAGTTAAACATCCAGCATCACATACTACACAAACCTCAGCCCTAGTCTGGCATGATCATCTTGCGTTGACACTACCTGTGTTGCATTCTACCTTATTTGTAATTTTACACTGGTCCAACAAAAGCAAAAATAGCACTATAATCAGAGACATCCGCATGAAACTGTTTTAGTCTATAGATTTGGTTTATAAAAATATGCTCTTATGAATTAGCTTGCTCCATGAATTATACCATGCGTAAATTACTCATCATAATTATCACAACTCCCTTTTCCTATGGTTTTTGAAGTTACCATGCTTTCAGCAACAATTGTGACATGCAATTCAACCTACTTGTCAATTTAAAAAACATGCAAATAATTCAATGTTACGCTGGGATGCGTCCCCTAGATTTTGTGGATGTCCCTGATGTGACAAATGTTTTTGTAAGGGGACATCCCCAATTGTTTTTGAAAGGCATGCCGCCACTTTTAATAACTTGTTGAAAAGTTTCTTATGCTTTTACTTTAAAAAGATTTAAAAAATCTGTTCTTAAAAAACCAAAAACAAAATCATTGAATTATAATCTTGAATGTTTGTAGCATAAAAAACATTAAATCAGTGTTGCCTAAGACTCCGGGACATCGGGACGCGGGGATGGAGTTTCTGGGACGGCAAAAAAATTCCAAAATTTCAGGATGGAGGGGTTCGGCACGGGGACGGTTATTAAAAAAATATATAAAATTATAAATATTAAAAATATACAGATAAATTTTAATTTTTAAATGAATAGCAGTTCATATTTATGTATCAGTCCACCATGTGCATACAGTCCACATCCAAACATCCATATTAAAAACTCAGCAGTATACATATAGCTATACTAATGTTATATGTCCATATAATTTTTTAGTATTAATATGTATGCTGCTGATTTTCATAGCATGTCGTGACAGTCCACCATGTGCACTCATGCTCGAATTTTTTTTTATTCACATATCACTCTTGATTCTTAATGTCTTTGTAATAAAATACAACCGGGTTATGGTTAACAAGGTAAACATTTTTAAAGAGAAAACAACAGAGAAATTAATTAAAAAATAATTATGTAAAAAATAATAATAATAAATTATTAAAAAAAAAAGAAGTCCCTGAATCGTCCCAAGGACGTTCAGACCTCCCCGATGTCCCCAAAAAAAGGGGGCTGTCCCCGAAACATCCCCTGATATTCAGGGACGTCCCCCTTATTTTCCGCCCTTTCGAAAACGTGGAGGGAAATGTTTCCCCCCTGTCCTGCTGTTCTCAGGACGTCCGGGACGTTCTAGACTCCTGGTTTTTTTTTTTTTGGGGGGGGGGGGGGGGAGCGTCCCCACGTAACATTGCATTAAATATAGTTTAAAACCCCAAATATCGTTGAATAACGTTCAAATATTTAAATAATAATTTTAATATATCATCTTAATAGCCGTCCCCCTTGCCATCCCCAAAATAATGGCGATATTTTTGCCTTCCGAGAATTGCTTTCCCGCCATCCCCATCCCTAAGACTTAGGTAACTATGCCAAATATCTATATATAGACAATAGAATTTTGGGTAAATTGCGTATTGAGCATTGTAATTTAATGGATAAAATACTCATTTGAGACATTTTTTGAATCATAGACAAGAAATAGAAAGAAGTGCACTTACTTCCTGCAAGTTTAATTTTTGTTGAAACCTATCCTTTATGATGTTAAGCAATACGGTTTGGATTAGTATTTGAATCAGATAAAGTTCTTCTCCAAATATAATCTTAGCAAGTGTTTTAGTTTTAATTTATGTATGTCATTGCCATAAATAGTCCTCAATGGATATTAACTTTTATTTGTACGAGTACATTTGTAAAAGCACTATATATGAAGGAAATGAGTTCTTGTGATGAAATTGGCCTAGTAACAGCATAAAAAATTATAAAATTGTCAATATCTATAGTTCGCAATATTCATGGTGTATCATAGATTCCTTGTATCTATATTCAATGTCATAACTTATAAGTGTGCTTCTGGTCTTATGTATGCCCTAGCTATTAGCTGGAGTATACAGGTTGTGGCAAGTTTTCGAAACTACATCACATGTCATAGGAGGCTAACACAACTGACCTAACAAAATAAATCACAGCTTGAGTTTACAATGCCCAGTATGCTGTATGACTATTGAAGGAATCTCATATTACAAGAGGAAATGCATTTATAATTAAAATGCTACCATCTTTTTTTAAATAGGTTGGACCTCCACAGCCGGCGAAATTAAGATCTGGGCCTTGGCGTAAGGTATGTAATTTCACTGAATTGACATTCTTTGGTCCTAAATAAGAGTAGGGGTTCATGGTGCAATGTTAATAATTATGAATTACTTTGTTATATCAATATGATATGAAGTTCAGAACTCATTTTAAAAGATATAAAGTGCTAGGAATTTTTCTAGTATCAGTGTCTCTGTTGTACAGGTATATTGGTCTTTGATGTTTTTAAAATCTGAAGCTTATTTTCCTGCAGATGTTAACATCGAAGGACAGTCATTTTGTCGGTTATACGTATAATAATCGTGACATGTTTAAAGCAATCCAAGGAACCTCTGGTAGGGCACAAATCATTCAATCTTATTGTGGCTATATTACTTGATCTTTTATTGGGTCTTTAACATCAATATTATTAACATTTGCTCTCATGGGAATAATCCTAAGATTCAGTTTAGGTTTTCATTTTTAGTATCTAATGGGTAACATTCACACTAATTTTTAAAAAAAGAACAGTTTTCAGCTTATATACTTGTTCCCATCTTAGCAACAAGCAATTCAAGTATTATGCTTCTTAGTCAATAGAGAATCACTATAAACTTGACTCAACAAGAATCCATTCTAGTTGGGATTGATAGCATATCCAACTACCTAAAGAAAATCAACTGCACAGATGCCTCATTTGAAAAGCGCTATGTTATGTAATTTTTGTTCCAGATTCTGAACTAAAACTTTTACTAGAAAACACTCATTCTGTGCACACTTTTCTCTCAAACCATATTAGATGCATAGAGCTCTCTTATGGTGACCTCAAATATTTGATCAAATGATATATGCTGATGTTAATTTTCATAGTCATAAATCTCATCAATTGTGCAATTCTCAATCTAAAAACTTGCCAAACCATGTTTGCTACGAATTTACAAGAATTCCTTATTATAAAGAGATGAGCTTCTGGAAAAAAAATCTTTGCAGAATTGTTGATCAATATTTCGGATCACTCTGTGATCCGTCATCATGATGAGCTAAGCAATTGTGGATAGCGGACTAGGTTCCATTTTAAAAATAATTCCGTCAGTGTAAACAGATGCTGAGTTAGGTGACAATAGGTTAAACTTAAATGCTATAGCCTATTATTTATTAAGTGTAATTATTAAAAGAACTAATCTTTATAAAAACCATATCACCTAGTTTTTAATTAGAATCAGGTTGAGCCTATAAATTAGATTGGTACAACCTTTAAAAATCCTTTAATGTTTTGATGATAATAAATCCAATCCTGCCATAAGAAATTAATTATGATCAGTCAACTCTATAATAAGTATTGATAGTCTAAGATGATTAAAGAACACTCTTTCCTTAATGCATTGATGACCCTTGGGTAATGAATAATTGAATCCAACAATTAAATGAAAAGCTAATTCTTGATTTAGTCTTTAAAATGGACTGATTAGGTCTTTAAAAACCTATAATAGGTAATAATTGATATTGCAGAATTGTATTAGCTACTATTTAAATTAATATTAATCAAAGTTCAAACCACCGTAAAAAATAAATAGTTTAAGTTCTCCCTAGGATCATCATGCTTCAAAAGTAGTTAGATTCCTTATACCTGCAAATAATTTTCACAGCTGCCCAACTTCCCCAGGGTTCTCATATTTGGAATTTTGTTGCCTCAACATGCAATTGGATCTGTGAGAATGTGACTTGGGAAATCGGAAATGGTCGCAATGCCAATTTTTGGGCTGACTTGTGGCAAGGATATGAATCCTTGACTGATGGTCCTAGTTCTACCCTCAAAAAAGATGAGGGCTATTTGGTAAGCTCATGGGGACCCTTGATGTGCAATTTTTTTGGAGCGAAACACATACTCAAGGTAGGACACAGACACTGAAAATCTCTCTAAAAACTGCCCAATCCAAGAGGTCTAAAAAGCCCTGCTCACAAACATTCCAGGCCAAAGAAGAATGCCCTCTAAATGCTTGAAAGACACACTCGATTGAATGGAGAGAAGCCAAGAAGATACCAGGTGAGGGCAGACTACGATTTGGCTTCTAAGATTTTCCCCAGTGAACAAAATTGGATTGCCAAGACAAACTGGAATGACCATTGCACCCCCAAAGCTAATTTAAAGGGTTAATGGAGAAGCATGCAAACTTCCTATCTGAATCGTACTCCTCAGCCGTATACCGCTGGTGGTGTGGACCGATCAGGGCAAGATATGATTTTTCCTACCTCCTTGACATTGTTGTGGTGGCTTCACTTGTATTTATCTGTGAAGTGATAATTTACTGTCTCACACAGTTCCCTCTGCCGTCTTTTCAATCTTCTCGGCTCTGTATCAAGCTCATGCTCCTTGACTGCAAATATTGGGAGATGATAATGTGAAGGATAGACTCCTAATTAAGGCGGGTATCAGACAGGCAGCTAAAATGCACTTTTATTGCAGACAATGCTGATCCTTCAGCCATGCTTTGTAGTGTTCTGGGAGAGGATGGTTTGGGCAGTACAGTGGTGCCGAGGTCTTGAGAAACCATTGAGGAATTTTATTTGAAGCTTGTAGGTTTGGTGAAGGTCAAGGCACTCTACCATTGGATCCTAAACTGAGTTCTGAGAGGGGAAAGCTGCATCCCTGGAAAACGATGGTGGACTATAGATGAATGAATAGAGCTGACAATAAGGAGGAAGTTGGAGTGTTATGTAGAGAAGCCCAAATGGTGAACAATAAACTGGAGGCGATCGAGGTCCATAGCAGAGATTTCAGTCATTATGTAAAGGACCTTAGTGGTCGATAGGGAGGAACTGCACGTGCTATCCAGCTCAATGTCATTCCTTGTGATGAAGCAATCAACTACAAATCATGCACTGTAGGAACTAGGTGTCTGCCTGGACTTGTCAATGAGAGCCCCTCAAACAATGGAGGAGGCTGGGTTGAATCGTTCAATGGTCTACTTCTCCACAGTTTAATTTGGAGGTGGCTAGGAATGTGCAGAGTCCAGACAGAGGAAAGAAAGGAGGGGGCCCAGGGTGCCAATCAACTTGGTCTAATGGGGTGGTGAAATCCAGCTGGTGGGAGTATCGATGCTACACTCAATTGGCTGGGTAATCTTCAAATTGTTAAGTCTCCCTTTTTTTCCAGTTTGTAGTATGTCTTGGTCCTAGTTCAGTCAATATGGAGTGGGGTGAGTTTTGATTTCCAAAATTATGACGGAGGTACCCCTGTTTTGTATCGGTCATGACCGTGTGCCATTTGACTTGAATAAGCTGGGCAAAAAAAATATAGGGAGTTCAGCCCGTGTTGGTATAAGGTCTTATGCCGGGCTGGGATGAATTGTATGAAAGAAGCTACTGATTAATATTCTACAGGGTTCTCATATCATTCAGCTTCTCTACATGAAGGGAGAACATTTAGAATTCTGCTTCCATCTATTTTCTGCCTCTTTTTATAAGTACATATAATGTGGGATAATTTGCGAAACATATGTTATACTCTACAGTTGAATAAAATCTGTTATGCAGTTTAAATTTGTGTAAGTGAATCGGTCTGATATCTTGAATTCTGATGTTACCCTTTTTTTTATATTCACTATAATATCCCATTAGGACATCCTTGGATAAATTCCATGGGATCTTTCCTATCTACAATGCATCAATTTGTTAAATTTATACACATTGGGTATGAATATAAGATTGCCACTTATCTTGAGCCTTTCAGTTTTTTTCAATATTCTTACATATAACTCTTATGTACCTATTATTACTCCTACCCTGCAACCCATTCCTATGGAAAATATAGATACATACGAGGTTGGAGAATAAAGTAATTGTTTTTGCATTATGGCTTACATGTCATGCTTCATTGACACACACCCCAAGTATTTCTTCTTCACATGCTGCAAAGACCCTTACCAGTGCATCACATTCTATCATACCTCCTCCTATTAGTCCATATGAAATATATGCTAATTCACAAAAGCATGATATTGTTGTTCATTGTCACTATAATAGTGATGGGTATTCGATTGAAATTAATAGGGATTATTTATGAAATATTAATTTTAATTCCATGAACCCCTCAAGTTACCAATTAAAAAAATATTGTAAGTTTTCTTTTAATAAAATAGTTTTGGTAATCCTAGAAAATACTAAAAACAACTCTCTTTTTTATAGGTAAATTGAGGGGTTCTATTGGGGCCCTAAGCCATAAAAAAGTTATAGATATTGCAATACATCAACATCTGATATAAAAGTATCAATACTAAGAAAAAGAAAGGGTAGAATGAGGGTAGAATGAGGATCACGAAAGAGAGGAATTTTTGGGTACCCATGAGCATAAAAAGGTTAGTACCCACAAAAAGGCCAAAGGAGAATACTTGAAGGGTGATATGCAGATTCACTAAGGTGAGTAGGTTTCAAGTGCCATACTCTCTCCATCCTGCCACTCAAGAGCTAAAGGTCACCTAAGGAGAAGGAGAAGTCGAGGTCTTTCCATAGGTGCTTCCACCACAAAATGACCAAAACGAACTCAAAAAACATGACATCAAAAACCACCACCAAAAGCAAAAAAGGTTTAGAATCCAATGCCCATCAAATTCCATTGGTGACAACATAACAGGCGGTGGGAGCTTCTTGGTAGAGAGAAAACCACATGCGAAGAAGAACCTGGGAACACCGTCACATACCCAACGGATCAAACATTACTGGCGACCACAGAAAAGATGAGGGGGTGAAGGATGCCGAACCACCAAACAATAAACCTATAATGTCTCCTTTTTCAAATTAGTACCAATTGAAAACTTCTTGCCATTTTTCTTCCTATGGCCAAGAAGGAATTGCACAAGGGAAGTCCTTGGGTTTCATTTATGTTTTCTTTCATTGCTATTAATGCTTTCTTTTTGTATTTTTCCTCCCTAAGGCACGTCAGTTGGGCTAGAGAGCTCATAAAGGCAAATTAAAAATAGAAGCAAGCACTTAAAGATGTCAGTCATGGGGAAAAGTCACCCTTATGACTCTTGGTACCAACTAAAGGGTATAAGAGGAGTCGCATAGGCTCATTTGCACATCACTGTTGACATATATACTTTATCAATTTGGACTCTAGGGCTGATTGCGCTATTTCCAACTCCACTAAGGGCGAAAATCCATAGTGTGACATCCAAGGAGGACAGAAACCTTCCTTGTGGCATATTGGAGAACAAAAACTCTCCAAAATTGGTGGTGTGAAGGCAAATACTAAAGATCCTCTTGCTGGTTTGTATCTAGAGCATCAAGGAGAAGACCTATCAAGAGCTTTTGTATTGTTTTGTAATGTCCCCAATTCTGAGCAATTGGCTTAACGACCCTATTTTGGTCTTAGCCCTGGTCATTCCCAAGGGACTAATGACTTTGGAGGTTATTGGGGATGGTTGTCTGATTTCCTACTATGTTTTTGTTATATTTTAGGCGTTGGGAGGGTCTAATGGGCCCTTTGTGTTCTATTTTTGTCATTGGGATCACTTAAGTGGACACTTTTGGCATTTAATGTTATGTTTCTTCGTTGGGGCCACTTAAAGTACCTTTTTGGCGACTTGAGGGGATGTGTATTGCATTAAATGTTTAATTTCTTTGTTGAGGTCACTTTTTGGGCCAAGGCGCCTAGGAATGGAAAAAACAACTTTAAGTTATTTTTAATTGGGCTCTCTTTATGAGAAAGTGTGCCTTTGGGGTTTTAGGGTTTCTTTGACATGGAAAATGTTATAAAAGGAGAAGAGGGGTGAAAGGAGAGATCATTCATACATACACTTATATCTCTTTTCATGGTGCAACTGCTATTTGCAACTTTTAGCTTGTGGAGTAAGATCCCACGGGAACCCTAGCTTTAGTGGTGAGAGATCCATCCCTAGCTAGCAGGGCATTCTTCGGTAGTGAAAGATCTACCCTAGCTTGTCATTTGGAGCTGATTTCAGGGCTGTTTTACAGATGCATTTTCAAGATTTTCAAAATTAGGGTTTGAGGGTTTTTGTGAGTTTTGGTGAAGATTTTCAGCTGGTTTTCGGATCAGACCTACGGCAGCCATAGAGGAAGGGTTTGGCATCATCTACAGAGGATTTCACAAGGGTTTTGGCCATCTACCCAGGGGGCGACTTGTTTGGGAGATTGCAGCCCTAATTTCTAGGGTTTCCAGCTGGCCGTTTTCATATCTGAAGGTTGGAAAGTCATCTTCCATGTTTATATATGTTATTTCCCAAGTTTCACCATTTTTGCACTTGTATTCGGAAAGATATTAATTTTCGAAGTTTCCCAGCTATTTTAGGCACTCTGTAATTTTCTGGCATCGATATAGTGACTGAAAAATTCCAAAAATATTTCCCTTGTGTTCTTTATATTATTATCTAGCTCTCTTTAAATTTTCAAGTGTTTTGAACGGATATTTTGAGAGTTATTCACATTTTACTGTTCGCTGCCCTAGCTGTAATTTTCTGCATAAAAATCAGAAAAATCAGATCTAGTATTTGCTACAAATTTCTGTGTTTTGTCCATCTTGTTGTAAGATCCCAGCCAGGGATATTTCATGTTTGGAGCCCTTCTCCTAGGGAGCGACTAGGGTTGGAGTGAATTTAAGTGCCTTCTAGGGCATGGAACTCAATTATTATTTGCTATTCAGAATTGTCATAATTTATAAAGCTGATATCTTTCATATTTGGCCATTGTTGGGGTTTGGAGACATCATTTTTGATCATTTATCTTGGCAGTACTTCTTCTGTTAATAAATCATTTTCCAGCTGAGTATTTGCTTGAGTTTCATGGTGAAAAGTGCCCTAAAATATTCTTAAAGTGTTTATCTATGTTGTGAATGATTTCTATGATGATATTTGGTTGAATTTTCACTCTTTGCAAGCTGCTGTCCTAAAAACCAGATTGTTGTTCACTGTTCTAATTTTCAGTTTGCTGTTATAAAAATCAGAGTTTACTTCACTTGGGGTTTGTGCTATTTCCTTGTTTTCCAATTTCAGCCCTAGAAAGGGACATTACAAAGCCAGTCTTCCCATTTGGCACACAAAGACCATCTCAAGACAAAAGCCACAATAGGAAAAGGAGGAGAAAGCATCCCCATTGTTGCTTTGTGCACCAAAGACCTCCAAGCTAAGGGGAAGGCCTTCCATTAAAAACAGAGCCACAAAAACCTGCAAAAGATAAAATAGGGCACAAATAATCCTCCATCTGCCAAAGTACTAGCTTAAGATGCGATGAAAGCTTCATAGGATATAAGATTCAGGTAGAAGAAGTAACTTGGAAAACACTGCCACTAATAGACAATCTAAAACTATCAGCAACCTAGAAGAGATGAAGGGGACAGAGAGCCGAAACCAAAAGCTTTGTTATCACCCTTAAATTGTTAAAACATCCTTGAACAACTGACCATAAAACCCACTTACCACAAAATAGGGTGTTGGATTGTGGAAAAGAAGTTGCATTTAGCACAGAACCTTGAACGAGGGAAAATGGATCTAGACGACAGAGATCTCTAGAAGAGAGGCCTCCAGATGAAACACCTAGGGTATGTGAAAGATCCAAGGTCAACACCTCCAATAGGAAGGGATAATCCTGCAAAAGACACCCCACAAGAAATTTCTTTGCAGAGGGAGGAGGAAGATCCAAAAAGAAATCCCCCAGGTGGAATCAAGGAGGGTAAAATAAGTGGCCATTATGGAGGCCCCCACAACAGTCTCCTTGTAATGTCCTCTTTTCAGAATTAATTAATTTTGGATCCCTGAAGCCTATTCTTATTATTTTATGTAGGCTAAGGGGAGATTAAAGAGGGAAATAAATTAGTTTAAGTGGTCTAAGAGTACTTTTATATTTTAATTGAAAAAATGACCCTTAAATTATATTTTATATCCAGAAAACAAAAATAGAATAAAATGATAATAGAATGATGAACTTCTATTATGGGGCACTAACAATAGAATAACAATTAAATAAAACATTCTATTATGGGGCACCAAAGATAGAATGGTCTCCATGAGCATCAAGGTCCTATTTTTAGGATGGAGAGAGGATAAAGCAATTTTATATTGTTATTCCTATTTTAAAATGGGATGCCAACTTTGGAGAAGGCCTTGGAAATTATAAAGGCAGTTTTGGGGTTTATTATTACATCATCTTGAAAATTCATCTACTATTTCATTGTCTGCAAGTAGCTTCTACTTCTGCATCATCGATAGAGCACAAAATCTCTCATTTGCATACAGATTGGAGGACAAAATCCCTCATATTTGAACTTGGCAACTCCATTCAAGTGTTGCAGTGACCATTCAGGGTACAATTGTTCATCCAATTCAGCTAGGGCACACTTTTCAGGCTTAATTCTACATCCAAAACAACAAATACAGCCAGGGCTTCAGTATCTGGGGGCAATTTTTTGTCAAATCAGTTTGCATGCTCCTATTTTTCATCTATCTTTCCATTTAGATTATCAATTGAGAGAAAATAACTGTATTCAAACACTTGTATTTTTTATTGTGGCTGATTTGAAGTCAATAAATAAAAGTCTGTTTTTGGCACATTGGAGTTGCTGTTTCTTAAATTAAAAAAATCAGATTTTTGCAGCTGTCATAAAATTCAATTTTTTAAACTGTTGCCCTAGGGTTTTGATAAAAATCCAGATTTATCTAAAGTATTTTTCAGGGATATTACACTCCCAAAAAGAAAACTCATTATTATCATAGATTAATTAAGAGTAAGCTATGTTTTAACTTCCTATAAGACTATTGTAACACCCTGGATGAAATAACTAGCTAACGCTCACATTAGTATTTGAAAATTGTCAAAAACTTTATGGATGAGGTTCTTTGGGTAATTTTGTAATAAAGGATTCCAATATTGGTTCAAGCCTAAACCACTATGTCTGTTTTATTGTTCTTATTTTTGTAAAGCTCTACCACCTCCGTCATATGTCACTTAAAATAGTACTAGCTAAGACTCACATTTTTGTAAATCTCACTACAACTGTGGTGTTTGGTTTAAAACAAATGCTCTGCAAAAGCTGATCTGACTGACTACCCTTTCCTTTTCTATGTCGGCAACATGGTCATAACCCTCATGTTGATGGATCATCCAGTTTCCCCAATATATGAAACACCACAAGAGAAATGAAGCTCTCATATTTTATCTTAGATTCTTATGGACTAAAAAATTTAGATCTCTAATTCCTATATTGCCGATTCAGTAAAAATGCTGACAGAAATTCAACATATATTGGATGAAAATTGATGTGTGATACAACTAATAGCTGCTACAAGCAACCTCTATGCGGAATGGAATATGTGAATATGCACATACATCTCCTATATGCTTATATGTTTTGCCTATTACAGCCACCTCTACTACTAGTACAATTTGTCAAGGTGCTGTCCGATACAAGGAGTCCATTCATTTGATGTACAATTACAGTAACCACATGAAATTTGTAAATTCAAATGTAAACACATAAACTAACTAACGACATCAAAATCTATGCTGGAGAAACCCATTTGGGAGAAATCCAGCAGGGAGCGGGGCTGTGCCTCTATTCTTTGATTGATTCCTTGCGTTTTAATGCAAAATATAAATTTTTGGCTCACTATGGAGCAATTGGATCACTTTAGTTTGGTCTGCACATTAAGAGCCCTACAATAATCTTTTCTCCCTGCTCAGCACAAGCTCCTGAGAAGCAACTGAAAGGATATATATTATATTTACTGACATTTAAATGTTCATTGGGCTTCCAACCTATCATTTCTTGAGGTTTTTTTGTCTTTTTTGGAATGAGCATCCCTGGACTATTTTTTGAAATTTTGATAAATCAAATGAGTGGACTTCATGTTTTTGACATTCTTTTTAGTGTTCGTGTGAGCACATCATGATTCTCTAGTTATATATGATCTAGTGATTAAGAAATCAGAATACCCATCTTAGCCTCACTCTACAATCTCAAGGAGCTGTAAGCTACAAAAAGGTTTTCATTACCATTAAGTATGGTCAGCATTAGAACCTTCTCCAACACCAATGTTGGTGCTAATTTTGACCATAAACTAAACTATGAGAAAATAAAATCTGCATACCCATCAACGACCTTGAGAAATGGAACTATAGCTGAGATGCAGCATCAGGTACTATAAGTCTATAACTGATATGTTCTACTGTTTCTTTATCGTAATGGCTCTTATATCAAAAACATATAAATTAGCACGTTTTCAATGGTTTTACATATATTTGTTATTAGAAACGAAAGCAGGAGCACAATTACAAAATAAACCTCAAAATAAAAATAGGTTTTATTTCTATTTTTATTTTTTATTTTGGATAAATGTTACTGTTGACAAGCAATATATTTAGGGAAAAATCTTCCTAGCAGGCAAACTTTTAAAGGAAAAGGTCATTTTGCTAGAGGCAACTTTCGCAGGCAAAATGTTTACTAAAGAAAATGTAAAGTGAAAAACATAAAAAAATTAGGCTGATAGGTAGGAGTGGAAGGCAAATTTCAAGCCTGATTTCAATACCTCGAGACATTGACAAAATACAAAGATACAAGGATGATTATTAATGTTCACGAGTAACAAAACATGGAGATCTATATGTGAATAATCACCAGTAACCTATTTGGGTAATGCACCTCACGAATTTGTGACTCCAACCAGTTTATCACCCATATCTATCCTGAAAAAAGTAATAAATGGCACATAGGCTATAAATGCTTTGGCCTGCTGACCCATAGCTTTTTACATTTTTTTTTGGTAGTTAGGCTTTATCTTCAATAAATTTCATAGATTGTCTTATATGCTTTATATTTAGTAATTTGGCCAGAGAATGGCTCGTAGGATATGTACATATTAATTTTGCCTGTAGGTTCTATTCTTGGCCTGTATATCTAGGTTATCAAAATATGTGTCGACTTGTAGATTCCATACTTGACTTATATACCTACACCTAAAGTATGGAAATATGTGTTGACATGTAGGTTCTATGTTTGGTCTGTATTACGCCTAGGCTATGAAAATATGTGTTGGCCTGTAGACAATAATGGCCCGAAGGCAAGAGATTAGAAAAAAAATAAAAATAAAAATAAAAATTCTGTAGTAGCTAAGTTTTAAGTGTATCTAAGACAATAGAAATTAGACCTCAGTTTAAGTGCACTCTGTTTGGTTTTTTCTTAACCCAAAACCATTGAATTCACTTTTTTAGCTTGTTCCATCCCAATAACAGCTTTATGCTTCAGTGTATTTTTAATTCCCAAATAATAGAAAATCCTATTTAAACCTGCTTTATTGAAATTTTTTATGTTTATAAAACCTTATTGGGCTGAAACAACCACTTTTCCAAGACATAGAACTTGCCACAAAAAAGCTCTCATTCTCATCGTAGAGTATTTACCAATAAATTTTGACTTTTGTCTTTCACATATAAAGCACAATAAAAGCATATTTTTTCTGGTTCACAATCTTTTGTGCTACATAATAACCGTAACTCTTCTTGTACCAGCCCTTGCCCCTTATTTCCTCATGGAAAACTCATCCAAGCCCTAATACATTCAGTTGAACTAAAACCCTAGTGAGCTTTATATGAGCCAAAGTACCTCCATCAGTGAACTACGGCCAGGACCAAAGCATTGATCTGATTGTCATCATGGCATATTGTTGACATCCTAATTAAGTTTGCCATTTGGTTTACCATTATTATGCGAAACAAGATGTCGCTCTTTATAACAATAATCGTGATGTACTTCTGGGCTAAAATTTGAGGACAATTTGATGTTTTTAGAGAGAAGCAAATGAATTGGATGAAAAATGTTCACCAAGTTTTAAGTAAATTTGGGTGCATTTGGGTATATTGGTTGTAAACTCTATGTAGATAAAAATTTGATTGTTTGTATGGGATTGACAAATGCTGCTTCTCGTCCTTGACTATCAGAGATCAAAGAAAAGAGTCAGCCAAAGAAGAAGCCTTCCCTAGTATCTTTGTTTGGTAAGAATGCCTATACTTACCAAAGAATTGATTTATGCTACTGCAACCTCACTTTTAACCCTTTCTTTAAGCGGTAGTCTTAATCGTTGCCATTGCAAGCAATGATAACTCTTGTATATTTTGCAGGAAAACTATTTTTATGTTTAAATAACTGTGATATATTGTGAAAGAAGAGAGTGAGAGTGTGCTAGTTACTTGGGTTTAAAAAGCATCCCATCATTTCCTCAAGACGAGTACTAATAAGTTAGTCATTCTATGTATTTGCACAGAGAAAATTGACTTGGAAGAAACTACGAACGCAAATGGTGACATGGCAAGCACAACAAGAGGAATTGCATGAACATTAGTTATTACAATATGAGCCTTTATTGGAATTGCCTTTACTTCCCCTGTTTTTTTTTGGGGATGCCATACAATTTTCATCATAATATTTTGTAAAGAATCAAAATGGGATGAAGATAAGTATGTCATTAAAGGGGGCAGATAATTTCATTAATAAATCGAACTGCAAATGAAACTAAAAGGAATTGAAGTCGCTCCTACTTATTGTAAAAGTTATGTAATATTTCTTTTCAGTATTGGTGTTTCAGCCAAAATGTAAATGGTTGATTTGCTTTCAAGAGAGTTCAATTTTTTCAATAATGGATATATGATGTTATATGTTTTTAAAAATCTCGTTTGCTATTTTTAATAAATTAAAGCCATGGGCTCTATAGTTTCGTACGTTGCTTCTTGTACAATTTAGTAATAGGCTGAAACATTATCCCACTCTTGCATGTTAATGCCCCATTGACTCACCGACGTGTTCTATTACATCTGTGTTCTTCGTTCTACTTCGCTCTACCTTGATGGGCGTCTATACTTTCTCTTTGTTAAATAACTTAACGCTCGAATCATCGTTGATGCCTCCAATGGGAAAGCACTTGTTTTAGCTAATAGAATCCCATACCAAACTAACATTTTGATTTTGAGGTTGGTTGAGTAAATGTTTTTGGATTCTTTTTATTTATATCCATTTTAGCCCTTTCACAAACTTCACGTTAGTATAAGATCATTGCAGTGAGAAGCAAGCCAAACAAGGTTCTTTTGGTTTTTCAATCCCACAATTTTGCATTCTTACATCAGTTTTGTAGCCACTATAGAGCCTTCAACTTCCCTTGTACTATTTTTTGCTTTGCATGTCTACTAAATGAGCTTGTGAAAGTCAATCTTGAGGTACTCGTATTCTTACACTATTTCTAATGGGCTACTTTTAAAAATGAATTTAATGTATTTCCTTGTTCTCTATAATGAAAAGATCTTGACTTTGGTTTTGTTGGTATATACTTGCATTTCAACCTCTTGGTAGAATATTTTTAGAAACCTTAGGTGTCCTCTCAAACTACAAATTATTTTTGCAATTAAGATAATATCATCTACATACACGCGTAATTTTATTACATTGTGGACTAGTTGAACGCCCCCTCCATCAACTGTAGTAACACATGCTTCTAGTTTATTAATGTATATTCCAAACAAAGTTGGGGATATTGGATATTCTTGTTTGACACCAATGTCACTTCCAAAGTATTTTGGCATTCATCCATTTGTTTTGATTTTGGCCCTGACCTCCTCTAAAGCCTTTGATATGTTGTTCTATATTCAACCAGAATTCCAAGTTCTTCCATCCTACTCCAAAGTTTGCCTAGATGTACCATGTCAAATGCTTTTTTGAAATCGGTAAAACAATAGAAAACTTCCTCTCCTTGGGTATTTCATACTTTTTCAATCAAATATTTTAGAGTGACACAAAGGTTGATAATGAAATATTTTGGTTTAAAAATTTGCTCGACCTTTTGCTCTTTTTCCCTCTTTTTTCTGTCTAATTCTGTATTGTGTTCTTCTGTGCTCCCAGACTACTTTTCTAGAAGGGGATTGAGCATAATAGTGTGATAATTTGATGGATTTTTGATGTCTCCACTTTTATAAAGAGGGATAACAAAACTAGTTGTCCAATATGTTGGGAAGCTTTTTTGAATGACACCATTGATTATGTTTTTGATGTGGTGCGAGGACTTTTGAACCCCATTTTAGATATTTTGCTTGCAACCTATTTATTTCTTGTCCTATACCCATGTTACTCTCTTTATGGTGCAAGGACTTTTGAACCCCATTTTAGATATTTTGCCCTATACCCATGTTACTCTCTTTATGCTTTGACATATATCCTTTGCAAATAAGATCTCAATTGTTATGTTGATTGGGGGAGGGGGGGCAAGATGGGGGTATTTGTCCTAAACTTGCTCATAGAGTAACTTCTACATATTCTAATCATGGAGTATCTATGATATTATTATTTGTTTGTTGTGGCTCCCTCTAAAGCCTTTGGGGTCGTGTTTTCTAAGAGCAATTAGCTCTTTCCTTCTTGTGTTCTTTTACTACTATATCAACATATTATAAGCTTTCTAATTTTCCAACCATACCAAGTTCTTTTTGTTGTCTTGCATTCTTCATCATCTAGTGGATTTGTTTGTAAAGTACACGTGTTTCCCCTCACAGGCTTAGATCTTTTGCATGCACTTGATGATATGTGAATTCATGGAGTCAACATACCTGTTTATTGGAGAACTTGATGCACATGGTGTACTATTCTTTACTTCTTTAAAATATTAAAGATTGTTTTGAAGATTTCTCAATTTTCATGTGTTGTGAGGAATGTTACTCCAAAGAGGTGCCTTTTGATTGTAGTGGATTTGTCCCTCTTTTTTATTGTTTATGTGCTTGTCTAGCCTTTCATAAATTGGATTATGATATGATTTCAACTCTACACGGAAGTCCCTTATTTCCAACTCCATCAGTCTTGGAATAGAGCTTTGTGAGCAATTAACATAGTTCACTACATTTTGACCATTGCATGTTTTGCACATGATGTTCCTTGAATTCAACAATTTTTGCATGCCATTGCATATAACCATATCATACAAACTACAATACCATTAATTATGTTCCATGGTGTGTAACACCCCATTTTTGTCTTGTGATGTCCTTTTATGGTTGGTCTTCTTTTTCGAGACATAAATGATTGCTTTTTACTCCACACTTATTTCTCAAATTTAGGTCTTGTTGTATGATGGGCCTAGATTCCATATCCATTAGTTAAGCTTGCTATTGTAAGGTTGGTGGAAATTCTATCCATATCTTGTAAAAGTTATACACTGGCCATTTGCCAAGATGGTTGTGAGGCTCTCCTAATTAAAGCCTCATTCATCATACAAGGTCATGCATCTATAGTCAATTTGTTAATTGGGTCAATGGATAAATGCCTTGTATAATTAGCACGTTTTGGTGTTAAGTTATGTGAACTTGTGGATACCAAATAAGAACATGCTATTTTATTCACCAATCATCTCGGGTCAATTAACTTGTAAATGTAAGTCCACACCAAAACACCAAACCGGGGTGCTTGGTAAGGCACTTACAAATTTTCATGACATACTTATGATAGCCTCTCTCAAGCAGAGGTTTTAGACTTGCGTGGTATAGAACATGCCAGTAATGGGATTCGATCTCGGGTCAATTAACTTGTAAATGTAAGTCCACACCAAACCGGGGTGCTTGGTAAGGCACTTACAATTTTTCATGACATACTTATGATAGCCTCTTTCAAGCAGAGGTTTCAGACTTGCGTGGCATAGAAAATGCCAATAACGAGATTTGATCGTAGGTCAATTAACTTGTAAATGTAAGTCCACACCAAAACACCAAACCGTGGTGCTTGGTAAGGCACTTACAAATTTTCACGACATACTTATGATAGCCTCTTTGATACATGAATCATCTAGGAGTTGCAATGACTAGCTAGTTATTTGGGAGAACTATTTGATTGTCACCTTACAACCTTTGACATAATATTATGCTTCTCTATCTTTAACATAGAATTAGATTTCTCTTTAAAAGAAGTATTTGGGGCCTCAACAAAGCCCATGGTTTATTTGATATAGATTTCCACTTAGAAGAACATTGGCACACATGATTCTTTTGGAATGGTGTTATGTGTCAATATAGGCTAAATGTGAGCTAGAGAGATTGCTTAGTTAAATGAAGATAAGTTCTTCATTGCAGCTTGTGATTTTGACTTTTGTTGTGGATTACATTTACTAGTATAATGACATTAAATGTAATTCTTTTGGAGTGGCACATTATACATGGATATAGTAAAAACCTCTAATTGAGAGGCTTGAAAATCAAATGAGCGTAGGCCTCACGGAAGACCTGGGTATGCATTTGCATGTTCAATTAAAATGATACTAGTTCAATTTGTTTGGAACCCCATGTTTTTATGCCAATAAAGGGTATAGAGCTTGGTGAGAAGCTACAAACTCAAATGAATGAATTGCCTAATTGAAGACTTTAATTTACACTTTTGGTGTGGATTTACATTTGCAAGTAAAATGACTCTTCGATGGCGTGGGAGTAGTGTGTGCTATGCTAAATATAGGTTAAAATGCACATATGTGTCTCATTGAAGACAATAGTGTGGTCTTACAATTATAACAATGTATTTTTGTAATATTTTGCAATAAAAAAGAACATGAGCTATTCTACAATATAGGTTAAAGCTTCAGTTGAAAGGGTGACAAAGTCACATGAACAAAGTGCCTTATCTCAAGGCTTAATTTAGTCATTTGGTGTGGATTTACAATGCAAGTAGAATGACTTTTGCTTAATTCCTTTGTAAAATATAAGTTAAACCTCTTCTTTAAAGAATCGACACTGCCATAATGCATGCAAAAGCCTCATTAGATGCACTAGTTTTCCTTTTTTGTGTGGATTTACATTTTCAAAAGATTTGAGAATGTTGGTGTTATATTAATGCAATTTATGTAAAGAATGAAATCAATAAATGTTTAACAAAAGCAAGAAATCTTTGTATTACAATGCACGTGAGAACGTTCAATTACACAATTAAATACAACATAACACACCTAACATTTTGAAGCCATGTTTATATAAGAGTAGAATGACATTGCGCATCCTCGTGGCAACAAGAATAGCTACTCTACCAAACATTGAAAAACAAATATATTTACAATTTGTAAGACTTCCGACCATATAGCTTCTTGACTTATTAATAGGAATTAATGTGGAACCAACCTCGATAGGAAATGCACCACTATATTTAGAGCAAACTAAGAAAATTCAAGGAAATACCATTTTGTGAGCATTGTAGGCATCTCCATGGAGATACTATACATTAGTTGAGGATTTAGATTCAAGTATAATTTGTGTTTGTGCAAAAGGGAATTATTACCAAGAAAATATAATTGAGAAATGAGTATGTTTAGTTTTTGAATTTTCTATTGAGAAATGAGACCATTCAAACTTATTACAAGCTTCTTCAATCCATTAAAATTTAGTGAGGAAATGTAAGTTAATCATGTCTTGCATTTCCTTGAAGAGAGCATCAAAATAATGAGTCACCATATCCAGATGATTCCAACGTTGTAGATAAGGACCCTCAAATCCAAGTGACTTAATTATGATATTTTTCAAAATAAATGTGTCCCAAAAATCATTTGAGATTGGCATGATTTGTTTGAACTTAATGCTTCAGGATTAGATGGTGTCGTTAAAGCTTAAACATAGACAATATAGCTAACATATCCTTCTCATAATTCAACTTCATAGAATAGAGATTTTTAAATCTTAAAAACACACTTTAATATATTTCTTGTACCATTGGTTATAACACTTACTATAATTATTAAGGTAAAATATGCATCATTTGGTTTCTTTCTAAAACATTATTAAATGTTTGGGAATTTAACAAAGTTAACTTAACCATATAAAGTAAATAAAATAAAATAAAAATTGCATACACATAACACATTTACGTGGGAAAACCTCAGAAGAAGTAAAAAATCCACATGAACGATAGATTTCTATTTATCAAGAAACTTTTAAGTCTGGTAACATTTTATCACCACTTAACCTCACTTCTCTCCCTATTTCACCACATATCTTTTCCATATATTTTTATCCGGCCCTATGTGCCTTTTTTAAACAGGTGATCGGGTATTGATGAAGGAGCATCATGTATATACTACAATTTTGGCTTGGTTAGGTTCTTTAGGGGTACTTCGGGTGTTTGTGGTACTATTTAGTCTATATGGACCCCCTCTTGATGTAATAAATGACATTTTGGAAGTTTCCCTTCAAAAGTCATATTTAAATAGTCAAATGTGCCTAGTTGTGTAATCTAGCCTATTGTTAGTAAGTTAGACCTCTAGATGTTAGTATATGCCTAAAATGAGTATAATGGGGATGATATTGTTACGCAACCACTTACCACACCTTACCATCTGTAAACTCATTAGAGTTAGTGCAAACAAGCATGGTTAGGTCATGGAAACCTAACTACCTCCATTTAACATTTGAAAAAGATTGTTCATTTGAATGGTAGGGAATTCAGAGGTTGGTAAGGGTTTTTAAGAGGAGAGAGATCACTGTAAAAGAGCCTTCAAGGCTCAGGAAGCAATTAATATAAATATTTTCTAATGAATGAAGCTTCATTGATGTGTAAAATTTGTGTCTGAAGATCTATTTGATAAGATGGATTGAATCTTTGAAAGATAAATGACTTATTTATATGTGAAAATGATTTGTACATGTCCATTACAGGTTTAGAAGGACGTATATTCCAAGAAGATATGAGGAAGTTTGTAGGAAGACATTGACAGTGAGAACTATCTCATGATTGTGTGGAAGTTAAGGTAAGTTTATGCTTGATAAGTATTTGACAAAGTGTCTCTTGATTATCATGATTGCATATAGATTAAAAAAAATTGCATGAAGGTTGTGAGAAGGATAGGGAAGGTTTTTTCAAGCCTTTTTAGAAGCTTGAAAATTCATGAAAGTGTAAATTAAATCCATAAATGCAGCCTTGTTGCCTTGTACCCTGTATTAGGGTTTTGAGCGAAGGAAAAATTTAATAAATTGAAAAATACACATGGAAAATTGCTCAAATTTTTATGGGAAGGACTGATATGTATCTATGACACGTGGAAAAAAATTCAAGAAGTTTTGTGGTGATTTGATAGGGAAAAATTAAAAAACTTAGTCATAAACCCTTATTTTGTGTAAGGGAATAAATCACAAAATCTTGTGAATCATGTTGATGATGACATAATAACTGAAAACACTATAAATATGAAATTTTATGATCACCAAAACAAAACTTTTGCAAGTGGAATGAGATTATGAAAGTGTATAAATCTCAAGACATGGATTTGTTAATGCTTGATGCCCTGTGACTGTCCTTGTTTTGTATAAATTTTTAAAAACTCTCTAATTTTGGTTTTATCAAGTGGGTTCTTGTAAATTTTTTACTGTAGGGTAGTTATACCCCTAAGAATATGTGTGCAAAATTTATCACTAAATTCACACATTGGAGAAAGATATCATCACTTTTCAATTTTGAGTTCTTGAGAGACTTAGAGGAAACCTATTTGAAAAGTGAAAAAGTGGAATATATAGAGTTGTAGAAGGAGTTGAGTTCCAAAATCTTGTGAGCATCTTAGGGGTCACAAAAGAGATCTAATTAATTTTATAAGATCTTCTAAGTAGCCCTATAATTCCCAAACCACGAGTGGTGTAAGAATAGATGCTTTAAGAACATCTAATGAACAATTTTGAGTCAAGAAGAGAAGATTGATGAGTTGAGTCTTTTTAAATGTTTTTTTTATGATTGAGCTAAGGTTGTTTGAACTATTGGAACATGTAATAAGGTCTTGGAAGCAACAAAGAACCAAAAGAGCAAGAATTGCACCTTAAGCAAGAACTAGTCAAGCAAGATTGGGCTTACGAAGCAAAGTAATGAATATTGATTGAAAATAATTGTTCAAGATGATTTGATGACTTCTAAGCAATAATTTTGGGTGAATTGAAGCATGTATGCAGGGTGTCTGCATCAGGTGTGTCCCCTAAAAACACTTCTACATTTAATTGATTTAAAATCAATTTCACATAAATTAAAATTCATTTTTAAGAAATAAATATATTTCATATTTTTATTTATTAGTTATAAACTAAGGTTTATAACTTATATTTAATATATAATTCAATATAAATTTTATAGGAACAATTAAAGGGGATAAAACTTACTTAGTATTATTGTTTTAATACTCCCCATTTATATTAAGTGGGGTTTATATACCACCATTACATGTTTATACAACATGATTTACAATCTTTAAACCACATTGAGGGTTTTAGGCTAACATATCACTTTTGAAGGATTTATACACCTTCATCATGTTAAATTTACCTTTTTGTACAAAAGGATTTGGAATCATGAATCAGAAGTGAGGATTTAGGCTAAAAATGATTTGTGAGATTACATCTCGCAATTTCTCATGAAAAATCTATATAAGCACCTTAAGAGCCTTTTATAAAGTAAGGAGCTCCTTTAAAAAATGATGTTTTGTTACCGGGATACATAGTAAACTTAGAGTGATAAGTTTACTTAGATCATAAGAATATCTTTATAGTACTTTTATGAAGATGAAGTATAGAGGTGAAGAAGAAAACACATGATTGGCCATTAGGAGGTGGCATTGTCATGCACACTCCCCCTCAATGAAAACTCTAAAAGGCCAAACATTGCATGAAACTTGTAGAAATTCACAGCACATAATGGCTTCGTGAATATATTTGCAACTTCATCTTCAGTAGGATAGAACTGGAGATCTATATTACCACATAGAATCTTCTCTCAAATAAAATACATATGAATTTTTATATGCTTTGTTCTCTAATGTTGAATTGGATTATTAGCGAAAGCAATTCAACTTTGACTATCACACAAAAGAAACATATTTCTTTTAACTTCCATGTGAATTTCTTCCAACAGTCGCTTTAGCCACATGGCTTCCTTCACTGCTTGCATTGCACTTTTATATTTTGCCTAGGTAGAAAAGATGGACATTGTTGGTTTCTTTTTTCTACTCCAAGTAATGACACCTATACCAAAGTTGAACACATATCCAATCGTAGATTTTCTATCTATTACATCGCCAATATGGTCAGAATTACAATATCCATATAAACAAGAATTATCATAATCAAAATTCATATATATTAATATTTTTTACTAGCTTCCAATGATTTTGATATGGTTCCTGCATGAATCTCGAAGCAATACCTACTGCATATGCAATATTAGATCTAGTGATTTTTTAGATTAAACTACCTATAAGCTGCCCATAAAGAGTAGTGTTAACTTTCTCACATGCATGTTTAGGATCAAGTATACAACTAACTTCAATAGGAATAACAACATGTTTACAATCCACCATATTAAATCTTTTAAGTAAATTAACATATTGTGACTGAGATACAACAATAAAATGTTTATCTTGAAAAATAGTCATCCTCAAAAACTGATGTAATAATCCGAAATCAATCATTTCAAAGTATTGTTTCAATTTAGTTTTAATTTTAACAAAAAGATCATTATCAGATTAGCAATTAGTGAAACCAATGTCTTTAAAAAAATTGTTTATTTTTGCATATCTAACTCTAGAAGCTTGTCTTAATCCATATAGAGATTTTTTCAGTTTACAAACAAAGAGTTCTTTTAGAGGTTCCTCAAAATCTTCAGGTTGTGTCATGTAAATTTCTTCTTTCAAATCACCATTCATGAAGACATTTTTAACATCCATATGGTGGATTTTCCAACCATATTGAGCAATTAGGGAAATGAGAATCCTAACGGTGCACATTTTGCAACAGGAGAAAATGTTTCTATATAGTCAATATCTGGTTTTATAGTAAACCCACAAGCTACTAACCTAGTTTTGAACTTATCAACTTGACCATCAATGTTATACTTAATTTTGTAAAGTCATCTAGAACCAAAACTAGTACGTTTTTCTGGAGGAAGGACAAGATCCTAAGTTTGATTTTTAATTAAGGCATTATATTCGCCTTTCGTGGATTTTATCCATCTTTCGTCGTGGCATGCATCTTTGAAAATTTGGGGTTCTAACTCATACATAATCATTAAGGCATGGTAGGTATGGTGACTTATAGTCATCTTATTAAGATTATTATGTTTAGAGTTTTGAAGTAATGATTGAGCCCATTTAGGTCGTTTGAATATAAAAGACATAAGAATAGACTCATTTTCAATTACATAATTATTATTACACTCTATTTGTTTTTCATTGTATTCATAAAGATAATTTTTTTTTAACTTATTAGATTCATTATAAACAAAAGAAATAGATGAAAAACTACAAAAAGGGTTTTCAAGGATTTTAACATTTTTTCTCTCAATAACTTCAAGTTTTGCAGGATCATAGATCCTTAGACCTTTTGTTTTACCTTCATAGCCTACAAAGATGCAAAGATAGGATGTTTGATCTAACTTATTACTTTTAGCTTTAGGAATGAAAATGGAGGTAGGGCTTCTAAATATTCTCAGATGAGATACACTAGGTTTCTTATTAGTCCAATTTTCTATATGAGTTATTTGGAATAAGGGATTTAATATTGACTCTGTTTAGAATGTGAAAAACGATATTCATAGCTTTAACCTATAGAAAAATTAGGGACTTGGGTTGAGTGTAACATAGTCAAGTAGCCATTTCAATAATGGTATGGTTTTGCCTTTTCGCTATGCCTCTGAGTAGGCTGTAAAACTCTCATCAAATAAATAAAATTTTATCTTTCAATGTCTATGTTTCCCATTTCGTTTGTAACAATACTTGTTCTCTTCATCACGCTCGATACTAGTTAGTTTATGTATCTATCATGTCCTCTGGTTGACTGTTATGCGCAAAAAGATGAGTTGTTTGTAAGTTGCAGAAAGAGCAGTTTTAGGTCGATATTGTAAGTCGCAAATCAGGACCAAATTGTCACAATGGATCAAATTGACCGACTCTTTCTGCGAGAAGATGAAGTTGAAGAATACCTAATCAATTTAGTTGACATATTCACTATTAATTTTGCATCATATTTACATGAAGAAACAGAACCACTTCCAGAATGGAAATTGCCCAAGATCTCTTACAATCAAGTTTGTGATAAGTTGTCTACTTTCCACTTAGCTATTGCATTTGCATTTAGGACTAGAGAATCTGTCATACAAATTTCTCAAATGGATAAGCATATGTATGGTAACTTTTCTAAAAACTCAAAATTTTTATAAGTTTGTGCATATAAGGTGTGTCCAAATTGGTATTACCCCTTTGTTCCGTCATGGTCTCATTGCATCTGTCTTGTATTGTTTATTATAGTGGAGACATAGTAGTTTTAAGGATTCCTTATTAGCTGCAATCCAAACTGGTCTGCATAATGGTCTTGTTTCTTTTGAGATTTTCTCAAATTACCCTGTAGGTATTCACAAAGATAATCTTTTGAGGCAAGTATTGTGTTTTCGTCTTGCTACATTTGGTATTGATATGAAACATGGCTCATGTCCTCTTACCATTCACTATAAGATTATCTACCACCTCATTAATACCCTTCATCCTGCAGTCAAAAACGGTTTAACAAAACACATTAGCATGGTAAGCAATGTTAGTTTAGAATCTCATAAAATAGAACTAGAACTCATTACCTAGGCTGATATAAAGGTTCCTAAAGAATGGAATCTGCCCAAAAATGCTCTAAGTCAATAACAACCTTCATTTTAAAATGATACTAATGTTTATGAAAGCACACATTGAATCTCCTTGTCATTCTGTAAAAAGGAGACTCTTTCTGTATCTAGAGCTTCTCCCTCTAAATCAAGTTCCTCTTATTTTTCTACTGAACCTTCTAAAGAGAAAAATAAAAAAGAAAAATTCTTTGTCTGTAGTCATGACAACCTGATTCATGATCCCAATTCTGATTATTTATGGTGTCAAGATTGTGAGCATATGATAAGAAAACAATATATCCCCATAAATGGGTCAATAATTAATATGATTTCTAAAGTCAATATGGAAAGATCTATTTCAGATCTCCCTCCTCTTGAAGATACAAAGATTGCTTCTACAGATGGAAAGAAAAAGGCTACCTTTTGGTACTAATGAACAATCAACAAAGAAATTGAGTCCTATGAATCCTCCAAGATGGTAAATTGGACGAACAAGGCCATGAAAGTTGTTCATGCAACCTCAAAGAAGCATGAAGAAACTCTTCTTGAAATAGAGAATACCCTCAAAGCAATGGATCTCTACAACAAAGGTGAGCTTAAAGCATGTATATAAATTCTTAATCATAAAGTAGACGACCTTCATACTATTGTTCAAAAAGTATCTGCTTCTATTGAATCCATTATTTCACCTGTTCAAAAAGTTTCTTCTTCTATTGAAAATATAGCTCAGCCGGTAGCTGATCTTCCTAATTTGCCTCTAGAAATTTCCAAAATTATTGTAGAAAATACTAATCCTATCAAAAAAATTACTGAGGATACCAGAAAGGACATAGGACCTAAACTGCCCACATGCCATAAGAATCTTGCTAACCAAATCCATATCCTCCATCAACAGTCTTATGAGAAAATAGTAATATTGAAAAAGCACAACAATCTGTTGATCTTATCCCAAATATCTCTGATAAAATTGAAGAAAACCATTCTTTTACCAATCAAACTAAACCAATAATTCCTGATTGGTCCAAATAAATCTCTTGGTCTTATGTGGTTAAAAAGGTTAGTGAGTCCAAGCCAAGTTTTTCCTCATCCAAAAATATTTCAATGGCCAAACTAGGTCACTAGAAGATGCAAAAATCATATACACCCATGGTGAAGCCTCTCATTCTGCTGAGCCTCTACACAATATTGTGCGCTCCCAAACTCTCCAACCCGGTTGGTATAAAGTTGAGTGCAATAATCCGATACAAATTAAAGAAATGGTACATGGAATGATTGTTTGTTCCAATACTCAAATGACTAAATGGAATAAGAATCCACATGATACAACTCAAGCTATTTCAAATGGATTCATAGGCATTGTCAAAGAATGGTGGGATTCCTTGTCTAATCAGAAAGAAATTATGTATCTAGGTACTACAGCTCTAACTGCTACTCTAATTAATGAATTTCTTGGTACTCTTGATGATGACAAGTTCAAGAATACATCTTTATTCTTAAAGGCTAGAATCTGTGATATGACACAAGTTAAAAAATACCAATGTTATATGCAAAACCTATATTATAATTCTAGTAGGATTAATGATCATGCTATGAAAATAAGGTATATAGAGTCTTTTCCATCTTTCTTTGCTACAAAATACAAGAAATCTCTTCAACATAAGCCTGTTGAACTTCTCATCTTTGGAGCCATAAATAAATTCATTAATGATACTAATGCTCACTTTTTCCAAGAAAAAGATGATAGAAAGGAAGCCGCTAAAGCTCAAAAGGAACTAGGTGTCAAGTTTTTCCAGTTACAAGACAATGATCCTTTTTTTGCAAACCTTCAAGGTTTGTGTCTAAGCACAAGAAAAAGTCATGTTCCAAATGTTCTTCATTCAAAAATGGGAAGGGATCATGGTGTAAATACAAAAAATTCAGGTATTCTTCACCTCCTAGAAAAAAAATGATTTGTCAAAAAATATTAAGGAAACAAAAAAAATAAGCCGGTCTATTTTATTTACAAGTGAGAACACTATGCTAATAAGTGTCCAAAAAAGGAAACTACTAAAGGAAAAGTAAAGGTTAATTTTCTCAGAGAAAATCATATTGATGAAGATAATATTTACTTCACTTCTGAATCTGACTATGAAAGTTCAAATATTTTATATAGTTATGATGAAGAAAATCAGAAAGTTAATCTAATAATGGAATCTGATTCTAGTTCAAAATTAGACAGTACGGATTCAAGGTATGTCTTTCTTCCCTATTTTACTCATGTTAATATGTTATCAAGTTTTCCTCATCCTTTTATTCCTCCAAATTTAAAATTACTATTATCTTGATGAAGCCCAACAAGCATATGATACATTTCCTCCATGGGACACTGCAAGAAAGTCATACCTGTATCAACAGATGACTGATCTTGGCCACAAGCATCAAGAACAATTAAATCTTGAGCTTGACCGAAAACACAAGGAGGAAGAGCGTCTCAATCTTCTTCAGCAATAACAACATCAAGAAAAAGAAGATATTGATGCCTTCTTCAACAAATTCGTGCAAAGAACTCCTCCAAGAAAAAGACACTCCAGAGGAGGTCGTTCATCAAGATTCCAAAGAGGAAAGTGGCAGAAGAGAAAAACATTTCTCTTTCCTTTTCCCTGAGGAAACACCATTAGAATCATGAGAGCCATCTAGAAAGATTGAATATGCTCCCACTATTTCTAGGAAGCAATGGCATATAGATAGAATGAATTTTACTCAAAAAGTCATTTCTAATGTGTCAAAGGAATTTAAACAACCGGTTGAAGAATATGAACAAGATAAATAAAATCTTGAATAATCTCAAGAGATGCAGGATCAAGCATATATGCAGTTCATCCAAACTCAAGACGAAGAAGAACCGTTACAAGAGGTAAGCACTCTAAAAAGTGCCCAAAAACCTTTCATATATATCACTTTTTTCATCCCAAATATAAGACAATGCTCTTTAGATGCAATGATAAATATGAGTGCAGATATAAGTCTGCTTAGAGGTAAAGTCATTCCCTAAAACTGTTTGGAACAAACTTGTCAAAAAATTACTTTTGACAATAAACAAGTTGTGTCTGACTTTCTGGCATATGTTCCCATAAGCATAGTTAGTTACCAAAGGACTATTAGACTCTACTAGCATGAAATGTAGTCATATGATTGTTTGATAGGAATGGATGCATTATTAGATTGTGGAACATTTAGTCTCACAAAAGATAATATATCATTGTTCAAATCCCAATCCCAAGTATACTTATAAGACAGTCATTCCTTTGTCTGTCAAACAAGGAAATACTAATGAATGGTTCCATAAGTCAATTGCTCTATGTAAAAGTAATATCAATGTTATTACTTAAAAAATTAGGACATAATTATGTTATGAAAATCCCCATGCTTTCATTCATTAAAAGCAACATTTCTATAAGATTGATTTTGTCTTAAAAGACAAAAAAGGCAAAGAAGTACTTCCCAAGTTCAAATCTCATCGTAAAGGCATGAATCCTAAAAAGCGTTCTCAATGTGAAGTAGAAATCAACAAATTATTGCAAGGAGGATTCATCTAAGAATCTAATTCTCCATGGGCTTGCATTTCTTTCTATGTCAACAAAAGAAGTGCACAACAATGTGGAAAGAAAAGATTAGTAATGGACTATAAGCCACTTAATAAATTCATGCAAGCATTTCAACATCCTATTCCTGCTTGTCAAGTCATCATGTCCTTGTTAGTTATGTCTATATATAATGTCCTATCATATCATGGTGTTTCATGTCATATCATAGGTTACAATGGATCTTGGTGTTGAGTAATGTATTGTTATCATACAAATCTAGTGAACATTGTTATGCTATTTGTTGAATTATTGGATATTCTCATTATGTGCCCCACAATGTGACAACATCTATTACTCTTTTGAAATGGGCATATTTAATGTACATTTCTCATTCTACCATGTTAGTTGATGAGCTATATATGGTTTACATCCTTGACATTATAGTTATGTACTTTTTATGACTAACACTTTCAGATCTAATTAAATTTATCATTTACATCATCTCTTATGTTAGAAAGGGATAATATTATGGGATTTTGTAACAAGTTCATATAAATCATAGCTACAGGTCTTTAGTTGATATTGTATGGTGGTATTTACCTACACATACCACATTATGACATATACACCAAAATCATGAACAAAAATGCTCCATAGTAATCAGAATGCTACATTGACTCCATAGTAGGCTCAAGTTCCATAACAATACCAAGTGTTATGATGGCTCCATAGCAAACTTGAGTTCTACAATAGCTCGTAAGGCTCAAATGCTAAAGTTATCACACACAATATTCACATCCCTTTTTATGGCATTGGGGGGAAATAAGGTGTAATTATTTCACCCTTTTGAATTTTAGTTCCTTCTGTAGTGCCCCTTCGTGCTCGTGTCGTCGCCATCTCCGTGTGTCATGGGGATCAGGATAACCATATCCTGTTTGTCGAATAAGTGCATTTGAAACCTTTTCCCATGGACTATGGGATGGTCATTGAATGTTGGGCTCGCAATGGGTTGTCATTTTGACCACCAACACAGGGATCGTAAATAAAATTGGCAATGGAATAAATTTAAACTATGGTGATGATAAAAATAAAGAAGGTAACGTTGAAGTTGTCCTTCATGCGGGCTAAGTGCATCTTCTATGCCTTCGATTTGCGAGGTGATGTCATTTGCCTAACAGATCCGTTCAACTCGAGAGCATTTCAAGGTTTGAATTTGTGATAGGTATGTAGTTGTTTACTACGTTTATCGTTGTCCTAATCAAATTGTTTTAATGGATAACAATAAAAGTAATCCGACATAATCTTCTAATGAAAATATTTTCATGATAAGGTAAATGTGGTAGTGGGGAGCTGTGGTGGGCTACGATTAAAGCATTTTTTAAAATTAATAAATAATATAAAGCATTTTATCGTTGATTTATTCCGATTATATCAGAGATAATAATTAAGGTAACCCGGGTAATTTTCAAATGAATATAATTAAGTGATATTGTAAGTGCCTTGAGCTATTGAGGTTCGGGAAAGGCAAAATTTAAAATAATAAAAATAAAATAAATCTTTTGAAATTCCAAACGCAATCAATAAAGCACAAATGAATATAATTAAATTATCTAATATTCTTAACTATCCCTAAACTCCTCCAAATTATTGGAGCTTGTACCAAACCTCCTTCCAAGGAAATGAAATAATGAAATTTTGGGTAATTGTGAGAATGTTTTATTCGAGGTCTGAGCATATCCGTGAGAAGGATTTTGGGAAATTCTTCTTGGGTTTTATGAATTGTTTCCAGGATGTCTGGTTGCATTTCCATGGTTTTGAGTTGAAGCTTCCTGGTGTGAGGGAGTGGAAAATTGTCCCATTTGCAAGTCTTTCTCAATGCTTATTCTTTTGTTAAAAAGGACCTTTGCTAGTTCCTCCCTGCGTGTGCCAAGTTGGAGCCTTGGAGCAAAGGATTCTCACGCCCATGCATAAGGTTGTATTGGTTGCAGGAGGCGTTTGTTCCAAGCGTTCGTAGGAAAGGAGGGTTTTGGTTGTAAATACACTTTTTTATTGTATTGCAGCATAGAGTTTTTGGCTTTTTGTCTGATGCAAAAAGGTGTACAGCACATGCATGATCATCTATTTTAGAGCTGCGATTAAAATGGGAGCTTTGGTATAGTTTGCTTCTTAAGGCTTGTAGAAAATTTATCTCAGCAAGGTAAAATAGAAATTGAGGTTAATTTCAAACAACTCAGTGTCTTTCCCATGTTTCCTTTCCTGCTGCAGTAAATGTAGTTTCAAAATGGTAGCATGTTGCTAGGCATATAAAGTGGAGTCATGGATTTTGGCAGATTGGTCAGTGCGCACAAAATGAGACAGTTATGCAAATGTTAAAAAAAAATTAAAACAATAGAATGATGGCATGGTATGCACAAAAAATGGATTGGCAAGTGTAAAGGCCTTAGCACTACTTTTGTGCAATTGGGATGACCGTTGGGACTGTTTGGTCCATTTCTGGAACTGTATGCGACCTCCCAGGCCTGCCACAACACAAGGCATGTTTAATCCACTGTGGATTTGTTTTAGGTGAACAAGGGCTCAGGAAGAATCAGTCTAATCAGACGTGGCCTGTTCCTTCAAATAAAATGTCAGGTGTAATAGCGAGACGCCCTAATTGGTGTACATGCTACCAACATTGCCAGCAATTGGGGACTGCGAGCTTTTGCAGCAGTCAAAAAAAGATTTAGAGAGGAGATGGTGATTATAAATACAAAAGATAAAGTGGAAGGCATTCAGTACGGATCTGTGAACTGTTTGATGCAATTCCTAGACAGCTATAGCGGCCTCCGGGAACAGTGACTTCTTTGCCGATCTGTAGTCCAACTTTGGCCTAAGTGCAAGCTTAGGAAGAATTTAGCATGACTCTGCAAGAAAAGTATTTGACAAAATGTGCTTGAGAAAAAAATAACCAGGTGGACAACAATGATTGTTGGATGTGCAATGTAGAAGCCTACTCTAAATGGGTGTCTGATATGGGCTTTGGATACCTTCAAGCAACTTATGGTTGGCTGGTTTGTTGCTACACCCGCGCCTAAACCTGTGTTGTGACCTTCCCAACCTGTCTTGGGGGATCATCGCCTCATGAAATGCAATGATTGCAGGGTATGCGAGAAATTTCGATTATAACAAGGCTCTAAAAGTGACCAGTCTGACTAAGTATGCAAATTATGGTATGTCGTGGCAAGGCATGTGAAATGGTTTGAAAATTTCTAAGAGAAATCAAACCTTTGAAATCGATGTACAGTGGGTTAATGGAGTAGCTGTTTTGAATGCATGTAAATAGTTCATCAAAATTCCTCGGAGAGAGCTTGGTCACTGCTTTATAGTTTTCTTGAGATTGAAATAAGAATGTGACGTCTTGGGATCAGTCTATGGTGCATATGAACAATGTTGCAGACAAAATTTTATGCACGGTTGAAAAGTTGGAATGTTGACAAGGCGTATGAAACTGTTTAACAAAAATCCTCTCTAATTATGTGGTCTCACGGATGACCGCATGTAGACCGTTTGAAACCCTCGTGCTTCACCAATTCAATTATCAAATATGCATGGTCATCTTACTCTCTCTTGCATGATTTTAACTGTTGCTCTGTTTCTAAATATAAATGGAGTTGTGAACCAATATAAAGTAGAAATAACTTTTGGGTGAATTAAACGAGATGCATTATTTTATAGTAAATTTTACCTCTATTTTGTTATGAAACCAGACTTGTAACCATGGAATGTAAACTCTACTCCCATTTACCTCGTGAGATGGTTGGAAAACCTTTGATTTCAGTTTTTGGTTATGAAAACCACGCAGTTGACGCTTTAAAACATGAATGTTGGCTCAAATCTACTCCTTAGATGACCTTGTAGAATCTAAATAAAACCTGTTTTCTAAGGAGGCGTAAAATATATCTACAAACCCCAAAATGAGAAAAGTAAACTTTAGACGGGTACCTTGTCATGTGGAGTGTTCAATAAACCCATGAGTTGTTCCTTGGATGTCCCATTTTTACCTTGTTTCGTAACGTTTTAGGAGCCCAACGTAGGCTAGTTCGCAACTTTAAACAACTGCTTGAAAGTGAAAAATGTAGTTTGGTTTTGACCCACCATTTTGGCCCTAGGTGTCAAAATGGATTTTGGTTCATGCATACCTCTTATATTTCTACAAGAAAATTACTGCAAACCCTCCATTTGGAGAAAAACTGTCCCACAATCTAGTTTTCCTGATATGTTTTGTAGGCCTCCGGCCATTGGGCGACAAGGGCCACTCGCTTGAGTGCATTTACGATCGGTAGCTCCGGAAAGTCGAGCGCCATTTTAATCTTGTTTACCAATTTGGGGTTTTGTCAGCTTTGAATTGTTTCCCTATATATAAGGGAATAGGTAGGAATTTGTTTCCTGTGTGTGTTTGAGTCTCGAAGATGGTTTTTGAACGTTGATTTTTGAGCAACTTGTCTAAATTTGACGTTTTTGAAAACTTGCGACTAATTGGTGAAAATTTTCATATGAACTTATCCAAGTAAAGAATAACGATATAGAATCCTTGTAAACATGAATGCATAACCGTAGGAAACTTTCTTTTGAAGTTTGTTTGTTAAGAAACTGACTATGGAAAAAATGGTATTTTTCTCTCTCCTCTCTCATGTCCCTCCTCTCTCCTTGGCTTCGAAAATGAAAAATGAAATGGCAAATATATTTTCTTAATCTCCATTAATGTGTGATTAACATATAGTTTTATTATTGTTTAAAAAATGTGAAAACATAAATCGTTCTTGATTGTAGTTTGATGCCATGCCAGTAGTTGTGTTTGATTATATGGTGGTTGTAGGTATGCGAGACCAGAATAAAATGGTAGAATTTCTTTTTCTTCTGTAAGATTGGATATCGTTGAAATGAACATGTAATTTTAAAAATATGTGTCAATACTATTTTAACGAACATGTATGTTATGTATTGATTATTTGGTGATGAGCAATAGATTGTATTATATTGGTAACTTGAGAAAAAAAGGGGCATTCTATTCTAGGAGTAATTTTGATTTTAGGAATATATCTTGCTAATAATGTAGAAAGTACATTTTTTTAACTGAAAATGAAATAACCATTTATAATGTTCTCTTATGTGAAAGTGATGATCATGTATCCTTGTGTGTTTTGTTTTTAAATGCTTGGAAAACTCAAAAGAAAAGTAATTTTCATATATAGGAATGGCTATTGTTTGACCTATTTTAGGAGGTTATTTTAAAAGTTATCTATTTGATCCTAACCTAACATCCCTTGAGAAGTTTACCCTTGAGAATTGAATTGTTCGTGTGTCGTTTACCAAAAAAAGGGGGTTTCTTGTGTCATACCCCCTGGCTAGAGGAATAAAGCCCCAACCCAAAGGCTCTACACTTCCTTAGCCATGAATCCCTTCTACGCCCTTCCCCCCTAAACACGAGTGAAATCGAGTCGAAGAAGACTCAATATCGAGTGAATTCACCCGAAAAATGAGTCCAATATGACCTAATTTACGAGTGAATTCCCCTTAAATCGATCTATATAGATCTATATTCGGCACCATGTGGAAGTGTGAATGTTGTGGTAGTTAAGGGTTTACTGTCACCTTGCAACATGAATGATGTCATGTTTAACAATGTTTGCTTTAATGGTCATCTTATCATAAGCCTCTTTGGTAGGGCTAATCAAGGTATGTGTATGGGACCATAAGGTCAAGTAAATAAGGTAATTATTGTTCCTTGTATTGTGATCAATCAAACTTGGGTTTAAACCACATAGTGTGGTGATTCCCTCATGTTGCTAATTATCTCAAAGAAAACTAGCTCAAAATTATTATAGGATAATTAATTTTTGTACATGAGTGTTTTTGAGAGTCTAGGGTGACTCAAATAGGAGATGGTTGTTGAGATATCTCTTATAAAGTTTAGTTACATATGTGATTTGCATTAGGTCATGTTTTCCAAGTTATGTTCTCGATTGTGACAATTAAAGTCTAAGGTGAATGAAATTTTTAATAACCTTTGGAACTTAAATTGCATTCATGAGTTGCATTTGTAGAAAGAAAGTAAAACTTGGATGTGTGTGAGATAAAGGTGCTTGAACCACTACAAAATTGAATTTTAGTTGGACGTGGAGTCCTTGAGTGCAAGTGGGAGTTAATTAAAACATGGTACCTTTCTTTATGACATTGGTGTTTAAGATTTTAGCCAACTATGTCTATCTAAAAGTTATTCCCTAAGATGAAGTCCTTTGATTAAATCAGATGGAACCTTTGTACTTTAAACCAATGTTAACTCTTTCGTGTGAATAAGTCCTTGTTATAAGTTAAACTCGTAACAAAATAAATCAGTGTTATTTGTGAATGAAACTGCATGCTCTCATGATTAATGGATTCGAGGCCTATAAGGTTAATAAGGGAATGTAATTGGTAGTGAAGAGGGAATCAACTTAAATTAAGTGTTACACAAAGTAAGGGAAATGCAATCTAGCGAAAAAGGAAAATCTATGTTTTTCATGCTTTATGATCTTCAAGCCTTTAAGGCTTAAATTATAATATGAACACAACAAATATTGAACCATGAAAATGTGATAGTGTGAAGGGGTGCCAGTTCATAATGTTATTGTCGTGTTTGTGTCATAGTCTCATACTTGCTCATTCATCTAAGTGTGACGTGGGTTGCCCATTGTTTCATATTGACATTTGTGTGTTCTACAAGTTGGTGTAAACATTACATGTGGTGTCGTGAAAACTCTTGTGATTCTTTTGGTGTCACACAATTGTATCAAGTAATATGAAAGTAAAAAAAAAATATCCTGGTATTTTGGTCATGTGTTTGGGTCCCATATGGGTGGGCGCTACACCACCTTATTTACTAATTTTGTAAGCATCACTTTTGAGTATTAATATATTCTTTGGCATATGATTTATATGTTCATATGTAGAGAGAAATATCGCATTTTATTAGCCTCACGTAAACGTACCCATGTGGATGTTTACATTTATATTTCATTTATTTTAATTCAATAATTTTAAATTTCTAAATTAAAATGCGGGGAATTTAGTACCCAAAATTTGGGCCTAAGGTACTTCACAATAATCATTTAGAATTCATCCCAATATTATCCCATTTTTTACACTTAATTGGCTTACTGTCAAGGCATCTCACTCAATTATCACACTCTTAAGTCCACAATGTCAACACTTGTCACTTAGTTAAGCACTTATGGAACTAGTGCACCCTCTATTGATTACATATAAAGACACATATATATTCTCCTTGTGTATTTAATTAGGTCACAATTTAAAACTATATAGAATTACTCAAATGGGGAAAAAATCCATCAAATTTTCTATATGAAGCGAATTTTTTATCCTTTTAACTTGCGATGGTCAAATGTTCAAATACAAAAGTTACCCTTATCGACTTAGGGTCAACTGAGAGGGAAATCAATCACACAAGTCCCATATATAAATGCACATACCCTACTCATTAGGGGCATCTCTTGACATCTAGGGGATCTCACACTCATGTTCTCTAAGAAGAACTTTTTTTATTGTAATTAAAGTATTAAATCCTTAAAGAACACCAATAAATTGCAAGTTTGAATATATCATATTATTCTTCCCTAGATCCTTCTCATGCACTAAAATCAAAGTCAAAGATCATTGTCAATTGTTGGCGGAATTCTTAGAGTTTTATTAAAAACCATTTTTTATTCACATTCACACACATCCATCCAAGGGAGAAATAAATAGGATTTTGGACTGGTTGAGGTAATGTTATGTAGGAAATGCTCAACAATTGGAGGATCAGTAAGGTGAGACCAACCAAATTAGAATAGCCCCTTTCTCTATACCACATGGTACGGAGATAAGGTTTATACAAAGGAGAAGCCATTTTTAGGTACATAATTGTGATCACCATATTCTAATCATATATATCATATACAATGGCACAATCACACCAAGTTCTAGAACTAAGTTGTTGATCATAACACTAGAGGAAAAATCAAACACAAAACATCTAGTTTTTTCTGGATTGGAAAATCATGTCCTAGATTATTTTTAATATTTTAAAATTTACAAACACACAAACGACACTATACACAACCCATTTCCACTTTATCATATCTTTTTTACCCTTCTAAACTTCACAAAATTGTGTTACCTCTCTAACCCTAATCCTAGTTCACTTTATATAGCTTTCAAGATTAGTGTTTGATTGTATATTATCAACACATTATTTAGGATTTTCACATTTACTATTTTAATTATATTTCTAATTCTAAAGCATCTTTAACATTATAGTAATTCGTCGGTAGTCGTCCACTTTGAAGATGCCCTTGCTAGAAAGTGTCAAATTCTGGCGGCTCCAATATTTAATGTTTTGCTGGATTTTAGATATTTTAAAGGTTGCTGGATTTTAGATATTTTTCTGCAGTCCTAGATATTTACTATCCTAGATATTTGATTTTGATTTTATTCTTCATAAAGTAAATTCTATAGTTTACTATTCGGAAAATAATATTGGTCATATATCTTGTTCAAAGTTTTTGAGATTCAAATGTTTTTTTATTTTGATTTTATTCTTCATAAAGTAAATTCTATAGTTTACTTTTTGGAAAATAATATTGGTCATATATCTTGTTCAAAGTTTTTGAGATTCGAAAGTTTTAATAGATAAATGTCTGGTGTTTGACCAAATGATGAAACATGATTTAGTTTGGTGACTATCATAATTGTGTCTTACAAAAATATGGACAATAGCAAAATAAGAGCTTTGCAACAGTGTATAGACATTCAGGCAATATCAACGCGAAATACAACTCAAATAAACTAAATATTGCTACTATCTCCGGCGTAATTTGCAACTCATTTGCAATTGCTAGTTTACCTTATTGAGATCAACACCTAAATTTAACATTACAACAATATGGAATTTTACGTTTATTCTTATATGTAATCCATCCATAAACGTTTGACCTTTTAAAATGATCATATCACTCTATTACACATCCTCTTATCCACTAGATGACATCCAATCTCTAGCACATTTCCCTCAAAATAACCACACGTAGTATTGAACATATGTATATACCTCCACTTATCTCATATCTAATTTATGTCACCATGGACAATTCGTAGGTCTTGCAAAGGTTCAGCTCGAAAATTTTCCACCTCCTACAAGCCCATCCCATTTCACTTTAACAGTCGCATTTTCAAATGGGGTATTTGGATTAATTATTTTGGATTGGTTGAGGGGGAAAACTAGTGAAATGCCAATTATAAATATAAATGAACCCTAACTTATTTTGGGAATCTAGGAGCTCTCTAAGAGATTCAAGAGAAAGTTATAAAGTATTTTATCATGTAGAGGACATCATTACAATAAGGTACAAATATGAAGTCATCTTCTATGTCTCCCTTTATCAATATTTGAGCTAAATATTAAGTACAAGTGTGCGTTTACAAATTTTGGGTTGAATACATGCGGTTTTATACCTGTTTAGAGTGTCAGTATGTAACTCAACACTCATCACATCAATGCAACATGTGATATGGCAGTCCCACCCAATCATGTTGACCCCTTTTTCAGGTCATAGGCCTAAATCTAGGGTTTGAAGCAAGAATAATCCATATTGGATATAGACATAGTCATCACAAGGTTCTAGATACAAAAATAAGGTATCTAGATAGAGGTAAATTGACATAGAAATAGCTCACAAATAAAAACCTATAAGATGATTCATAGCCCTGAGGATAAGTTTGTAGACTTTAGGAAAGGTTTGGTCACATTGCTATCTGTATTTCTATGAAACTCTCCAAAAAAATTCCCAAGCCATGATATTTTTTGAGCATCTTGAAAATATTCTACTCTACCTTTGTACATAATTTGAGCACTTTGTCACACCTTAAGTCCATGTATCTTGGTTCCTCTATCTATCTCTATTGCTCTATCAAATTTTAAGCAGTTATTGGTGAAATAATTTGTTGAAGTGTAAATTTTTTGTTTTCACCAATGGGCTAAGTCCCTCCTTATTGGGTATGGGGAGGCTCCCATTATTTATTGTAAACTAACTAAAAGTTGTGGGGTGGCTGTTAGGTAGGGGATCACATAGGAATACTCCACTAAACCTGTGGAAAAGTGCTTGTACAATGTACAAGGGAGGAATTTGCATTGGAAAGAGGTAAAGGGGAGTAGGATAAAAATGAGAGAGGGGGTTAATGTTGTGAGTAGGATTACAAAATTCGCATACATCAACCATAGTAGGTCCACATTAAATTACAAGAACACAACAATGTAAGCAATCAGTAAGACTAACAAACTAGAGACACAAAGTTCTGCAGATTCATTAATCAAGGACAAAAATTTCCTTCTCGGTTATACAAGATCACCATGCTTGACTATTTGGAGAGTAGAGAGGATAGAGTAACATAGAAAAGGACATAGAGGAAATGTAGCTCATATTTATTGATGTAGTAGTGATACAAATATCAACAACATACAACAATCCACAATTTCCAACCAAATTAGTCACTCCTCCTTGCACACTAAAACAATCTTCAAAATTTTGTATGGACTTTATTTTGAGCCAAGATGAGGGTGGAATTGAAGGCATACTTCGTCAGAAGAGAGACCGTTGTGACCAAGAATCAAAATTTTCAATTATGGGCTTAGTTACCATGCTTAAAGTTTTAATTTTTATGCTAGTCATTTTGCACGACAACAGTAGCGTAATATTCAATATTTAATATTTTACAACAATTTAGTATTTTTAGGAATACCCTTTATTAGTTCTTAATTATTCAAATTTTCAAGTAATAGGTAAATTAAGGATAAAACCTAAATTCCCTATTATAATATTATATCATCATATTGAGTATGGTGTTCTTATTGTAATATTGTGTAGCTCCCCCCCTCAAAGTGGCTTGGTAATATGTTTCTCATATTTCAATCATATTATATTATATTTTTGTGATTCTACTTAAATTATATAACAAGTTAATTACAAGTGGTATCAAAGATTCCATTTGAGAGAAAATGGGTTCAATTCATTTGTTTTATATATGCAATTATGTTACAAATTTTGTAGACATTTTCAAGGGGCAACAATTCAATCATTAGCTTTATTTGATCAATTTTGAGTGAAGTACTATGATTTTAGGGTTTTTTATAGGCCTCAAATTTTGGAATTATTCTTATTTCTTTATATTTTTGAAATTTTGTACAATTTTATGGAGGGTGTGTTATTTTAAGTTTTCAATTGGAGGTCAATCTCATTATGAAATTCTTTGGTCTAATTTGGTCATATATTCACTATGTTGGTTTACATAGTAGTGGATAATCATGTAAACCAAGCCACTTTAAGTGAACATATGATTACCTTAATCTTCATACGAGCCAATCTACTTAAAGGGTTAGTAGTATATCATCACATTCAGTATTATTTTCTTATTGTAGTTTTGTAGAGGTTACCCCCTCAAATTGGCCTAGTCATATGCTTCTCTAATTTCCGTCATATGTTGTTATATTGTAGTGATTCTACTTCAATGATAAAGTAAGTCCATTACAATTTCAACCTATTATCATAATAAAAGAATGGAAATTAAGAGGCACATTTAGATTTAAGTAGTAAGACATGTATTTAGGGATGATTGAGAAGTTAAAGAGATGTTGGTTCTATACCAATGTAAATATTGGCTCTTCATAGATCAAACTCATACCCTTGCTCAACCAAATCATACGACTTTATGCTCAAATAATATAGATGGAATCTCTTGGTTGGGTAGGACATAAAACCTATAATAAAGAGAACCTAGATTATTTTAAGGTTGTGATAATATTACCAAAATATGCCCACGAGGCTTGTTATTTAACACCTATCTTCTATATGTTTATAAGAAATTTCAATTGTTATTTAACACTCGCATAATTTTTCAAAACTAAAACTACAATGTTATAATAATACTATACGTATTGTCTCGTTATCGTATTGGCTCTCTCTATAACTAAACATATAGACTATATTCCTTCCAAGGAAGATAAGGAGAAAATTTAATGTAATTTTAAAAGGTTCAAGTAATTATCCCACAAGAATTGAGCATCCCCAAAAATTTTATAGTTCATTTTCTAATGAATAGTCTAAGTTTTTATACACAATCCTTATAAAACTTAAGAGATTTATAAAATGCATTGATCTCTCCAGTCATCCAAGGAAATATCAAATGAAATATTACAGGAAAAATACAACTAATATCAATTTTTTTTTAATAGAATTTATATGTTTGTGAAATCCTCGATATTACATTTCTCTCCACTTTAATCCATCCTCATGCATGGATTGAAACATCAAAATATTGCCTAGTATTCAGAATAAAATATGTTACAAGGATGAACTTCAATATCATTGGGCACAAAGTTGAATCTTTTCTATTTTGAAAGAGTGTATTGGGGTAAAAAAATAATTCGTAAAAAGGGAAGATGATCACTTTCCTAGGGATTTATTAGTCATCACCATTGTTTTATTATTTGGTCCTATGTTTTCATATCACACTTTTTTGAATTATTGGGATTGTCTTTTAATGCTTGGTATTTATTTAAATATCTTAGGAAACCTTTCCTTAGAGAAGCTTATTTAAATGTTTTCTCACTTCCAAAGTCTAGGTTCTACAAATACGATAGATTGTGAATTTCTTTAAAATGATGCCTAATGGGAAGAAAACATGCAAGTTTTTTCTTAATGTATTCTAGAAGGTAATATCCCCTACCCTATTATTGTTTTGCATGTTCTTTAATATAATTTACATGTCATTGGGTTGAACATATTCGCTTAATAAGTTATTTTTCATAATAATTTCCTTTGAATGTATGGGTAAAACATGGGTTTAATCCATCTCGACCCAACATGGAATAAGGTTGGATGAAGTCTAGAATATGACCAAAAGTTTTTTTTCTCTTTGTCAACCCAACATATGCCTTGATTATTTTGTAAAACCCTCCACCTAGTAGGTATGAAGCTCCTTTCTTGTGCTCTCATATGGATGTGGGAATTTGTTTGTTCTAAACATACTGCCATCAAGATCTGAGTTTGGGTAGAATTACTCGGTCTTCCAATACCATGTTGGCACTTTCTTGAACAAATTACCTCCATGTTAGGCCATGTTTTTTACAAAAAAATCCTAATTTTTACTCAACCAGCCTCAAAAGTGTTTTTGTCTCAATTTTTAAATTTCTCCTGACCTTAAGAAGTTGATTAACATGTAATTCAATGATACCCAGTACACCCAAAGGGTTTTATACATGAATTTACTAATAATTTTTTTTGGTTCCGGTCATCTAAACATAAAACTAAGGTCTATCCCATTTTATTTATCATAATAAGGTTATTTCAAAACTAATAAATAATTCTCCTTCTATTAAGGGAAATGATCCATAGACCACCATAAGTGGTCACAAAACACCTAAAAAATATTTCCTACAAACCCATTTGTAAGTGTGTCCACTTCCAATAATATCAATCCAAACCATATCGATAATAAAATCCCACATGGCCCACCCAAACTGGTGATTTTCATATCAACCTTGTAGGAACCAACTTAGGTTTCAACAACCATGTAAAAATATGTCATAAACTCAAGTTTTCTTGTACACCTTTAGTTGCTTCTTCTTTTCGATACTTCAAACTGCTACTCAAAATAAATCCCAACTTTCATAGTCGAGCCTTCAACCTATTTCTATGCATAATTATACCTTAAGATGTTATCATAGTCCTCCTCATCATCTCAAGGAGAAATTTTTCCTGAGTCTCAATAACCATTTAAACCTAATGCTTTTTTGCAATCCAACCAATAATTTTTTTATAGAATAATTATAAATCCCTTAATGGATTAGTTTTAGATTATATGTTCCTTAATACATGTGCTTCATCAATATCTTCTCATGAAATGTGTGGGGTCTCACAGACCCTCCTCGAAAACACATAGTTTGATATTTTTGGAACTGATTTCCAAATATTGTAATTTCATTTATGCATTAAATCAAAGTTGCGGGATGTTTGTTGACATGTAAATTCAAAGTTATCTAGGCCAATAGTTTATCCCTAACTAGTAATTAAGAGCCAGGGCATGCAAAAAATGCTACATTTATTTCTCTATGAACTAATTGTCTTATATTTTCTTTTTAACATTAAAAACCACTCTAATGGGGTCATCAATATTTATGCATCTAATGATGCTATTGAAATGGTAGTACATTGGTGTTGTTTAGTGGATGAAATAATTGAGGCACATTAGTAGATATTAATTGGTGAATGTGTGAAAATGAATTTCGAAATCATGGTGAATTGGAAGGAAACAAGTTTCACATGGATGGCGAAATGTTTGACAATGTTGTCGACTAGTAGCAATTGTCGTGTAGTAGCAGGTTATACGCTATCATCCGGTAGCATGATGTATGCTACCGACTGACAACTTATACATGTTACCAGTCAACAATGCATAGTGTCGGCTGGTAGCATGTTGTATGCTACCACCATCAGCTGATAGCATGATGTATGCTACCTAACGATAGCATTAGAGAAGCCTCTTTAAATGCATTCTCACTACCAAAGTCTAGTTGTTACAAATACGATAGATTGTGAATTTCTTTAGAATGATACCTTTGGGGAAGCAAACTTACAGGTTTTTATTGAATGTATTCTAGAAGGTAATATCCCCTACCCTATTACTACTTTTCATGTGCTTTAATATAATGTACATGACATTAGATTGAACAATTTCACTTAATAGGTTATTTTTCAGAAGAATTCCCTTTGAACGTATGGTAAAAAAAATGGATTTAACCCATCTAGACCCAACGTGGAATAAGGCTGGAGAAGTCTAGAATATGACCAAAAGTTTTTTATTTTTCTCTTTGTTAACCCATCATATGCCTTGATTATTTTGTAACTTCCCTTCATCTAGTATGTGTGAAACTCCTTCTTGTGCTCTCTCATGGATGTAGGACTTTGTATGTGCTGAACATACTGCCATCAAGGTCTGAGTTTGGGTAGAATCCTTTGGTCTTTCAATGTCATGTTGAAACTTTCTCAAAAAAATTACCTCCATGTTAGGCCAAGTTATTTACAAAAAAACTCCTAATTTTTTATTCAAACAAACCTCAAAAGTTTTTTTGTGTCAAGGTTGACCTTTCTCGTGACCTTAAGAAGTCGATTAATACGCAATTCAATGATACTTGGTACACCCAAAGGATTTTATACATGAATCTACCATTAACTTGTTTTGGTTCCAATCATCTGAACATAAAACTAAGGACTATCCCATTCTATTTTCTCATGATAAGGTTGTTTCAAAACCAATAAATAATACTCCTATTAATGGAAATGATGCATAGACCACCATAAGTGGTCACAAAAACACATATGAAAATATATTTCCTAGCAACCCATATGTAAGTGTGTCCACTTCCAATAATATCAATCCAAACCATATCTATAATAAAATCCCACATGACCCACCCAAATTGATGGTTTTCATATCAACCTTGTAGGAACCGACTTGGGTTTCAACAACCATATAAATATATGTCATAAAACTCAAGTTTTCTTGCACACCTTTAGTCTCTTCTAATTTGTCAATACCTCAAACTGCCACTCAAAATAAATCACAACTTTCATAGTCGAGTCTTCAACTTATTTCTATGCATAAGTATACCTTAAGATGTTATCATAGTCCTCATCATCATCTCAAGGAGAAATTTTTTCTGAGTCTCGACAACCATTTAAACCTAATGCTTTTTTGCAATATAACCAACAATTTATTGTGTAAAATAATTATAAATCCCTCAATGGTTTAGTTTTAGATGATATGCCCCTTAATACATGTGCTCCATCAATATCTTCTCATGGAATGTGTGGGGTCTCACAAACCCTCCTTGGAATACATAGTGTGATATTTTTGGAGCTGATTTATAAATATTGTAATTCTATGTATGCATTAAATCAAGGTGGTAGGATTTTTGTTTACATCTACATTCAAAGTTATTTGGGCCAATAGTTTATCCCTAACTAGTAATTATGAGCTAGGGCATGCAAAAAATGCTACATTTATTTTTCTACCAACCAATCATGTCCTTTATGTTCTTTTTAACATTAAAAAACACTTTCATGAGGCCGTCTATATTTATGCATATAATGATGCTATTGAAATGATAGTGCATTGGTGTTGTTTAGTTGATGTGTTGTGACTTCAATATACTAGATGTTTCTCGTGAGGTTTCTGCATCATGATCACCTACATTCAACAACACGTTTTTTCTTGCTTTCACTTCTCGTGAGTATTAGGTTACTCATTAGTAAATTTTTGAGAAGGAAATAAACACATTACACATTAGTAATTTGTTCTCATATCCATTTGTTTACATTTGTTTTGCATTTACATCACAACATTCTCAAAAATAAGAAAATAAAATTATTTTGAGGAATGTGTCCTCATAATATGTGATATAGCCACAATTGTAGATCATAGCCACTTTGATCATGAATGGAAAGAGACATTCACTACTGCCACTTAAAGACTGATTCTGGCTTTAGTCATTTTGGCACTGATTGGTTTTCCATTCTTGCATTATGTGGTCCCTGAGTTAGTGACTAAATTGAGGTCACTAATCAACCTCCTACCTTCAATGCCTCATTCCTAATGTGTTTTTTTCTTATTTACTTAGTAGATTGAATTTGAATATCAGTTATATGCAATCACCCAACAAAATACACATCAGATGTTGATTTCGTCCAAAAATACATCTCTTGACTGTGTGGATTTGTTTTGTAAGTTTTTGACACTTTAAATCTGACTCTCTAATCCTAAATGACTATACATTAAGATTTATTAGTTTTGACCTTTATGACGCATTACTAACTCTATTTGGACATATTCAACAAAAAAAAAAACTTGGACTACTATAGATTTAACCCTATAACCTTAAATTGACAATATACTATAATAACACATAAAATAAGAATTAGACTATCATATGTAGTATTTGACAATACAAAATAGCACTCTTTCCTATACTAAAAATACTAATTTACAAAAGTTTGAACTATCAAAATTTAATATTTCCTAATAGTTTGATCTCATATATTAGTTTGATGACTTTCTTAAAAATATAACAAGTTGTGTAGCTGAAAAATTCATAAACTATAAAGTTGTTCAAACAATAAACTATTCAATATCTTACCACAAGATGTAATTTAGACTATTGATAATGACACACTATAAGATGATTCTAACAAAATTATAGCTAGCAATTTCTTTCGAGGTGTAAGATACTCTGAATGGGATCGAAATACAATATTTATATGGAAATGTATTGTAATTTAACAGGTGTTATGAAACTTCTTAGATAGTGTCATCATTTGTTTATTCTTGTGATGGGATTGGATGAAGGCTGATGAGAATAAAAATATGCAAAAAAAACTAAAAAATAGAAGAGAAGGGAAGTTCAATATATGCATATAGTTACTTGTTATGGAAATGGAGAATAAGGTCTTTTGATCACAAGTACCTCTTTTCACTATTTCTCGTATATATATGCAAATTTGTGGACACGCATTTGTAGTGCTCAAATGTAAATTCATTAGAGACATGTAATCCTATCAATGAGTGCACTTGTAAGATTGAAAAAAAAATCAATAACTTTAAATTTTAAGATAAAATATCCATTAGATAAAATGTCATACCATTATATAAAAAATTGAATATTTAACGTTACTCAAATATTTAGAAGATAAAACATATGTATATATATTCACTGCCCTAAAAAATTACATAAATATTATTTTAAACTTGGTCATTATTTAAATATATGGTTTTACATTACTATAAGTAAACATGAATTCTAGAATATCACAGCTTTGGAGCCAAGAACATTTATTAAAAAACCATTATTATGTGACTGCATCAAAATTAAATAGGGGAGAGGGGCCAATAGTTGAACATGGTCCAATAGTTAACGTGACTATTGATCACACAATAACCAATAGTTGTCATTGTACTATGTAGTAGTTATTTATTTTTGACATAATAATTATGTAGAGCAGCCAATCACATTGTGACATGTAAGACCTCTCACCCATGTACAATTATAAAAAATTTAATGTTCAAGCATTTTCACCCATATTCAATTATTGGTTTCCACTAGGGTTGTAGAGTAACTCAAATTTATTGTTTTAAATCAATTCAAAACAAGGTATTCCCTCCAATTGAACATTCTAAAGAAAAAATATAAGCTTAAAAAAAAATTGAACTACATATTAGTGAAAAAATCACAATCCCATATGATAAACAATTGATTTTGTGGACCCCTCGACTTAGGGTGTACCACTACTAGCCCCTCTCCCCTACCCGTAATTTTTTTATGACATTCTCATGTTATAATACATGTGATCGTCATTCAAAACCCTGAAACTGAATAACCTGGTTCAAGATGAGACATATCAAAGGTTAAAATTGTACCTATACTCGCATCTTTTTACAAGATGCAACTATTTGTATAAAGAGAATAAAAGGAGGATCATCTTGCCATAATTTTATTAAAAAAATTATAGTATTGATAACTTGCCCCAACTATCGTCAATTCAAAACCAACAAGACACCCAACAGATTCAGATGATCTTCCACCCCATTTTCACTTGATACCAATAGCTATTTTCTAATATTATGTTGTGACTCCTTACATTTCTCTAATATGTTAAATGCATGCACCATTTCAAATCTAAGCACATCAAGCTAATAAATACATATATAAGTTGGGATATTTACTCCATGGTGGTGATTGTTGTACCAAGATAGACAACTGGAAAGATTTATTTCTTTGACATGGTCTGTGGTAGGTAATTGGTGAGAATGAATGAACAATTTTAATAATGTCAATGAGACCAAACAATCTATGGGACCCAAAGTTGCAATTTAAGTGAAGAAAGCCACTCCAAGATCTTCCCTAACATTTTTTCCTAGAATTCATTGCCTTTGATGTTGAATCTCCCATTATAGATCTTAACCAAGAGATTCACAGTTTAGAGGGAATAATATACATGATTTCTTACGTATAGGTTAATGTGTTGTTAGGGGAAAATAAAATATCATATATGTTGGTAACAAGGAAAAGTTTTGGGCCTCTCAATAGGTTAGAAAGACAAAAAAATATGTATGTCAGAAAGGCTTGACGCTTTCAGGAAAAGAGTTCCATAATAGAGAATCCCTCCAGCATAACTATATATTAAAACTATAAACACAATATTATACCTATTATATTATTATCTTATATATTATAAACTTTAAAACTTAACCAATTTTAAAAATTACTTAACACCCTGTAAGGCAAGGTAAATTTTAATACCCCTGCTAGAAAAAACCCTTAGATATTACTTGGTAAATGTGTGAAAATGACTTTCAAAATCATGATGAATCAGAAGGAAACAAGTTTGACATGGTTGGTGAATTATTTGACATTTTTTTTACTGGTAGAAATTGTCATTTGGTATCATGTTATACACTACCAGTCAGTAGCATGATGTATGCTATCAGTATACATGCTACCAATCGACAACACATAGTGATGGATGGTAGTATGTTGTATGCTACCACCGTCAGCCAGTAGCATGATGTATGCTTCATGTCAACATCCCATAGTTTTTTTGGTAGCATGATGTATGCTATCGACCTGGTAGCATTATATAAATGGTCAATCTGGTGGCATAAACATGCATACTTTGGTAATACTAATCAATAACACATGCATGTTACACTGAATGTCGAAAGTATGAGAATGCTACCATCCTGCTGTATACATAACCAATCAATGTGCACTATTTTTGTCATTCTATAAATAGACCAATCCCTATTTTTGTCACTTTTAGCAATCCCTACACCCACTCATAAGAAAACCATAACCTCTTTCCCCATGTCATTCACCATACACCATCTATACAATCAATTCCACAACCATTGACTAATATGGGTTGACCTAGGAATGATTAAAATACGTGAACCATTTGTACGCAAATTCACATACAGGAACCTAGTGTTTCCTAAACTCCTGAAGATGTTGGAAGATCTAAATTATTTTTCTTCAATGGATCAAAGATAACAGTTTTTTTGGCCTCATCTACATGCCACAACTTGAAAAATAACTTCAAATTACTAAACTACCTAGTGTCTGATTATGACACCTCTAAGGGTACTTTTCACATACAACTCCCCTCACACATAATTTTGTTCGAAACGTCCCTTGAAGATATTCACCATTTGATTGGAATTCCACATAAAGATATGGATCTCGTGTCAAAAAAATAGCATTGACTGAAAAATATGTCAAGTACTTGGAGTCTCACTAGGGCCTTTCAATTGATCTAGTAGTAACTAATCATTTAAAAAAGGGTAATTTCAAGTTCAGGATTTCACACACCCTTTTCTACATGCCATGGTGGAATTTTTCCCGGCTAGGATTGTTTTGCAGAGCAAGATATACTGACATTCCTTATTGGGACTTGGTTTACATTGTACATACCCTTGGTGGTAACCAATATGATTAGTACACCTACTTATCCACCAAGATAAGGAATGACATCAATCATGCTCTTGTGAATTAATCTATTGTAATTACAACTTCAAATTATATACTTTCATTATATTTTGAGGCTTTTCATGGTTTGTGCAACACCATTGTTTCGACTACGTGTCACAAGAAGTTGAAGACATTTTCATTGTCCCTTGAATAGCTAGAGGTGAGTTTAAACTTTACCATTCATTTTATTCAAATTAATTTTTTGGCATTCTCTTATTTTGTTATAGTGTTATATAAAATATTAATATTAATATTTAATTTTAACAAGCCATAGCCATTGCAGCTCTCTCTCAAAGAGAGGCAGTTATAAGAGGACACTTACCACTTGAGGGCTCTAGAGATAGTATTAGGGATAGTCTACAAGAGGAATCCACCCTAAAATTAACAAAAACTTCCAAACGCATGAGGAGTTCTCTAACACCTCAATGAATTGACACGAGGACCATGCCACTACTTGCAAGTATTTTACATTTCAATTTGTAGTAATGTTAAATATATTTTTTTTCTGAAATGTTAGTTTTTTACATTCTTTTTTAACGTAATCATTCAATTTCACAAATTTATAGTCACCTCTGGCAGCATGGCCTTCCTCGAGCTAGTCAAACTAGCTCAAGATATGAATTGGAATAAGTGTAGTCTCAATAATCAACCTCGTCTCCTTCCTCAAGGTATGTTTCCAATTACCTTTTAAATTTCAATATATTGTGGTTTGATTTATTTTTTGAAATGAAGCTACTGATTAATTTATGGTTAATCAGGATTTGGTCATGATGGCACCTCACTTCAGTTGCTCTCTCATGTTCAACAATTGCGTGAAGCCACCAATACAACAACAGACTCCGCATTTAAGTAAATGTTTCTTGTAAACATAGACTATTTAACTTTCAATCATTCTATTCCATATATGTTCCTCATTTTTTAATTTGATTTCCTATTGCAGTGCATCCACCATCTCATATTGTTAGACCAAACAGAAGTCACCGCCCCCACCATCGTCACCCCACAATGTTCACACAAGGGGTAAACATATTTTATTTCCATATGATAGTAAGGGAACCATCCATTTTTCTACCTCCGAGTTCCCAATTTATCTTTCAGTGGTATACAAAGCGTGGGTGGAATTTTAGTTCTGAATCAAATTGATATGGATGATGAATATCTTGGGATTGAAAGTGAGGTGCAGGCCCTGAAACTTTCAATCCTCAAGGTATTATTTAAGGTTTAATGTAGGCTTCTCCAAAAGTAGAAAAAACATCCAATACACCATCTTCGAATGGAAATGCCATTAAATGATGATGAGATCACAAATTTTTCATTGGGAAGTCTTTTTGGTTGATAATTGTTTAGCCAATGTTAAAGAAATTCTTTTGAAAGATATTGAAACATTAAAAGTTTGGGAGTTTAGGGAAAATCATTGATTAAAGAAATTAATTCTCATTTTCACAACCACTCCCAAAGGCATTCTTTATATTATTTAGTTCAAAACGAACCGGCAAATATTGATATATGTAATGAATCAATATTGTATCATGGTTTTGGTTTCTGTTTCTTATAATAATGTGTTAGATATAATAAAAAAAGAAAATTTAAATGCAGAAGCCTAGGCCTACTATGATAAATTGTCTAAAGACAAGAGCCTTGTTGTGATCACAAATGCAGAGAAAGAAAGGCTCTGGTAAGTTATAATAATATTTAGAAAGTCTAATTTATGATGGTTATTTTTATTTTTTGTGTAACTATTTTTTATTTTCTTAATGCACTCTAAGTATCAAAATCTGAAGAATGAGGTGGTGGTGTTTGACATGCACTTGAAAAATGTGAAGAAAATTTTGAATGCAGCAATTTGATTGTAATTAATTCTTGTTGTTTTAAAAAAGTAGAATAATGCTTTACGAAGGATTATTAAGGAGCATGGAATGGATCTTGAAATTTTATTGAAGAAGAAAAGTGAATCAGATCATAGTTTAGCTTCAACAGGGGATGCAACAAATGCAAAACTGTGAAATACTTTCCAATATAAATGTTGTTACGAAGGATCTGGTTCAGTCGAGAATATTAAAGGAAGGGTCTAGTCAAGGAGAGGTAGTATCTTCTACATGAGAGAAAGAAACAAAAGCTATTGAAAAAAAGAGAAAATGATTTCTTTTGTATTTGGAAAAATTGTTAGGGAAATTTTTAATTTGTAAAAAATGAACATGGATTTACTTGACTTTTTTTATGTTGTTCTTGTAATTTTTATGTATTTGATTGTATAAATAAATTGTCAGTTTTACGAATGAATATTGTGTTGTATTCTTTCCATGCTTAAGATTTATGGAAAAAGCTATTATTGTGATCATTATGATTTAATTTTGTATGTAGGGGCATTTTTTTGGGTCCACAAATGTTTACTATGATGGCTTAATATTTTAAACACACCTCAAAATAGTCATACAGTAACAATAAAAACTTAAATACTTGTTCAAATGGAAAGATAAAGGAACTGAAGGAATGTAATTTTTATCTTATAAGATTTTTTCCCATAAGGAATATTAATAGTCAATGCAAAGCATGGGGAGTCTCTGAGGGAATATCTTAAAGAAAGGAACACAACCACAATTTTCTCAATTATCGAAATAAAATGTTGTCTACATTTGTGAGGATAAAATGAAGTTTGAGTCTCTAGAATTGATCCATAGGGATCCAAAAAAAACACACCACTTCATCAGTTCCATCAGCACCAAAAAGGAGAATTGAAGAAATGAGGTAAACGGGGGTTCTGGATAGAACCTCCACCCTACAAGGGTGGAAGTCCTGTAATCACCACTCAGCTAGGGCAGTAGTCCTGAAACCGTCGGTCTGCTTAAGGTGGAGGTCCTGACACTTCTGAACAGAAAAGAAGAATGGAGCATGAATGGACAGGATTTTGAAGCACCTGACTGTGTCTTTTCCCTTCCTGACCTTCCCCATTCTCTAGTGCACGGGAGGAAATGGGAGAAGGCTATAAATACAAGGAGGAGCAAGAGAACTGATCATTCGAAGATCTAGAGAGATCAAGAAGCAAAGTATTAATGAGAGCAAGTGAGCAAGATCTTCAATGTTGGAGTGGAATTGTAGGAGAAAGGTGTAGAAATAGAGAAAGCAAGCATATGAAGGGAGATTTTTACATTTTTGTCTCCATTTTCTACTTCTTGTAATCTGTAACTGTCTATAATAGGCCAATAAAAGTGGGAAGAAAGAGTGTTTTTCCCTTCCCAACTGGTTTTCCTCCATGGGGGGTTTCTAGGATAAAAGTGTTGGTGTTTGGAGTTTGAATTCTTTCCTATTCTCTACAATTTCCTTTCTACACCACTAGGTAATCAATCACTAAATCTCCAATCTTCAATTTGATCTATCATTTTCTAAAGTTGAAAGTAGAACAACATAATAGTGTGACTTCGTAGAGTTATAATGTAGAAGTTTACGGATCATTTTGGTATCATAACTGATTATATATCCAGGACTATGGTATTCGATTCTTTCTTGTGATTTGTATGACAGTGACAAGGTTTAAAGGTGAAGAAGTTTTACCTTGCAAGCCATATATTTCTACGAATAAGTGGAAACAAAGGATTTGAACTCGAATGGAGGAAGAGAACTTGGTCCGTACAGTCGAAATGCTAGAGACCATGATGGATAGGTTACATAAAAAATAAGAAGAGATTTCAGATCTGTAAAATATGGTTTCGGTTAAGAAAGATTCCATAGACTCGGTGGTTCGAGAACTGGACAAAAAATTTGGTATCGGAAAGAGCCACGAAGAGGAAGAATGGGAAGAGTGTGAAGAAGAGACTCCAATTGTAAGCAAAAAGGTAAAATCTTCTCATACATCTTTGAAATTTGAAACGAAAGTTGAAATAAAGAATTTTGAAGCAAAAGTAGATGTAGAATTACTAGATAAATGACTAAAATAGTTGGAAGTCTGTTTTAGTGTGCATAATTTCATTGAAGCACAAAGGATCACCTTTGCACGTCTCAAAATGGAAGGTCATGTTGTGATTTGGTGGAAAACCCATCTAGCCACTTGTGAGAAGAAGAAAAGTCCTATTGTTAGTACTTGGAAAGGTTTTAAATAATTGCTTGGAGCTAACTTCTATCCTATTGGCCATAAGATTGACATGATGTTTAAATGGGAGTACTTTAGGTAGGGCAGTGGTCAAAGCATACAAGACTACACTACGGAATTTCGAAGACAAGCCATGTTGCTAAATATGGACTTGGAGGATGAGGACATTATGACCAAGTATATGGGAGGACTTTGCACTCACCTTCGAAGGAAGGTGATCTCCATGAAGCCCAAGGATATCAATGAAGCTTGTATACAAGCATACTACATTGATGACAAAAAGAAGCAAGGAGAAACAGAGCCAAAGGGAGACTAGTCAACATATCAGTAGGAAAAAGAACAAGGGAAGACAAGTAGCAGAGGTAAATAAAAAGGTAAACATGCCGCTATTGCTTTACTTACTTTTAAAGATCCTAAGAATATCTATAAGAATTGTGATATAAATGGACATACCAATGCCACATGTTGGAAGTTGCATCTGGAATTACACCCAAAGCATCAGACAAAGGATTCCAAGAAATACATGGCCATTGTGAAAATATAAGGGGATGTGGAGATTGAGGATGATTTAGATGTAGACGAAAGGCTAGGATGCATGACCACTAACATGTATGGGGGATAGAAGAAGAAGAGATGAGTAAGCTATTTCAAATCAGAATCCAAATCAAGAAGACTAAGGTAAATGCTTTAGTAGATTCTAGTTCTCAGTCAAATCTGATTTCTGATGATGTTGTAGAACAACTTGGCCTAGAGACTTACATGCTTTCACATCCATACCCATTGGTATGGGTGAAGAGGGGTGTAGAAATACAAGTTACAAGAAAGTGTAAGTTCCAGTTTGGGATAAATTACAAATACCTAGATGTAATAGAAGTTGATATTATTCCACTTGATGTATTTGATGGTGTCTTCAAAAGTCCTTACTTGTATGTCATGGATATTGTGTTCACAAGGAGGGAGAACTGGTACAGATGGGTCAAGGATGGAGTCAGTTTTAACATCTAGGCACACCAGAGAAAATCAAAGAAAGTTATGGTAAGTTTCAACCAAGCATAAAGACTTATTCAGGAAAATCATCAGTTTTATTTACTTTCATTGGAAGAAAAGAAAAATGGACTTGAGAGCATGGATATTTTGGATAATACTTATCAATTTTTACAGAAGAATCCACCACAAGAACTACTCATTCAAGGAGCAATACAAACTTCTGCTATGAAGTCACCATATCTACCTATGGATTCACCGGACCTGGCCGTGGGGCAGCAAGGAGAAGAGGAGATACAATGAACAATGGTGACTATAGCATCAGCGTACATGGAAGGATTAAGCCAATCCATCTCAAGAGACAAAGACAAGCAAGAAGGACTAAACCACTACAGTATGGGACCTTCATCATACTTGAGTAGGTTAGAAACCTTCAGACCACACTTAATGCAGATGCACATGATAACAAGTTACAAGAGATTGCAACTACTAAATCCATCTATACATGAAAAAGAAGTAAACATACAGAAGTTTCCTTCTAAAGAGGATTGTATTTGAGGCAACTCAGAGGAGGATGTAGTATTGGATCAGTAAACTAGAGATCCACATGAGTCTTCGCAAGTTGGATGAGAGAAGACACCAAGGAAGACCAAGTGGTACTTGAAGGAGCAAGAGAGGGAGTTGATTTCCTTACCACTCCCCCACTAATATTTTTTGGGACCAAAAGCCTCCTAAGTGGGGGAGGTATGATCCATAGGGATCCAGAAAAAACACACCACTTCATCAGTTCCCTTAGCATCAAGAAGGAGAATTGAAGAAATGAGGTAAATGGAGGTTCTGGATAGAATCACCGCTCTGTGCAGAGTGGCGATTGCAGAACCACCTCCCTACAAGGGCAGCGGTCTTATAACTACCACCCAACTATGGCAACAGTCCCGAAACCATTGGTTTGCTAAGGGTTGTGGTCCTGACACTTCTAAATAGAAAAGAAGAATGAAGCACGAATGGATGTGAATTTGAAGCACCTGACTATGTCTCTTTCCTCATTGACCTTTCCCATTCTCCAGTGCATGGGAGGACATGGGAGAAGGCTATAAATAAAAGGAGTAAGAGAATTGATCATTTGAATATCCAGAGAGATCAAGAAGCAAAGTATTAATGAGAGCAAGTGAGCAATATCTTCAGTGTTAGAGTGGAATTATAGGATCAAGGTGTAGAAACAAAGCAAGAAAGCATATTAAGGGAGAGGTTTACATTGTTATCTCCATTTTTATACTTCTTGTAATCTATAATTGTCTATAATTGACCAATAAAAGTGGGAAGAAAAATTGTTTTGCCATTCCCGACTGGTTTTCCTCCATTGGGGGTTTCCGAGATAAAATTGTCGGTGTTTGGAGTTTGAATTCTTTCCTATTTGCTACAATTTTATTTCTGTAGCACTAGATAATCAGTCACTAAATCTCTAATCTTCAATCAATCTGTCAATTTCCAAAGTTGAAAGTAGAACAACATAATAATGTGATTTCGTAGAGTTAAAAAGTAGAAGCTTATGGATCAATAATCATTTTGCAATATTTATAAACACGTGTTTCCTAAACAATCTATCTTTATATGTGAAAGACAATGGAAAAATATTAAAATAAATCATAGATTTGTAAATAAAAAATAGTAAACAACAATACTAAAATTGCATTTTGATAAATAACACAACTATATAATAAAGTGATATGAAAATTTAGTTCTAGAAATACTATGTTGGTAAATCTTTAGCCAAAATCGGGTAGCTAAAACAATCCTTGACCAACTTATTCTTCATAACTTGCACTTGTATCTAACGTCTCATAGGCATTTTCATTATTAGTGTTTATATATTCTTTATTGGTGGATATATTACAAACATGTCTCCTATCTGTAAGAGAACTCCATATTTCTAGTGCTTGTTCATAAGGAAGTGGATCGACAACATATCGTGAAACATACAATCTCAAAGAAGTCTCTAAATTTGTATTCAATCTATTTCAAAGTTTTGACTTAACAAATGTCAATGCACTAAATACCCTTTCATCTTCCACTAATCCCAATATCATTGTTTGAAATAATTCATGTAATCAGAAATATTCACTAATGGTTTCTTATAGGATGTTACTAGGATACAACTTTTTCCATAATCATGTAATCAGCACCTTTTTATGTTGGTTCAATTAGACACTCATATCGATCAATCATTTTGAGTACAAAATGAGGTAATTGAGACGTCAGTAATTCCTTTTATAGAAGACCTTTAATTTTAACTTTGTTGACCTCTAAAGATTTGCTGAAATGGTTAATGAGAGTTTCCATAAATTTGTGAAATAATTTACTTATGTATTTTTCACCTATATCAAAATTCCAAAAATTAGGATTCATCACTACCATGGCCTCAAGTAGCTCATCCCTTTTAAATTGTTCTCTAATCTCATGGGATAATCTTTCTAAAATCTTTCTTAATTTTATCCATGTTTCATGTATAAAATTATTGTATAAATTATGTGTTATAGGTATTTCTTCAAGTTTTGTTGTTGTGATATCCGTACTTTCTTGGAAAGTTTGCATCGAAATACCCTTTTCATTAATGATGATACAAATATGATCCTTGATGTTGAATTTCAAATAACTTTTTGGATCCTTTATATTTGTTAAAGTCTTTCCAACTACTGAAATGGATACCTTAAAACTTTCTTAAGATTTGTATAGCATATCTAGAGATTGAAATACTTATTTTCTCAACCTTATGAATTCAACAATAAATGTGGATCTTTTTTTAGTATGTTTCATTAAGAAATTGATTTTCCTCAACATGGGGAGGGTGCCACATAGTGTCAATAATGTTTCAAAATCTTTTAAATGGTACAACAAATATCTTATTTTGTTAACTTCCTTATGTTATTTAAGTACGAAACTTGTTAATGACGGATATTCTTCAAAAATTATACATGTAGACCCATACATGGAAATTCATCTTATATCAACACATTTTAGGAGCTTTTTACCATCATTCACTGCAATTACAAAAATTTGAAACTCTAAAAATCATTTTTTACTACTTGTCATATAAGCATGCAAGTCATGGATAAGTTCTTCCACTTTTCTAACATTTTAAAATGTGTTAATAATTTTTTATGTAAGATTCATATTATGAGTCATGCAATGAATTGAAATCATATGTAGGGAAAAAAATTTATAGGCGAACAAAAATTCCACTTCTATGAATTTGCATTATTGTTGCACCATCAATACTAACACACATAAATTTAGTAGCAATTGCATAGTCCATCCATCTGAATTATGTCCTTTAAATTAGAAAAAAACCAATTTGAAAAGGTTTTTGGCATTATAGTCTTCATCCATTTTATGAACAACTAAAAATGAGTTTTTTTGGAATGGTTCTCAAAAGTATAAACATGCATGCAAACTCGTGATGTGTTGTCAACAATTATGACCTCATCAATGGAAAGTGAGATAAACCTTGCATTTTTTACTTTTTCTTTCAAATCTTCCCTTACTATTATTCCTAGACATTTTTCTATTTTCTAATAATTGGTCTTTGACCAATGTGATCTTGGAACATTAAGAAACTGATTATCTTGAAACAAAACGTTATAATCCAAAAAAAACTAAAATTTGCCTACCATTTTTAAGAATGTGGAATACTTTAGTTACATTTTTGGGTCTTTATTTAGTTTCCAACTACATATTATACATCTACATTATGTTGGAGTATCACTACCATTTTCTAACTCTATAGGTTCAATGAATGGATATTTTATTTCCCAATTTACCTTAAAAGACCTCCCAATTTTCTAACTAGTGCTCTTCCTTCACATAGATTTCGGTTTAGAATTTTCAACTGGAGTTTGTTTTTCATAAGAATTGGGAATATCTTTTACTATGTACATCTCATCATTATGAATCTCTTCCATTGGAGGAATTTCATAGTAAGGATTATATTCCAACTCTGGCATGTCATCATTAATAATATCTTCAGGTGGTGACATGTTATTCTAATTAATTGTTTCATGTGGTGACACATTATTCTCATTAATTGTTTTATTTGGAATACATTTATCATTAGGGATTTTTACATTCAAAAGGGACAAGGGTTTGACTATGATATTGAAACTTCAAATTAAAATAACAAAAAATAAATAAAAATAATCTCTTACCTATGTTTGGAGTGGATGTAAGTCATGTGCATGATATTTTTTGGCTACCTAAAATAATTTATTAATTTTCTTTTCCTTTTTAATTGGTCCACCTTCTTATTATTACCAATAAATTTCATTTTACCTATGACGAATCCAAGTGTAATTTACGTATGGATTAGATTTTAATGAGCAAATGTAAACTGGAAAACTGGGTACATATCGCTAGCACATGCTACTAGCTGGTAGCATATATTTTCTAAAGACCCTATCATAATTGGAACAGTTAAAATACCTAACATTTTCATATGTTAGTGATATACTACCGACTAGTTACAATATGTTTTCGTAGGGTTGCAGTATGCAGTCGATCATCAACACCCACATGTATAGGAATTGTGTGTGGAATTTGATGTTTAATATCATTATCTTAATTAGTATATAATAAATATATGAAGGTGAATGTGGAATTTTTATCTTTCTTGGTAAAGGTGATTTTGAATATAAATAGTCGGAGTCTATTAGTGTAAACACTAGGTGAACCAACCCAAAATAGTAACTTGTGCCCAAAAAATTTAGGTGAAATGGCAAACGAGCCAACTCCTCAACATTTTCCAAATCCAAATTTCAAAAATCCAAATATTTATGAATTAACGATTTCCCTATTGTAATACATGAACAAACTTAACATATTACAAATCAAAAGACATGGAATCAAGCTTATATTGTCACTTACATGTGGTTGTGTGATAATTCTAATTCTCTTCTTGAAATCACTTGTGTGTGTGTGTTATATATATATATATATATATATATATATATATATATATATATATATATATATATATATATATATATATATATATATATATCCTTTACAATTCTTTCAAGTCATATATGTGGAATTATATATATATATATAATTCCACATATATGACTTGAAAGAATTGTAAAGGACATGTATGGATAATGATTATATTCTCATAATTCTACAATCCTTTGGGGAAATATATATAATTACAATTTCCCGTTTTCAATTCTTAAAACATTTTAGCAACCAGAAGATTAACCACTCTTGTCTTCTCACAAATAGGTTGTAAATATATCTACTCTGATACCAAATGAAAATTTGGTAGATATTTTACACACAGGAAAAACTCACAATATACTTAATTATTCCATAAAATACCATTACATATACATATTGCATTACTCTCCTACAAATTAGGAGTTAACATTGATCTCCTAATAACTCACCTAAGGCCTAAAATCTCTCTCAAACTATTATGTACATGAGTGGTTATAACCACCATTATTCTATCACAATTATATTCTCCCAAATATATTTTGCCTACTAATGTGAGCACTGACATCATATTCCTAAGGAGGCAGTAGGCTTTGTCCATTATATATTGGACACTAAGGCACTATCTTATGTGCTAAATGAATCATCATAACTAGTGTAGGATAAGAAGCTTTAAAATTTTTTTTTGCAAAATTGTATTACTTAAGGAGCACTATATGGACAAAAGACAGAAAGGGCTATACTTCCACAATCTGGTCATTCCCAAAGTTCCTTTTAAGGTGATTGGTTTATTTATCATCAAAATAATATGGAAATATTGGGAAAATCTAAAACCTTTGATCAAATGGAATGGTGATTGATTTTTTAATATGCTCTCAATCAACGAACACTCACTTCAACTTGGTCTTTTGTTATTAATTTTCATAGCATTCATGTGGTTAGGGTCCCTTCTGTGCATTCACTCAAGATTATCAAATGATGGATTTGTATAGTGCTTGATATCATCTACAGCCAGACCAAAAAGTTAATTTGTTGGCTTGAATCCAAGACTAAATGTTGTTTGACTAATAGGGATCATGAGTGTTTCAAATATATTTTAGAGATAATCCTTTACAAGATGCTTCAAAAAAATGGTTTCATTTTCTCTCAACCTTGGTGGAAGGAATGGAATTAGTATCCAAATATGTCTTACCAAAATTACACACCCAATAAGGGTTATGAAGTGTTTTCACCATGTTTACCCATGATCGACAAGGTTAATGGTTGGTGATCCATGCATTCAATTACTTTCAGATGGATCCAAAGATTCTCATTTTGCATAGTGTCTTATTTATTAGGATCTCCCCCTTGGCCATATCCTTACTCATTTATAGGTTCCTCAACACAATTTTCTATTATATGGACACTTATAAACCCTTGGGCATTTGTTTTTAATTTTGTCAAGAATATTAGATATCCTATACTTGCATTCAAAAAATCTTTAAGCCTTTTAGACAAACATTTCATCTGCCAAAATATTCTCTTAGGAGATTGGCCACTTTTCTCTTTTCCCTTCTCCCAAATTTGGTATAATTTTAGAGTGGAATTTTTTTTATTTATTTAGAAAGAAATGAATGCGTATATTTTTTGTTAATTCTTATGTTGATTTTAGCTTTTCATCCTATAATGAATTTGTTATTGTTTTTAATATATTTCTATAGATTCAAGTGTAAGCACATAAATTGGATCTCAAGATCACCCATATGTAAAGCATTTTGATCATTGGGAAATGTTCCTTACATATTTCTCATGTACCTCCCGCTTCACTATCCCAGGATAACACTCTAAGGGGAATAATCCATCATAAAATTCATTCTCCAAGCCATGTTTAATGGTCTCTACCTTACCACTATTCTTTGTCTCTTTGACAACATGATTGGGCTTCCCCACCACCTCTCCAAGATTGTCTATATTATCCCTTACCACCTCATCCAGATGGGTGGACTTATTCCAAGTATAAAAATATTCATCAATTATATCTCACCATTTCTACCCAATGAGAAAGTACTTAATTGCATGATGACACTTTAGAGATGGTTGGCACTGAAACTATAGCAGTCACAGGCTGGGACCCATTGATAATGATAAATACTTCCTAAATGGCTACTGGGGAATACCTAATGATAAATACCCTCCATTTTTTGGCCTCTATGTTGTAGTTTCTTAGAGTTAATTCATATGTTTTATTCCTAGGCCTTTAAGGGCAAGTGTCTTTTGTAGTATGTTCTCATTCTGAGCCTTTTTTTTTTTCAATAGCCTATCGTATTTATTTTTAATATTTTATATCAATTCCACACTAAGAAAAAGTGTATTAGGCATAAAGCACGATTGAGATCATCCTAAAAATATGTATTACTTAATACAATCTTATCATAAATGACTTTATATATCAATACATGTATCTTAAACTTGGCATATTTAGATTCATAAAATATTGTGAGATGTAAACTCAAATATCCTATAGATGGTGTTGCGATTATATGTGATCTCCCCCCTTAAAAGGAAATGACGTCCCAATTTTTGAAGAAAAAACCATAAAATTCCTTTACATAAAATACCTCCATCAAATTATGTGCATGATAAAGTAAATTACACCTAATTGACACATTTCTTGTCATTATAAGAATCATGCCCCCTATTATTCAAACATTTTAAAAAGGAGGAACACTACCCTTTGATGGTCAATTAGACATTAAATTAAGAGTTGTTAAACACGATGTGACATACCATCCACTGATATCCATATATCATAATTATATTTGTACCTCCTTAGCTCCCTTTGATCTTGGATTTCCACATATTTGAAGTGTTTGAGGTTCCTTCCTTATTAAATTAACACACACCTTTCATTCCCTCTCTTTGTACCTTCCACTATGCCCATGCATGAAATATATTTATCTATCCATGTTCAAATATTAAATAATACAGTATACCAACATCCTTTTGATCAAACAATGGATCTGGGAGATTAATGACAATATGAATCACACTACACCTGATGCTCTACATATTCCAAGAAGGAATTGGTTTTTCCATTTATTAAATGAGGGATTATTTGGATCCCTTATCCATTAATTAAAAACAAGAAAGTAAGGTTGTAGAGCCAAAAAATGGAAAAAATACAAGAATAGTATGAGGTGTATTAGATTTAGAATCCCTTTTAAGTATTAGAACCATCCCATAGGCAATAAATACTAGAATCCAAAGAAAAACAATAGATGAGGAACATGATATTAAATCAAAGAGGTGACAAAAATAGGGGCCTTTATATCATTAGATGTCTCGGTGGCTTATAAGTATAATGGAATACAAAAATTATCCTCAAAGTGACCCATGAATTTATCTTGATGGGTATGGAACTCTAAACAATTATTCCAAGTGGTGAATATGAAGGAGATATTAGAGGAAAATGAGCCTTTCATACCAAGGTGTTAGATATGAGAAGAACTTCAAGGGAAAGAGGCTTTAAGAATTTATTTGATGTTGGTGAGGAAAATTCTATGAATTAACTTTGTATCTATCATGACACTAACCACTAAAGGGTGTTTGTATATTTCCCATATTGAATTTTATTCATCAAGCTTTAGTAATGCCTTAGGTGTCAGGAGGAAGCTAGAAACCAGTTGGAAGGAATTGAATGTGGTTGTAATGACTGTTAAATGGTAGAGAAAATGTCATGAATTTATCCTACAATTTTTTTCTCAAGGATGATATTATCAAATCCCAATCGAACCACAACACATCCTCCTCAATCCATTGATAAAAAAATAGAAATGAAAACACTAAGAATACATGCAAGATTATTTTAGAGTAGGGTGTTTAGAGATGATTACATTAAATTCCTTTAAGGCTAATAACTATTAAAAACTAACCTTCTTAAATATACCTTCCCTATAGCATCTACCACTCAAGTCCATGCATGATCCATTTCTATTCACTTTTTGAGTCATTATTTTGATCATGCATACTTCCACCAAATATTACTTCTATGGGAAACATTATATGTGGTCAACCATGTTTAAAAGATTTTTGGAAATTCTGCAAAGAATATCTCATATGAAGATTTGTGTGATGATAAATTAGGTTTTATTATCCTAATTTAATATAGTAGTGCACAATGACAATTTATAACTAAGAAAACAAGTCCATTGATCATGTTATTTATTCTTTAGCTGATGATTTCCCCAATTATATGATAAATCATAATTAGGGTTTTAGGCTTAGAGATAAGAACCAAATTTTTGCGAACAAACTATGTAAGAGAGTACTCAAAATGTGCACAGAAGAAATTCAAGATTTGGTCAAGTTTTTTAGTAAATATCTCATTGTATAACTAATTGCATGATGTGCTCATGGGAAGCTAGACCTATTCTTCACCAAAATCATCTTAGGGGCTATGAATTTATATTCTAGAATTCATAACTAATTTGTTCATTGTAACCTTTTTCACCTATGGCTAGAGATAGGATTTATGGATTTGTGTTTGTGTAATTAACTTGATGTGCCAATATATTCCTTCTTATTTACTGGAAACCCAAACCCTTATGATTGATACCTAAAATAGGTTAGCAACGATTAGGTTGGACTACCTTACTACACCCCTCATTGATGTGATAAGTGTTGTGTTACATACCACTACTCTGAAGAGGGATCAATCTCATATAGCTCCATAAGATATGAAGAGCTTCGTGTGATATTGAATAAACAATAAGTATAGATCATTTGATCTAGATCTCACATTTGGTTGATCAAGGGAAACAATATAGATGACATCATATTTTAGTAGCTTATTTTTATGATAGGTTCTCTACAGAAAATAATAACTAGTAGATTTCTCTTGCCCTTATTAAAGTGAAAGAATGAAGGATCCTTATATTCCCCTAATAGCTTGGAGTGGGTTTATATTTATATGTGACCATTCAAATGATTTTTTCTCAGCTAAATCAAAAGTGTTACCTAGCCCGACAAAGCTAAGTTACCCTTTTGTAAAAGTGACTATTAGAAGTGTAAGGGATAGGTTCATGGAAGGTTGGAAAGGTTCATGGGAAGATGTTTCCAAGAGCTATGAACTTTTCTAATGTGCGAAAGGAATTACATCTGAGACAAATGGGAGTTTATATAGATTTTTTGCAACATGTGCAAGGAATCATGAGGAGTTAAGTTAAAGAATATTTATTGTCTAGTTGACAAGGATATGGGATAGAGAAGGAGGGTGCCTTAAATTTTTTATTTCTGTATAAGTGGGATAAATGTCAAAATAACTGCCAAATTCCATATTTCTAAGTGATTACACCAAATTTTTGGTACTACAATTACCCCCCGTCAATATAGACTTGACAAACACTTAACTAAAAAATTAAACCTCATACTTTGATTATAGGAAAGTGGTGTATAATGTTTGTGTAACCCACATGAAACCTACAAGCACATTAAAAATACATGAATATTAACTATGATTAATGTTTGATAATAATGTATATAAATTTGTAACTTGAATTTGAAAAACTTTATATTTGAAATTCTTGAGATAAAGTGAAATGGGTATAGTAATGACTACACCTAATTGGTCATATCAAAATGTTCCCCTAGTTTGATGAATGTGAAAGGTTCTAGGAGAATTTCCCCCATGCAAGAATGATTGATATCATCTTGTTAATAGTATTTTCTTGTTGGTAGTGTGAAACATTTTCTAACTTAATAGACTTACTTGTAGTTTGAAATACTTTGCTAACTTAATAACCTTACCACTAGCATAAACATCATGTTGAATTTTTTGATCCATCTTGTGTTAGATCCTTAACATCATATATTCATATGATTACTAAGGTTATGCAGTGGAGTGCATAACCTTAACCTTTCATTTATTAGTTATTAATATATAAGTTAGACCAACTAATTAGGATGATAGGGTTTGATCCTTCATATTTATGTATATAAATGTAGATGGGTGTGATCCTCTCTAAGGCATCACATATCATATCATTAAGTCTATTTAATCATTTATTCTAATTTTTTGAGGTCCCTCCCTCAAAGTGGACTATATTAAATTTATTTTATAAAGAAATATCATGATAAGTGGTATCGAAGAATCAATTTTAGCACAAAAAAAAAATCTCGCCATATCTCACACAAATATGATAATTTTTAAGATACTTTTTTATGGTTATTGTTACACATGAAAGAAAATATTCTCTCCAAATTTCAGCCTCTTTTGATCTTATGTGTTCTATTTATTGTGATTTTTTGTTTTTGGAAAAATCCACTGTGTAGGCTAAAAATTTTAGGAAATTTCTAACTTATTTACATTTTTGGAAACCTCATAAAATTTAGGTAAGGTCCATTCTTTGTATTTTTTTATATTTGAGGTAATCTATATTTAGAAATTTTTGGGTCAAATATAGTCAACAATGGATCATCTGATTTAGATATAGCTCATATTTTGATGGTGTATGGTTACTTCATGATCATAATTCTCCCCCCCCCCCCCCAAGATTGATAATAAATGAAGAACTAGAAAGATAAGTTACATCAATAGCCATGCCTTTTGCGATACATTTTCATCAACCGTCGATCCTAATGACGCTCTTTATTATTCACCACCTCAAATTGAGTGTGACATCCGTGCAGGATGGTAACTTTTATCTAGGAGAAATTCTTTTCCCCGTTTGCAACATATTTGAATGAGGGTTAAGTTAGTTTTAAAATCAATATGGTTTCTGAGTTGAAAACCTTGATTAATCCACCTCATTTAACCACTCCTGCACAACAACACCATATAGGATGGAAACATAGGCCAAATATAGTGCAACCCTTCCAAGGGTAAAAATTGAACCTACCAAAGATGGACATCTAAAAGGTTGATGGTATAGATGTAACCTCATGGAATAGTAATTCACATTGTACATTATACCATATGATGTAATGATTGACATAGCTTCACTACAATTAGAATCTGAACCATATCAATGCTACTAGTGGATGATGAGTGACATAAAAGGGAAGGTTATTAGTTGGGATGAATTTATTGATCAATTATCAACCCACTATGATAACCCATAGAAGGGAAGTTACTTCACCCAATTAATGAATCTTAAACAAATATTATCCATGGTCGAATAAAATGTTGAGCATATGAGATTGGTGATCTAGACTCTTAAAGCAACACCGTAATAGGAACTACAATTTTACATCAATGGAATAAATGATATACTTAAGCATGATGTTCATTTTTTGGAACCATGTACGGTTAG
>CM034152.1:621387297-621478998 GCA_019776745.2 Taxus chinensis | reverse complement strand
AAATAGAGAAGAAAAAGAAAAAGAAGAATTTTAAATAAAAAATTCTTAAGTATATCAAATCTAAAAGACAAAATGTATATTCCCATATTAAGAGAGAACTATCCCTTAACCTGATCTTGCCAATCAGTAGGCCACTTGTAATTCTAAGTCTAGTAAAATACCTCTAAAGTGAAAATCATTTAGAAACTGGTCAAGTAATATTAAGAAGAATTGAGTCAAAGTTTCCCAAATGGGCCTTTATTAAAACTCTTGTCTCTACATTCATTTCATACATCTCACGTCCTTCTTGACTCTCGGTGTTGAGAGCCCTCACATTTTACTAGTTTCAAGGAGTCAAGGGTAGAGTTTGACATCCTCTCATTATCTCATCAACAGAATATCCTGCCAATGGAAGGGAAAATTTAATATTGTTTAAAGCATGAGTTCTCATAAGGAAAAATGTACAAACAAATGATACATCATTTCATCTATCATATCTTATCACCTCTCATGTCTTCTACTATCATTTGTTTCCAACAGTTATGACGTTTACCATCTATTGTATCATAAAACTTCACCCTATCCCCCTATCTTCAATCTTATGTATGGATCCATAATCACTATCCAAAATAAGTCCCCCACATAGATCCATTGTCAAATACCCCTAAAAATAAAATAAAAAATAATAATCACAAACAAAAAATACAACATTACACATGACTCCTATGCTAGTGTCTGTTCCAATTATCCTACAAATCAATCAATCAAAACATTCCCATCCCTTGTGTGTATCCTCGCTTGGATAATTATTGGCTCTCATTTTATACTTGTTTGAGGGAAATTACCTAATCCATCCCAAATCATGGGTAAGTGCACAGATTTGGGGGGTCAAAAAGTGGACAAAAATTTGATTTTAAGTAAAATGCATACGTGGTTTGTAAAAATGTGTTCACAGGTGTAATATACATGTTTACGGGAGCTTTGTATTTACAAAAATAAATGTTGAAGTATAAGAAAATAATAAAATTTAAAGAATAATAATAAATGAAAAATTTATGGAACTTTAAATTTATTAGTAAATATAATAAATTAGGGTCACTTTTCACCTTATGGAACTAGTCTCACAGCTCCATGAGTCATGGTTTAGGAGATAGTTTTTAATAATCTAATCTAATCAGTACATAGGTATTTTTCAGGATTTCAACATTCAACCTAAATATTTTAGGGTTTAAATTCTACAATTGATGTCTATTTTGGGAAATAATATAGTCATTGTTTAGGTTTTTGGGCCTTTTGGATTGTTTACTGACATTTTAGGAGTGTTAGATGTGTCAAAATTAGAATTTACAAACCTCACAACTCCCAAAGGTAGCGACAATTGATCGAATATATGGACTCATGAATTTTCCCATGAGCATGGAGTTGAATCCCTAATTTCATCTTAGAATATGGTAGAATCATACTATGGATGAGTACCTACTTTACAAGCTTAGGGCATGCATATTTAAGAGGACCACTCGAGTGATCCTCACAATCAACAATGCAAGGGAGTGACCTTGGTTCCCATGTTGGCATGTATATAATCCTTTGAGCCTTATAATATAGATTAGCAATAGTAAGGTTTGGGAAAGAAGATGATCTATCTAAGGACCCCATAATATCTTCATTTGTTCAATAGAAGAATAAGAGGTAACTTAAAGAGTTGGAAGCTAAAAGAGTGCATCACATCAATATATTTATAACACTCAACAAAATTTAGGGTAGGAGTAGGTGAAAATGTGCAAAATATTCCACACATTCATTTAATTTCCATGGAGAAAGAAACTCAGGAATTTCATCAAGATTTATGCTAAGAAAATTAGTTGCATTCTCACCTTAGTGTAGGAGTAGAAAGGTTGATTCAAGTGCCACATACTTCATAAACAATCAAATCTACATCAACATTAAGAGAAATTATTTTCAGATATCCTTTTGTGTTGTTGCCAAGACACCATTGAAATAAATTCATATATGGCCAAGACACCATTGAAATAATTTTGTGCATTGCAAAAATGGAATTTGGTGAAAGTGGTAAGAGGGAGATAGTAAATGAGAGTGTACTATAAAATTATCATCATCAATTTCAAGAAGAGTAAAATCCAAGCCTCATGGGAACTTTCCCTTTAGAATAAAATAAGAAAGACTCATTTATGAATAGGAAAATAGGATATTGGACCTATGATCATGAATACTCCCACACTAATAGTGATTTCACTCAATCTAGTGACTGCACACTAATCTAATGATTTTTATGATGGTCTACTTGTATACTCCCAACTAATAGTGATTTCACTCAATTCAACCTAAATAGAGTCTTGCACACAACTGTACAGGATGTCAAGATATATCCTATAAGGAGAATTTTTACACACATATAAAAAATTTAGTTTCTTTGTTCCTCTCTACTAAAGGTTTAAAAACCATTCTCATCATAAAAAATCCCTTTCTACATGGGAACACCAAAACTTCTCACAATACATTTCTAGGACTAAGCCTTATGGTAGAACAAAGATTCATAACAGGGTTTTATTAAAAAATTAGAGTCTTGGAGTATTCTAAATTAATGTATATATGCTTCAAACCTTCCTAAACATCATCCACACATTACATGCTCAAGGAGAGAGGTAGTTTACCCTATTTGATTCATATGAACTTAATTATGATGATGTGATGAGATTTAGGGATTAGTTGGTCTCAATAACATCATGAGTTAATAAATCAAATGTGACTGTATGATGTGTTTTTAAACCATGGACCCTAACTACATCATTATCCATGAAGTAAATCAAATTTCATTTGCATAATATTTAACAAGTAACCATGCTCATGGAGTAAAGTTGAGATGGAGAGGAAAACATAAGATAAGGAGATAGAAGAATTGTAGTTTTTTTCTTGTAGTAAGAAAATGCCCAGATCTATCAACTAAGAAAATATAACCCTTTGGAATGGAGAAGCCATTCCAATTTATAGCTCTAACAATGAGACTCTTCATCTACCCCCCACATGACATTTCAAAAGTCCTATCACTTGTGACTATTCACATTCCACTAGGAGTGAAAAATAAGCCACTTTCTATTAATGGAAAGGAAAATTTTACAATGAAAATATTACATAGTTGAAGAGAAGTGAATAGGATGAAAACTAGTCATAAAGTACATTTACAATGGAGAGGTTTTAGAAGAGTGGAGAGAGAAAATAAGAGAGAGAGAATGAGAGAAAGAATGAGAGAGAGACAAGAGAAGCTCCAAGCTCGAATGAAGAAGCTCTGATCATGAAGAAGATCCACTCTTATGATGAACCAGTGAAATGATCCAATACAGTGATGAAATCACATCCTTGACCTCTTCTGCACTATGATAAGCCTCTTAGAATGATGAATTTTATAGCCCTGTAAGGTACACTAAGAGAAGAAGTGAGAAGCAACTTGATGAATGGACCACTAAGATCAATGAAGAATGACCTCTTTCACTTGAACCAATCCTTCCAATCCATGAAACAATGTATGCCTTTCTGACCCTCTTGCACTTGATGAGTTGAAACAATTTCCCACACAATGCAATGATGATGATCCTTCCACCTGGGAAACACAGTGACTAATGAAATGTAAGATAGAAAACCTTCTGTCCCTGAAATGGGTGAAGGTAGGAGATTAAATGAAGAATACTTCCATATTTTAATCAACCCATCCAATGATATGAGAGAGAAATGAGACCAAAATACACTTTGAGACCAAAATTGGGAACTGAGAGGGAGGTCCCTTCCACCTGAGTCACAATTCAACTGCCAATAACTCTGTAAGCATGAATTTTTCCTTACCATTCATATGAGGTAAAATCCAAAGATATGGTCACCACATAGTGACAGATGGATATTTGAAAATGAAGGGTTGAGAAGTACCTCTCAGAATGGGGATTGTCAAACCCACCAAAAGGACTATGAATAGAATGATGTTTACCAAGGGTGAGGATCTCATGAGGATGGGGCCAAATTTTTGTGAGTTCAAAAACACCTTCCTAGCACCCCAGGTTGTGTTTTTGAGTGAGAAACTCCTCCATAGGGGGAGAACATTTTTGTGTCCCCCATGTCCCTTGATATTGGTGATAAATGGAAAGGGGACACTAGACCTCAAAAAGGCTCCATGGGTCCATTCATCATGAAAAATTTGTCAAAAATGAGTTACCATGAGTTGAAAGTATGTTTCTAACACATCAAGTGATGACTTAAGTGACATAAAACAAGAGTCCATAGGGGGATATAGAAAATTTGGTGATCCCCTATGTAGAGAATTGCAACATTAGGACAAAGGGAAAAAGGGATGTCAGGCATCCAAAACCCCACCCAAGCTTCTTGGAATGTTGATGTCATCATTCTCAACATGAAAATAAACTAAGGAGTGAATTCTCAGGCTTGGGAGAAAGACATAAATGGAGTTCAGGAGGGTAAAAAATTATATTATTTTGACTCCAAAGGACCCACTGAATCCATTACCACCATTTTCAAGACATGATTCAACTTGAAATTTTCTTTTTCAGTCCATTTTCCACTTTAGCCCTTGCGCATGCACCAATAAGGTGAGTTTCCACTGGAGTCCAAAATGGTATGAAACAATATAACACATGGAACATGAGGAGGGTCCAATGTAATCCAATTTTACCTTTGGTTAGGATCCTAACTCTTCCCAAGGTGTCCTAAACCCTTTGAGAAAGTTCCACCTTGTAAAAAAACCCTTGTGCTGCACTGGTGGACAGTTTTAATGCATTTTATACTCCCAAAATTATTCCTTGATTATTTCACCATGAAGTAGGCCCTGTCATCTTTCAAATTCCTATGATATGATCTCCTAAAACTTCATGAGGCTCCTTGAAACCCTTCAAACAAGGTGACTAGCTCCTTTGGAACATGCATTCCCCAGTGCCTTGCCCAAAAAGACCTGGTTTTTCTCAACTTGTTCCTGACCTCAATTATCTTTGTAGAATATTCCTAAACTACCTCAAAAACTTCATTTCTCTCCCATATAACTCCCAAAATGATTTTAATTTTCCTTGTAAGCTTCCGAAAGGATGTTCACTAGTGACAAAAGACCAAAAATAGCCCTTTTGAAGCCTCCGGGAAAATTGTTCTTTCTTTGGATCTTCATAACCTCATGAATCATCTAGATAAACTTCCCTACACATGAAACACACTTTAAAATAATGTTAGCATGTTCCTCTCAACCAAAATGAGGGTGACTCAGTTGAAATGTTGGTCTGGAGGAAAGGTTTACATTGACAGAGAAAGGGAATTTCAAGTGTGGGTTTGGTTGTCATGACCAATTTTTTAAATTTTGCATGCTACACATTTAACATGACAACAAGGTGATTGAGTGAATGAGAAGAAACCATTGAGTTTCATTTCATTTTGTTAACTCTACAAAAATTTTTCAAGTGGTCACCACCTTTTGTGTCGTCATTAGTCAATTCATTCAGCTAAAGAGACAATTTAGGCAAATTTGAGACCCTAATCATAGTTGTTACTATGTGATGTGAATTTGGACTCAATTGGACCCCATAATTATATCATGCATTACATAGTTAGTTGATTGGTTCAATAAGAGAAGAAATATTGATTAAATTGAGCCATATGAAACTTATTGGAACTATATGATTTGATTTTTTATTTCATCTAGGGATAATTAAAACTCTAGGCATGAATCAATCAGTAAATTCGATTGAAATTGAAGATGCAATTTGTGATGCAGGAGTATCACAAGGGAATTGAATTTATTACATAAGTTTTTACAATATTAGTTAAGTATGGGCACACATAAGGATGGTGAGAAGGATAATGGAGAAAGGAAAGTGCAACACAAAAGTTGGGTGATGGTGATGATTACATAGGGATTTCACGAATGCTTTGTGTAATAGTTGAATTGTATAATGCACATTGATAACACAAGTAAAAGATCACAATGTGTGCATGAAGTGAGTCAAGTATAACATTTGAGGGGATAGAGTGACAAGGAGTAGAGAGACGAGCTGAGTCACACGAAACAAGTGAAACTTATCAAGGATCATGAAGAAACACCATTGTAATAGCTTTAGGATTTTTGTTGATTTTTGTAATAATCCCAATAGTGGGAGTAGTATATGTAGATGTTCATCAAGGATTTTTAAATTAATAAGAACATGTACATGTGTTTTGATTTGTTATGTATTATAAGGAATTTCATGAGTCCATATATTTGAGTAGATGTTGTTATTTGTGAGAGTTGTGAGGTTTGTAAAATCTAATTTTGACACATCTAACACTCTTACAAATGTCAGTAAACAATCCAAAAGGCCCAAAAACTAAACAATGACTATATTATTTCTAAAAATAGACATCAATTATAAAATTTAAACCTAAAAGCTTTAGGCTGAATGCTGAAATCCTGAAAAATACCTATGTACTGACCAGTTAGATTATGAAAAACTATCTCCTAAACTATGACTCATGGAGCTGTGAGACTAGTTCCATAAGGTGCAGAGTGACCCTAATTTCTTATATTTACTAAAAGAAATTTTTAAAGTATAAATAATAATAAATGAAAATACTTATACTTAAACATTTATTTTTTAAATAAAGATCTCACACACACATATATTACACCATACATAAGGAACATGTGCACGGTTATACATTTTATAGTGTACACGTTCCTTGAATTATGCACACAAACCAAGCTCTACTAGGCTTGGAAATGCTTTGGTTTCTCGAAACTGAGCCCTGGACACCTGTTACAGCACAACAACTCCTTGCGTGTTTTTGGATGAAAATGCATAAACTCGTCTTTCACCATGATAAATCCTACAAAAATGATTGCAATTTTTCTTTAAAATATGCCTACAATGTAAAGAAAACTATCCTCTTTCTAAATATATACTTTTTCTAATTTTTTTACTATTGTAAGGTTTCCATTTATATTTATTTCAAACTATGTCTTTTATACCTCTATTTTTAGTGATTGTAAATGCCTATCTTTTTTGATGTATCTTTTGTTTCACTTCTCCAAATTGAATAAAAATTATACAACCCCAAACTAGGACTAATTCTATACATATTAAAAAAATTCTAATTTTTGATATTTTTTAGGTAGTTGGGGGGGGGGGGGGACGGGGGATATGGTCGGCTATCAGTTATTTTTCAATTTTCAAAATCTTTGTACTTGGAAAATCATAAAAAAAAATCACTAAAAAATATAAAAAATGTATCCCAAACTAGATGCTCCTATTTATCTTTCTACCAAATGGTTTTCAAAAATACTAAATAGTGCTCAAAAAATGGGGGGAGGGGGGTACGACATCGACTATCTGACTATGTTTTTTTACAAAAAATAGGATCACATATTGACATTTAATCTCTTTAACCCACTTACACTTAACCATTTTAATAAAAATAGTAGTTTAGATACTTGACTCGAAATGCTACAATTCATGTTCTTGAAGTTCCTTGTTTTTTTTTTTAAAGTGTCCACTTAAGACCCCCTTTGGCCCCATTCCATGCACTTACCCTTTATGATATGACGTGCAATTTTGAGTATGGAAAAAAATACGACCAAGTGCAACTTAACATGTATATGTCGAATATTCATGTTTTTTGTCACAAATTTCGACAACCAGGAACGTAATCAATATTTCCCCTCAAATAATTATAGCCCAAAGTCATATCAACTTCAATTTTATCTTTAACAAAACAAACATTTTTTTAATAAGTAAACAAGGATTATAAGGGTTCCTTTCCCATTATATTCGATATTTTAAAATTTAAAAAAATTCTAATTACATCAAGTCATGCCCGGATCATAAAACATGATTTCTACGGTGGAGGCCTATGCCTCGAATTAACACTATCATTTATGCTCGTGTATATAAACATAAGCCATTATGGGTGTATTACAACTATACCATAGTAAGAGTAAATTCCACCACCCAATTTAAGGAGAATATGGCCCCGCCATATTAAAAGATGGTTCTAGAAGGATGAGAATTCCGAGTGCCTACAAATCATGGATAAAAATTTGTAAATTCAGCCACCCGATATATGAGATGATGGGGAGCACTTTGAGAGCCCAACCATATAAAATAACGATTGCTAAAAATTTGGAGTACCACGGAGTTAAAATGATTGTCTAGAAAATGGGGCAAATCCTTATTCAAAAGGGTTTCTATACCATGCCAAGGGACAATGACATTGTCATCCTCAATTGCCACCTCTAGATCTACACCGGAGTTACCTAAAATATTAGCTTCTTTATTGGTTTCATGAAAATAATGTTGAATATCCCAAGAAACAAACTTAGTGATATGGTCTCTAGCTTAAACTAGAATGTTGTTGATTCTCTATGCTTTTAGATTTCCTAATTTAATGGCTCAAACAATCACTTCTAAATCTCCCTCAATGAGAATGCAAAATTAACATTATTTCTTCCAAGAATAAGGTGGAAAGAAGTTGCTCTAATTAGATCCTTAGTGGTTAACAAACCAAATTTTACTTAGAATGTCCAATAAACTTTAATTTAGCTTTAACTGAATTAAACATGGGTGGTGGAAATTTGAACCGCCGCATCTTCAAAGGAATCTTCAATTTTCTTTTGGATTTCATTATTTTGTAGTGAGTGCAATTTTTCAATATTGTTTAATATTATGATATGGACAAAATATATTAAAATGAAACATTTGTCTAGTTTAACAATTTTTAATGTGTAATTATAGATATGAATCTAATTTGTCTATAAACCTATATAAAACAAATAGTCTCGATATTTTAAATTTGCATGTTTTTATTAATAAAAACACAAAAAATGTTTAAAATATACCAATTATTATGATCATACAATATTAATGTTATTAGATATAATTTAATTATCAACACAATTTACACTACTAAGATAGAGATTAGCAGCTGGTCTTTGTTATTAAAGAATCTATAATAAAATCTTCAAGTAAAATTTTCCTATAATAATCAAATAGACATGGAATTTATACAGTGACCATTTTTATATTTAACTTCTCACTTAATTACACTCTCTTCTTACATTAAAAAACCAATATATTAGAGAATAAAATACTCATACATATTGAATATTCATAGATTTATATAAATTAATATCAAAAAATCAAAAATACTAAGTGTCAGAAGTCTTTTGTCAACTAAACAAACTAATACTTACCATATGACTTCTTACCATCAATAATGTTCACATAACTCATGTTTCACTACATTTATTAATTATAAAATAATCTTGTGAACATAATGAAACTCAAGCTCTATAAATATTGAGTATCCATTAATACTATAAAGTTACCCCATAAAGAAGATGCACTAAACTTTTAATAATATTAATTGATGATTGTATATTGAATGTTTTATGTTGAGAAATGAATCTTCAAAAGGGATGAGGCCGGGATTGTGCTTCAGACGACTTTGACAGAATAGATACTCCTCAAATCTTGCATCTAAACTAAAGAAGACTGGATTTAATTTAAACCTTCAACAAAAAAAATAAAAAATTGTGTAATTTTTTATATCATATATATGAGCGAAGAAGTTCAAATTTGATAGAAGAGAAGTATCGAGTATCGATCAAAGATCTTATATCTATATACATAAAATGGAGAAGTTCGAATTCGCTAGAAATATTAAGTATTTGGAAACCAAAAATCTTATATTTCTGAATATGTAAAAAAGAAAAATTAGATTGTTACACTTACTAATAGAAATGGAGAAATTAAGTTGTTCCTTGTGCAGATAGAAACGGAGAAGTGAGCAATGGAGAATTAATCATTGAAGGGGTTTGAAGGAGGATGGAGGAAACTTAAAAGACCACTAAATTTATATTTATCCCTTGAGAATAGGTATTTAAACCCTCCAATACTACACGAATATTGTATGGGGACGTTGTTTAAGCGCTATGGACCCCTTCAGAAATTATTTTAATGATTGTGTTGTTTATATCCAATTTAGTACACTTCAATTAAATTTTGTCCTCTAACAAACCTCCGTTGATTTTATTGTATTTACGTGACAAGCGACTAAATGCAAAAAACTCCCGATCTATATATACATCTGCGTGTAACAGCATTTTGTTTTTAGCTCACTTGGGCGGAGCGAACAAATCATCAATTAGATAATCCGAAATGTCAGCAGGAGCTATGGAAGACATAAAGTCCTCATGAGCAGAAACAGTTTCTGATAAATTTGGAAGCTCGAAAGCATGATCAAATTTTTCCACAAATAAATTCTCTGCTTCATTCCACGTAGAAAATATTTCAGCTTCCTTTTCTTCTTTTGCATCAACTGTTGTTTTCCCGGTGGAACCTGTGAAGGACGATTGAGATTTCAGTGTCGAAACCCCAGCCATTCTGGCGGTATGCGTGACGCCCTCAGACTTGACGGCCATGCTATTACTAGCGACACTGGATTTCTCACCAGTCGGTGCCGAACAATTCTTTTTAGAAATTTTCCGCGATGAACTATGGATACCGGGACCTCCATTGAAATGTGACTGCGTCTCATTTTCGACCGCTCGTTTCTGCTCGTAGGATCGGTACTGCTGCAGGGAAACCATGGTTGCTTTGTCCATGGCGCAGGCCGGATTTAAAGCTGCAGGCTGTGAGAGGCATTGATTTTGCTCTGGATTACGGCCTTCTTGTCTGATATGCATGGAGCCACCGGATTCGCCATCTCCGGCGGCCAAGAAGGAAGTAACCGGGCGGGGCTCTGGAATTGTTCCGCTCATTCGCCTCAGGTAAAGCCGGTATTTCTGTACAGACATGGCACTGTAAGGGTTTTGAAAGTAGGAACTGGAAAATTAAATATGGAGGAATTGTAAAGGTCGGTTACAAAGATAGCACCGTAAGGGTTTTGAAAGCAGGAACTGGTAAATTAAATATGGCGAAATTGTAAAAGTCAAGTTACAATTTTAAAGGTCGGTTACAAACATAGCACTGTAAGAGTTTTGAAAGCAGGAACTGGTAAATTAAATATGGAGAACTTGTAAAGGTCGGTTGCAATTTCAAAAGTCGGTTGCAAACATCGCACTGTAAAGGTTTTGAAAGCAGGAACTGGTAAATTAAATATGGAGAAATTGTAAAGGTCGGTTACCTGTAAATGGCTTGCTACATTCTCGCGTGTCAGGCCCTGTACTCGCATGCTTTCTAATATTTTCTTGGGAACCGCCTCTGTATAACACAAAGAAAGCGAAACCGAAACCGAAACCAATCAAGGTCGGTTACGGCAGCCAACATTCAATCAAAGTTTTCGACGAATGTCGGTGTAGAATAAAATTTCAATCTTTTTCTACTGGACCGCTAACAATACTTACTCAAAGATCTGCAAAGCTTTCTGTCCATTGGTTAGTTCTGCGAGTTAAAAAAATGAAGGAAACTTGTCAAAGATTGGCAGTGGGGGGGCTTACTGTCGATTTGCAAGTGGTTAACTGCATTGACAAACTGGTGATGGAGTTGGACGGTCCAATGAACGCGAGCTTTGTTAAGGCCGGTGATGTCTTCTATCAGTTGCCCCGTGTCCTCCTCCTCCTCAACTGTTTTTTCTTTATATTTCCGCTTCTTAGTACAGCATTCAGGAGAATCCGTCGTTCTAACGCCGTCTGATGATTCTCTTCCCATGCTGTCGTCCCACACGAAAGTATTAAATTTACACTGCTGCTGTGGATACCTCCTGCGAACAACGTGTTGCCAGATGTTTCGGAGCTCCTCCATTCGGATCGGTTTTATCAAGTAATCACAGGCGCCGTGAGCTATGCCTCGCATTACCACGCTCGTTTCTCCGTTTTCAGACATCACTACACACAAAAAAAAAATTCATAAGCTACTTCGATTATTTTCAGAAGAGCAGACAGTTCTTCTTTACTTTTCATCAGGTTTTCTCCACGCACTTCGAGAAAAGGAATTGACAGTACTCACGTATTACTGGCAAACCTAACCCCAACCCTGCGATCTCCAGCAATTTAAAGGCGCCTCCTTCCGGCAAACAGCACTCGCTCAAAACGATATCAAATACGCTTCGGTTCTCCCTCAGCAAATAGATCGCTTGCGATATGCGCGAACATATTGTTACTGCACAAGCCAGAGCAACATATTTTGATCTTTTTCTTTATATCCATTATAGCAAATGCAGATTGATAATGTCATAAATGCTAAGGAATATCAAAACAAAAGCGCATTCCAATCTGTTCTTCTCCGAGGTGAAGATTAAGTTTCTTTTAAATACGGCGGATCAATGCAAAAACAGTACAGTTCTGCTTACATAAAGAATCTCTCTGCGAATACTAAAATCTACATATAATTTTCTGTAACTTACATGACATTGTACAAAGGGAAAGGTTCTTTTAAAGCCGGACATCAATTCGTGTGCGAGACGACCTTCTGGTTCTTCCACAGAAATGAAATTTCATTTTTTATTTAACTTAAACATTGTTCAAATTTTGCAGCTGGCATTTCGGCCTGGTAACAAACCTAACCTTAAATATTGTTCGGCTTATTCTTATTTTTCTACAAAGTTTTTGGACGCAACTGCATTCAGTGTTCCAAACCCTAGGAATTACAGTTATACGGTATTTGAGCTTCGCTTTCACGATTTCAGGCAAGGTCAGGGGAAAATCGTGGAGATTCATTGGAGATAAAAAGAGAAGACCAATAAATAATCTCACCTTTATAGTGACACTCCTGAAGCATTCTCTCCACGACAGCGAGGCAGAGCGCATTGTCATCCACAAGTAAAACCCTCAGTCCCTTGGGACTAAAGCAAGGCTTCTTCATTGACAAAATCATCATCTCTCCACTTGTCCCGAACGTTGATGATAATGCTGCTGCTTCTCCTTGTTGAAGTAGGGCGGCCTTGCATTTTCTTTGCTCGAGCTGTTAACGAGAGACACGCGTACACCATTGCCATAACAAACGCCTTCCATTGCTATAAGCGACGGATCTTTCACTGTCTGCTCTTCATTGGTCCAACAATGTCCTGCTTCAATTTCTGCGAGAAATCGAAAAAATCAAAAACAAATATAAATATAAACCAATTATAGACATTTATCATAATGCTGCACGAGCTCCGATGGAAAAATCTGAGAAAATACTTCAAAGCTGCTCGCGTCGACAAGTGTGGGGAATCGATGGGGTGGAATAACCTCCACCTTGTTGCTGAGGTTCATTTTTGTTTTTCGGTCCTTACCCCATCAAAATCCATACTTCTCTTTCCGCATGCTGCAGATATTTTCTAAATTAGTTCGAGCAAGAAAGTCATTTCCTTTAAGTTAAGAAAGGCGGCTGAGCGCTAATTACATCTTATCTGCTATTCTGGAAGTTGGAGCTGTGACGGAGGCCGTCCAATGGAAACTGCTTCACAGAGGCCACGTGGAGGGTTTAACGGGAGAGCAGTTAGTCAGGGGTTCCAGATGGGAGGGAAGTAACAGGTGAGGGGAAGACACGTTAGGCACCACATGGCAACGAGATGAGTAGGTTAGTGGTCGCTTCTTAGGGACAGGGACGTCTACGTGTCGAAATCGAGGCCCCTGTTGGTTTCCGTTGCCGGCTTACGTGTCCACCACTTTTATTGAGCTCGAAATTCCGCAGCTCACGTGTGTCACACGGGATTGAAATTGTGAGTAAAACAATGATTATTTGAATTGTTTAAGGAAATACAATGAATCCATATATCTAGACTCAGGGTTAAATGTGACGGCCATCTATCCCTGTTAAACAAATTTTAGGTCATGGCCATTTCCAAATATTATCTATCAAAAATGTCAAACATGTATATATTTAACTATTTTTAAATTATATTTGTATAGTTCATATATAAATCTATATAAAAAGTGACGGCCATACTTAAAATATGCAAGTCGCGTGACAGTTATTTCAAATATTTGCAAGGATCTTACAGCTAAAATCATGAAAAACGTCTAAACGGCCGTCAAATTTAACCCTAAAGATACATCAAGAAGATTTTTTTAAAATCATGCAACGTGGAAGATCGCTGAAGTAAGTTTTTTTATTTTATTCAATATATGTGTATTTGAAATACTTTCTTAAAATAAAATTTTAGTAACGATTTTCTTGGGTTTATTTTTGGATCGTGTCTGGGGGTTAGTATTATGTAATTATCATTGTTTGTTAAATAACACAAGAAATAAAGTAACTATAAATTTAACATTTTATCACACACAGAGTATAATAATATTATTCACGCGAAGTTGGTCTTCTACCGGTCTTCATTCTTTTATGTATTTATTACACTTCATTCATGCATAATAAATGAATGAAAATGCTAGCAAGATGTAAGAGTTAGTCTTGTTGGCCCCCAAATTTTTTCCAAGGAGGTATAAAAAAGCGCAAAATAAAGAAGGGTAGGGAGAAAGAGAAATTAATCTGATGTCATGGTAGAGACCCATTTCTAGTTAGTGAAGACATACTATGAGAAACCATACTCATGCTTAAAACATCAATCACTCAATCAAGACATCAGCAGTTGCAAGAGTTGAAGAATTTTGTTGTCATGGAGTAAATAGGAATGCAACGTTGTGGAATGGGTAGGAGACACGCATTATCTCAAAGCAATGATCAAATGATATATTGACTAATAAACTAAGGAGGATATACTTTAGTCATATATAAAGAGTGCACATAATCATCAAAGTTAGGATGAAACACAAAGTAGAAATAAGAAAACTAAGTTAAATGCATTAAAATGTGTTGAAATTTCTTTCTATAAGGATCTAGCCATAACATGTTCTTTGAGATGGGTATTTATAGGAGAACGACAACTTACTTGGGCACAATTACATGTGTTACAATAAATGGCCTCAACCAATTGTGCAGTAGAAATTTATGACAAATTAAATACATGGTATCTACATAATCAAATCAAATTGAATGCCCCTTGGAAATCTAGAAGAATAACATATTTAATCTCTGAAATGGGCTAGTTACATTCAATGCTTTGTTGCATGTAGAGAAAGCTTGTGGCACAAATCAATCATTAAGTGCATTTAGCACATATTTTCTTCCATAGAGTTTTCAAGGATATCTCTCCACCCTCTTTTGTTGAAAAAGTTGATAAAAATTAATTATTTGAATAAATTGCCATCTTTTCACAAAGTTATGTCAGAAATGGTAGATTTTGTTAACTTTTGTGGCAAGTTTTGTCTTATAGCAACTAATTATTGTTTTTCATTTACGCATTATGCACACTCTGTGTTTGGTGGCATGAACGATTTACTTGATGGTTTTATGCCTTGGTTTTGCATGGCATGGCGTGATAGTATTTTTGTGCAATCATCCTTACTTTACTTTGCATGACGGTTTTCTTTGAATTTTATGCACCCTTCGGAACTTCTATGGACCGACGACCTCAATTCTTGCACAACACAAGAAAAGTGCGAAGTTAAATATATGAATGTTAAGTGCGCAATTCAAACAATACCATAGTGAGCACACTATATTAGCATGCATGTTTCATGTTCTATTTTTTGTGTAAGTTTACAAGCTCATGGTTATTCATAGCTTTGCATGGAAAAAATAATTGCATACCAAGCTTTATGCACTGTCCTCTTTAGGAGAATCTTTGACACTTTTTTGTGTAGCCTTTGGTGTATCGTGAGTGCATGTATATTATTTATAGGACTTAAAGCTTGATAAAACCAATAGTTAGGTGTTATATTTTCCTAAGTGGGATTATATTTCATTCAATTTTACAACTGTGGTGAATAATTAGAAAGTCATGACAAGCCATGAGATGTTTGGGATTGTGCACAAAGTATAATGGGTCGTGATACTAAGGAACTGCGATGTATAGTCTGTGACTTATAATGCCTCAAAGTATTAGGATGCCAAATGACTCATGATATAATTTCCCAACAAAGTGCATTGTATATGTTCAACGTGGGGAGATCACGTAATGCTACAAGGCTCAAGAAGGCAATGGCCAAGCATATGGCAATGTCGTGGGATACTATGCAAGGTTATGCACGAGGTTTGCATATACTACATAGTGAGAGTGCACAAGTTAAAACAAAAGCTACGTGAAGGCCATTTCAAAAGACACGAAGGGAGTGCACATAAAAAGAATGTTGTGGCGAAAGAAAGAATGCTACAAAATATTGTATGAGAAATGGAATATCAAGAAAGTTTGAATGTCACTAATACCACACGTGAAATGAGGCCAGTTACATGCTCAAAATGAGAGCTAAGGGATTTTTGTGTGTGTTTGAAGTATGAAGACATCACAATAAAGGTTCTTGGTAACAATTTGAAGGGGCCTAAGGGAAAAAAAAAATGAACTACATGGAGGATGAGTGAATAAGAATGTGCAAGTAGGTTGGTATTTTAAGGAAAGGTCAAAGATTCCATGATTTCTAGAAGGGAAATTAGGGCGTATTTTGTAAACACAACAAAAAATGGAAAATCTATTGGAAAATGCTCCCCATTTTTTTTTCAAAGTGGTTAGAACTCAGAATCTATGATTCACATTAAAATAAAAAAAATAATCATGATTAAAAGCTTTAAACTTTCAAATTAAAATAAAAAAATAAGGGATTTAGTACCATCAGGAAATATACTCGACTTCTATACTTGTAGAGAGTCAAGTGTGTGCACATGAAACTTGTTTATACCTTTCCTTTTTGTTTTTATGATCCAACGCAAAGAGTGATCACTTACCTTGCTTGCTAACAAGGTTTTGTTTTATTTTTTGATATTTTGAATGGGATGGATGGGAGAGGATGGATGATACATTTTTTTACTACCATTTAGACATTTATATCCCTAAAAGAGATACCTTTAGTCCCATTCATGGTCTTGCTCCACTTTCAGCTAGGCATCCATAGCCCTGATAAAGATTACTAGAAACACAATTATGTTAGATTAATAGAGTGTGGGTGAATCTTTTGCAACATACAAAATGTAATAAATCTATAAGACAAGTCCAAAAAAAATATTCAACACTTAATTTGAAAGAGAAAAACAATCAAATATAATTAATTTTCTTCATCCCAAGGTTTACAAAATCCTCTCAAATTCAAACAATCTTATAATAAAACAACATCTTACCATTGTTATGTACTAAAAAAATATACCCATGGTTTCCCAATAAATTAAGAAATTACACATATAAGGAAATTAGGTACCAAATGTTAGGTTCTAAGAAGAAAGAAGCAAGGATGAAAATTATGGGTTGTAGTTCCACCTTTATTAAACACAACAACTATGGAAGCAAACTATTGAATCAAGGAAAACATGTTGATCCAATGAAAAAAAATCTAACTAGCCTAAACTAAACTGATATATACAACTTGTGATGGGATGGTGGATTTGAAAATTTCAAGTGAAACAAATCCCACTCAAGGGTACTAAAAAGAGCCTCCAAATTTCCATTTTGATGTGGGTGGGAACACCCTTAAATTATTGAGATATATCAATTAATATTTTAAATTCAAAAATATACGTACGCTTATTACGTACATGATTGCTATCTTTGATTTCAAAAATGGATCTTGAATATGCAGGAGGGGTATACATTTTTACCTTGAATTCAACCAAAGTTAAGGCACAAAATCCCTTTACCTAGATGAATTTTTTAAGCATGTCATGGGGCACAAGATACTTTGGAAATATTGATTCATTGTGGTGTGTAATGATTGCAAAACACTGTTCAATTACAAGGTCTTTTTGCATCCTTTCATTTTACTTGAGGTCTTATTCCTTTATATTTTCCTCTATCTTTGCTTCCTCAACTCCTTTATGAAGCACATTTCTCTTTATATTGGGCTCATGGTGCAGAAAATTAGGTGGTGTCATAGCTTAATATTTCCCCCTTTTGATACCATCTTAGGGATGCAATGATTCAAATAACTCACTTCTCACACTATGCAAAATAAACATGAACACCAGGAAAGTTCTCTCTTTGTGTGATTTATCATGTATCCTGCACCAATTGGGAAAGGCTAACTATAGGACCTCAATGCCTCCAAAAAGTGCGCAACAACTTATTTTTCACATAAAGTCACATGTGTCACCAACGAGTGGGAAAATCACATCATCTGACTCATTTGAACTATTGTGCTCACTTTGCATGCAGGGGTTGTCTTCAAGAAATTCATTAACTAGACTTCTTGAATTTTAATGTGACATTTCATGTCATTCTACATGCATAGGCCATTCCTCACTTCATATCTCTTCTAGAGAAACCTATCATCTAAGGAACTCTCGTACATCATAAAAATTGATATAAAAAGGAATAAACACATCTAAAATATTCAAAGTGTATCCTGATAGGATTCCACTAAGAAAAATATGAAAATAAGAGGTCGAATTTATATGGTGTCAAGTGTTATGGATAAAAAAAAGGATCACATAGATAGGTTGTACATTCTTTTAATACTTGCATTCACATGGGTGGGAGAACTAGGTGCATCTTGTTCCCTTTTTGGAGTATTGGTATGTAGGAAATACTTAACCATCATGGGGGTGTGATGAGGTCAATGTAGCCCAAAATTCTAACCCATTTTTAATGTGTTTTATTGTTGAGCATATATTTTTAGGATTTATACAAATGTGATATTTTACATGATTCATCACATTATATCAGAGTGCCAGAAAAAACTACTAGAGAACATGTCTAGTGATTTGCAGACACGTGAAACCCTTCTAGATATTACCAATATAATCATACGTTATCATTAAACATTTTTTTTCAATGTTTATGAAGACATATAATTGACCTCTATGCCCCTGATTTTCACTAAATTTGTTGATGAAACATGCTTGAGTTAATTACAGGTATCTACAAATTTTGTACATCACTCCATGCAGAAATAGGATAAACATTTGCAGTGTGTATTGTATAGAACCGTATCTCTACTTTTTCTCTAGAATAAAATTAACCCTAATTTAAGATTATTGTATCATACTTTTTTATCTTTATTTTAAAATATAAATTGGGTTTATTTTTACTATATTTCATACCTTGGTGTCCAAAGCAAGTATTTAAATAACCCTTAATCCTTCATAGCATTGAGTTATTATCTATTGCATCATATGTAATATTGGGATCTTAAGTTTTGAAAGGGATTATTTTATGACTTTAATGTGTCAGAATATTAGTATAGGGTGTAACTGGGTCTAGAACATATTAGTGAACCACTACTTATGTTTACCTTTCAACAACATTCTATTAATCTCTTCCATTTTTTTTTATTAATTTTTTTATTTCATGTACAAGGACAGATAAGGAACCAACCTTTTCAAATCAAAGGTCGTATTACTAGAAATTTCTTTTGCAGTAATATATCCCACCATTGTGTTATGCTTTAAGTACCATTTCATGACAATATAGGCATTTATAGTTTTTAGGCATGTCAAGTGGGGCTAATGCCACTAATTTATAGTTTATAAGTCTTGAACAAGGTTTTGGTGAGATTCTTGGTTCCTATAATATAAATAACATTAAAAAACATCACATAAACACTCTACTTGTTGATGATGCAGAGCTATACTGAGAAACCAATACAAGCCAAAAAATAACTAAGATCATTCACCAACTCACCATTATAGCTCTGCTTAGAGGATCTTGATTTATAGCCTTAAATGGCTTAAACATGCAAAAAAATTTGTATTTTTCACTTTAGATGTCTTCACCAATCACTGTACCCTATTCTCACACCTCAGTTCAAATCCAATCAAACCTTCATTAAGATAAAAAAACACAATAACTCAAAAGCCCTTACCTTCTCACCAACTGCTCTTCACTACCCTTTCAAGAATATGAGCTAAAATAGGTGAATTTTGAATCTTTTGGTCTTACTTGACACTAGAAATCAATAGGACATGTTTATACACTCTAAAAAATGTTATCACCATCATCCAAACCCTTGAAACCAAGAAAATTGCATTAGTTTCGTACTTTTCCTCAAAACTGCCACTTTAGGCTTCTTAAGAACTAGCTCTTGGTGAATTCATGATTAGAAACATATGTAAATGTCCAGTACAAAATGAAAACACTTCTAAATACCCTTTATGCCCTATATGGTGTGTAGTAAATTTCATATATCAAATACTTAAACTCCTCTCCCAATCTTCACTTTCACTTATCTAGTTAACTTGCCTTCTAGTAGCCCTGCTTTGACTATTTTCCATGCATAAATTTTGTTCTACTAAGGTTTAAACCAAAATAAGAGCTTTCTCAGGTACCCATTTTCATGTTTGGTTGATCTAAAAACTTTCAATGATTGTATCTAAATAAAAATCTCATTTCCTTGCTAATGTGACCTCACTAATTAGGTTTTGAGCTGTATCAGTGCTCTAGGGAACAAAATGTCAAAGACAACTGTGATATCAAGCACCTCCAATCTAAATTCCTTCAAAATATATATCAGGGTTGTGATAAAAATTTTTCCACAAAATTTTAAGCTCTCATTCAATGGATAAAGGCTTCCAATCTATATTTTGACCCAAACCCTACATAAAACATTTGTACTTACCCGAGAGACCTTTAAACTTAGTAACATGCAATGCACTAATCTCCAAGCCCTATAATTTTATCAAGAATAATTTTTTAGCTTCCTCTTCAATCATGTTCTACCAGTATTGGATAATAAGGAAGGTAACTTCAACAACAACCAAGAACTTTCCTGCATGTATGTTAGAACAGAGTATATGAAACCCCCAATCTTTAAGTTAAAGAACCTGAAACCTTATTTGAAGAATTTATTTTTATGAATTGCTTTAGACACTAACCAAACATAATCTTCCTGGTGATAAATAAGCTTAGATTTGATCAAATTGTGAAAGGAACAATTCATGCTTGATTTCTCTTTGTCATCACATACAAGACTTGTAAAAGAAAGCATTAACTTTAATGACCCTTTTAAAATGACGAAAACATGAGAAAATATATCCTAAATTATCTCTAAACAAAAAACTTGTACAAAATTCAAAAAAAAGATCCTTATATTCAATCTTACAAAGAAGAATTACACTAAACATAGTTTTCAACCATGGAAAAACAAATTTTTTATTCTTAAAATATTCTTACTTTCTTCAATCCATCACATCTTGAAAAATTATTCACAAGAAATTACCATGAATATTCCTCTTCCTCAAGTTTCTTCTCTATTTAATCATCATTACCTAAACCCTAACTAACTTCTCAAGACTCAAAATACCCATACATAGTAGAATAGGTTTAATACATCATCTTGTGAACATTTATTGACTCGCTCTTATTTCTAGGACTTATTCTCACATGCCTAGACACCTACACATGCCTTTCATAACTATTAATATTCTTACATGTATGCTAGCAATCCAAAACTTCTCATTACAAGATTTGAAAATTTAAATTTGCAAAAGGGTGGGAAAGTACAATTTTTGAAATTTTGAATGCTTTACCACCCAAGAATCTTTCTCATGACTTCAACACACCCTAACATACCTAGTTTAACCTCCAAAACCATGAAAGAAGGAGATTTTTCATTTTTTATGTTCTTTTGGTGATGTCCCTGCATCATACTCCCGAGGTGGAGAAAAGAAGCCATGTACTTTGTTTGTATAAAAGTGTCTCCAAATGAATCTTTAGCATCCTTGTATGTTTTCGATCCTACTTCTTTACCCCAATTGTAATTTCTTGCTCATTGATCACTTGGATCCCATGGTTTGTTCTTCATACTTGCATTTGCTTCAAATTTGTGTCTTTTCTTCTTTTGTTCCATCTTCATCTTCTTTATCCTCAAGCTTCCATCAAATGTAACTGCATAAACAAACAACACAATAATAAAAACATGATTCTTCTCATGATTTTATATGTTCTTATCCTTTATATCATACTTTATCTTCATGTTCTCAACATTATATTTTCTCAAGTGGACTGAAAACTCTCCAAAATCTTCATTTTCTTTCTTGAAAACCTATTCATTTTGTGCTACATCAATCTCTATACCTTCTCGAATCAATTTGTCATATTTGTTCTCATTATTTGTCAAGGAAAACATTGTATTCTTAGTTGTACCTATTTGATGAGATCTACCACTTCCTGTTTTAGGTTAGTGAAAAGTATACGAGAAATCAAGAAACCTCAAAGTATTTGATGGTTTAAGCATCCTCTAGTTGTAGATGACGTTGGAGATGGTGTGGGTGTAACAAAAGGGATCGTCTTCGTTGTGAGTTTGATGACCTTCTCAACAAAGAGAACTAAACACAAAAAATATTAGTAATAATAGATGGAGGGTTATCTGACAAAGTCGGTCCCGAGAAGTTAGAACTTCCTAGGATGAATGTCAACCCTATTTTGATAACAATATTCGATAAATGATAATGGATAAAAATATGTAGATAAAAAGCTAAGATATGGATATGATATAAACTGAAAAAGCTGAAATAAGACCTAATAATGACGAGATGTTGATTAACAAAGAAAACCTGAGCAGGTCGATGGTGACCCCAGGTCCAACTGGTACAATCGATGATGACCGGAGTAGAGTTGATCATTGATATGCAGAAATAGAGCAAAAATTTGATGCAAAGATATTGGATTTAATGTCAAGATGAGAATAGGACAAAGAGGATGCAAAGGATGGCTGATTTGATGAGGATAATGTTTTGAGTCGACGGTGAATGAAGTAGGGTATTGGATTTTGACAAGTTGGTGAGATGGTAGGATGGATCTAAAATGGATCAAAGATAACTGAAGGATGGGAAGAGCTCCAGAGAAACCTGTAAAATAGATGAAAGAATACTCCAAATAAATCTCCAAGCAATATTTAATGCATTCCAATCTCCAATGATCACATGCAAAGGGATGTTGAGGTGGATCAAACTGATGGAAGAAACTCTAGATACGAGGGATAAGGCAGAAAACATGCAAGGATGAAAGAGATCTGAATTTTTCTTGGGGGTTTGAAAGGAAGGGTGAGGATGAATTTATAGGGTCGAAGACAACTTGATGAGTCGTTGGTGCCAGGGTAGATTGCAAGTTAGATAGGTGAGGGTCATATTTGATTTTGGGAAGGCGGGGAATAGAAATGGGCGGGAAAGGGTATGATGAGCTATTTGGGGAGAAATTAGGGGAGCTAATGGGGGGTGAGTAAGGGTAAGAAGGTGAATAAATTTAGGGATGTTAGGTGGGAGGGGGGTTAAATAAATAAATAATAATAATATAATGTGGAGAGGGTGATAAAAGGGGCTAATGCATAAATAGGTGTGGTTAATAAATATATTAATGAAATTAATGTGAGGATGGGGTGATTAAAGAAGTTTTAGTAATTAATAGGATGGGATTAGGGTATGATGAGGGGAAAATGGGAATTAAAAAGGGCGAAGGGATGCAAGGGCTGAGAGTATGGAAATTCGAATAAGACGGGGAGGATGAGCACGAGATAATGACGCGGGAGAGAAAACACAGGATGGGGGACAATGTGTCAAAAAGCAGTGTCTACAGTACCTTCACTCATTCCTTCTTTATCCATCATACATAACAAATATTGTAAAATCTCATCCACTTCCCTTACTTGAAACTGATCATCACATCCTTGCTTTTCATCATACTCAACATATGAAATGAAATCAATCAAATCATGCTTATCCATTTCTTTCTTCCCAAATTCACTAATGGAGTCATTTTCTACAATTTCAAGAAGAATAATTATTATTAGTTATCAAATAAGTAAGTTTTGAGTCAAATTTATTTACCTTGCCATAATCTCATGAATGAATCTCTTCTTCAACCTCTTATACCTACTATTTCAGCTCCTATTCACCTATAATCATCTCTTTTGGACTGATTTCCTTCACTTCACCATATGGATTAAACATTTCCTCAATCACTTTCAGTTCTTCCTTTATGTAGTCACCCAATTCTGTTGTATCCTCATCATATATGGGATTTTCAAGTATGATTTCATCTTCTTCTTATTTATTCAAAAATAAGAAAACTTCATTTTATACACAATCTTGTTCACATACCTTATTGACAAGATGACCTGCTGTTGCATCTACTTTTTATTCATCCAAATAATCACTTTCATCAAGCATCTCACCTTCTTGAGGGTAGAAATAGACTACCTCTTGATCACTGAACTATTCTCCATATTATTATTCAGTTTCCCATTCATCCTCTACCTCTAAGGTGGATTCTTCATCCTATTATTCTTCTTCCATATCTTCCTCTAAGTCCTCTTCAATAAGATTGATTATCTTTGTAAATTTATTCCTCATTTCTGTAATCTCTTCTCTACGGATCACTTCTTGTCCCATCCTTTCTTTCTTTTCCTCATTCCTTATCCTCTCATCCACTTATTTCAACAACTTCATCATTTCTTCCAATTGGTCCTATTTCATATAGATGGTCATCTTGACTCTTTCTCTATCTTCCTCTTATATGATTTCTTTCACCAAACAAGTCTCTTTCACCTTGTTTGAATCCAAGTCTATTTCATCTTAGATGCTTCCTTTTTGATCTTTTAATGAGATCTTCCTATCACTTTTTCCTCTCTATCTCTTGGAATAACCAAGATTCTCTCACCTCTTCCACTGTTTAATGTTGAGATTGCTTCACCTTATCCTCCTTTTTCTCTCTCTTTGCTTTCACAACCACCTGTCACTTCATAAACAACTTGCAAAAATAATTGTTAAAATAAAAAATTTCTCTTTTTATGATCTGACCATTCTCTAATACTAAAATGATGCAGAGTTCTACTGAGAAACCAATACAAGCCACAAACTAACTAAGATCATTCACTAACTCACGTTTATAGATTTGCTTAGAGGATCTTGATTTATAGCCTTAAATGGCTTAAACATGCAAGAAAATTTATCTTTTTCACTTTAGATGTCTTTGCCAATCATTGTACCATGTTATCACACCTCAGTTCAAATCCAATCAAACATTCATTAAGATCAAAAATACAAGAACTCAAAATCCCTTACCTTCTCACCAACTACTCTTCACTATCCTTTTAAGAACATGAGCTAAAATAGGTGAATTTTGAATCCTTTGATCTTAATTGCGACTAGAAATCAATAGTACATGTTCATACACTCTAAAAAAATGTTATCACCATCATACAACCCCTTGAAAATAAAAAAAATTCATTAGTTCCTTACTTTTCCTTAAAATGGCCACTTTATGCCTCTAAAAAACTAGCTCTTGGTGAATTCATGAATGTAAACATTTGTAAATACTCAATAAAAAATTAAAAAAATTCTAAATACCCTTTATTCCCTAGATGGTGTATATTATTTTTCATAGACCAACTCTTTAAACTCCTCTCCCAATCTTCACTTTATCTTCTCTAATTAACTTGCCTTCTAGTAGCCCTGCTTTGACTATTTTCCATGCATAAATTTTGTTCTAATAATATTTAAACCAAACTAGGAGCTTTCTCAGATACCCATTTTTCATTCTTGGTTGATCTACAAACTTTCATTAACTGTCTTTAAGTAAGAATCTCATTTCCTTGCTAATGTGACCTTACTAATTAGGTTTTAAACTATAATAGTGTTATAGGGAACAAACTATCAAAGAAAAATGTGATATAAAGAACCTCCAATCCAAAATTCCTTCAAAATCTATATGGGGGATGTGACAAAAAAAATTCCATAAAATTTTAAGCTCTAATTCAATGTATAAAGGCTTCTACTCGATATTTTTGACCCAAAACCTAGATAAACCTTTTTACTTATCCAAGATACCTCAAAACTTAGTAACATGCAATGCACTAATTTCCAAGCCCTATAATTTGATCAAAAGACTTTTTTTACTTCCTCTTCTATCCTATTCTACCAGTAATGGACAATAATGAAGATAACTTCAACAACAACCAAGAACTTTCCTGCATGCACGTTGAAACAAGGTATATGAAACCCTCAGTATTTAAGTTGAAGAATCTGAAACTTTATTCAAAGAAAAGATTTATCATTTTCTTTAGAAACTAACCAAACATAATATTCATGGTGATATCATGCATCACAGACACTATTTCAATGATAAATAATCCTAGATTTGATCAAACTATGAAAGGAACAATTCAAACCTGATTTCTCTATGTCATCAAAAACAAGACTTGTAAAACAAAGCTTTGAATCCAATGAACCTTTTAAAATTATGGAAACATGAGAAACAAGATCCTAAATTATCTCTAAACACAAACTTGTACAGACTTCAAACAAATTATCCTTATATTCAATCTCATGAAGAACAATTACACTAAACAAAATCTTCAACCATGAAAAAATAAAGTTTTCATTCTTAAAATATTTTTACTTTCTTCAATACATAACTTCTTGCAAAGTTATTCATGAGAAATTACCATGAATCCTCCTCTTCCTCGAGTTACTTCTCTATTTACTCATCATTACCTAAATCCTACTCCTCACGACTTAAAATGCCCATACATAGAAAAATAGGTTCAATACATAATCTTGTGAACATTTATTGACTCACTCTTATCTCTAAGACTTATTATAACATGCATAAAAACCTACAAAAAACTTTCCTAGCTATTAATACTCTTACACTTATTCTTGAAATCCCGAAATTCTCATTACAAGATTTTAAATTTTGAATTTGCAGAAGGGAGGGAAAGTAAAAATTTTGAAAATTTGAATGCTTGACCACCCAAGATTCTTTCTCAAAAATTTAACACACCCTAACATACCTAACTTAACCTCCAAAACCATGAAATAAGGATAATTTTCATTTTTTATGATCTTCTGGTGATACCCTTGCATCACTTAGGGATCCCAGTAGCTTATGAGAAGGATACACATGAGGTCATTATATCAAGTGGATCCAGGTAAATTTTCATTAGGATAATTATAGCCACCAATTGGAAACAAAAGAGGCATTTATGTTCCCATGAGTCCATCCTTTATATGCATTATTCTTATTCCATTCCCACCAAAATCTATTACTTAGAAGAAATATATCTCATAACCCCCCTCCCCAAAGATAACTCCTCTTTGCAGAATTAAACATTGACAACCCCTTAGATGTTCACAATTGTAATAACCTCCCCAGAGTTAAATTTAAGTCCCTCCACTTCTTCATAGTGATGAATAAACCATTATACTAGATCATATACTTTAAGTGTCCAACCAAGACTCATTCCATCATATTAAGACCCTAGATTTGACCCTTAGGTTTATTTGAACCTCGTTTAAAGGTTGATTCATATTGAGGTGCAACCTAGTGGAAAACACACTAATGATGATGATTAATATGATATAACGAGAAATTCACAATGAAATGGTTGTAAACAAAAAATAATTTATTGTAATTCCAAATGTATACAAATTAGAAACTCTATGTCTGAAGATCTATCTCTTTATTCAAAACAAGATGCTTTATAGTTATACTTGATGAGAATATGAAAAAATGATAATAATAGAATATGAAGTGTTTCAGATAGGAACAAAAAGGTCATATTACATGGATACTGTACAGTACCCGAAATTGTAAGGTACTGCACCGCTGGAACGATGTTACACATGCCCCAATGATGATATGGGTCTCCTTGCAAGGTGTTCGGAATCCAGAAAGGCTCGCCAAGTATACACTTGTATCCCGCATGCCCCACTCAGCCTCCACATACTTTGTTTTCCCCTTTTCCCCCTTTCTTCTTGCATTTTTTTTTTAGTGACGAAACTGCCGCCCTGCCATGGCGGCGGTCCCATGACCACCGCCCAGGACAGGGCAGTGGTCTTGTAACTGCCACCTTGCATAGGGTGGCGGTCTTGTACTCATTTTCTAGATCCTTCTGATGATCGCATCAAACGTAAATCTTCGATTTTACATGCTTTCTTCAACCACTTTGGCTTGCATTAATGTTTTCTGCTCCCTCGGAATAGTGTTTTTCCTTTGTTTATAGTAAAAGAGTTCTAATGGGAGTTACCCTCTGGTAAATGCATTGGTTATAAATATCCAGCTTGTTTTCAAGCAAATGGCCCCTCATCCTCTCAATTCTCTTGTTCAGTTTTTCAATTCCTTGCTTAGAATTTTGTTAGTTTCAGGTTTTGCTTCCATTGTTGGCATTTTGGAGGTCATATCATCTTCTTGTTTCAAGTCTTGTTTCATTGCCACTGCATACAGTCAGTTTAAACATAGAATAGCTTCATTTCTAGACTAGAATCCATTAAAGTTGCAGGTTTTGTTTTGTCACAAGGATAATTTCTGAAACTCTTGGTACACTTGTGTTGTATTCTCGCAATAAATCCCGCTAGGAATTGCATAGTCAAGCTCTGTTTACTTGCGCTATCCCTCTTTTACTCGCATTATATTCGGTCTATATCCAAAGATGCCATTGTTCGATTGCTATCTTCTATTGATACTATTATATACACACTTTCTGGATTCATGAGGACATGAAGGAACGAGGATATCACACTGAGGGGATGAAATCACACACAACTGGATTTACCACTGTTCTGTAAACACCAGGTTTGAGCTATCAAAGTTCTAGTTACAACATATCAAATAGAGTAGTGAATCATTTTATTTCAGTTAAGCTCACTTTCAATATTGCCAGGGAAGCTGTGGGGAATGATAGTTTCTGAGAAACTATGATTTGTTCCTCAGTTCTGAGGTAGGATTGAAGGTTTTCAATTAAGTTAATTAGTTGTCTTTTATCTAGATTCACACATCCGCACAGGTGAATAACCACACCGGGTTATCTCACTTGTTTATTTTTAGTATAAAAGTAGTTTAATAAGTTGTTTGTAATTCTAATATTTCAATAGTGTATTTTGTTTAGATTAGTTTTCCTTTTAGCAGTAGTATAAATTGTTATTTGTAGTATAATTTAATTCAGAGTTTTCAAACTAGATTAAACATTTAAATTCTAGTTAGGAGGATAAACCATAGGGAATTTATGCTACCCGTTCATAGCCTCTAAATCTCCCCTTTCTCATTCCAGCTACCAGGAGATCAAACTACCAGATCTTAGTCATTGATCCTCCCATAGTTAGCTTTAGGAAAGTTACTTGCTGATTCTCATCCTCGCATGTAGCTTTTCTATCATAGAAAAATGACCATAATCCCAGCTATGACTCCATCTAATTCACCCGCATTTCAAACCATGAACTGTCTCGGCATGACCTCGGGAGGTCGGGTACGGGGAAGGTCACTTGCCAATTATCATCCTCGCATGTCACTTTTCTGTCGTACATAATTGGTGAACCCAATGTGAAACAAACTAATATTTCTCTTTCTATTTTCATTTCTTCCATCCACCTTCACTCTTTCCCATTATTCTACGGGTATTCATATACCCCCCGAATATGTTAGGATATGATGCATATGGAAGACCTCTCTTAGGTCTTGAAGTAAACTATAGTCAAACAAATAGAAAACCATCACCCTCACTTTTTGTGTGGGTTGATAACTATTCGAGTAATTACTTTTCATCTCAAACTCCCCCTCACATAACAAGTTCTAGTTATTCATTCCGAATTGAGGATTTTGATAAGTTTGCACAAACACAACAGCTAGAGCCATCAGGCTCTAAAAATATGAAGTTTATTGGAGAATCCACTTCATCTCCTCAGGTCTTGTTCAGACCACAGATCGGTAGACAATCAGACCCACTCCCCTTTTTAGATGAGGAGTACTTGGCATGCTTCGCTAAAAGCGAACAACTCTTCCAAAATATGTATCCACCTATAGGGAGTTTACAGATACAGTTTGATAACCTATTCCAGGAGAACACCCCCATTCCTCCACCTATGGGAAACACCCTCGGTGAAGCTTGGTAGGGTAATGAAAAATTCATAGCAAGGTATCATACCCCCTTACAACCTCAAGCTATACAACAAATACCCTTAAGTCAAAGCACTACGTCTTCGCCAATGGAGGTCATTTCAGCCTTAGCTGAGAAGGTTAGAGGGCTAGAAATTGCTCAAGCAAACCAAAATTCATATTTCGGGCAAGCGGGAATCCCTAACCCTCTGCATCATCCTAGTCAAGTTTCCCTCCTTATAGGAACAGGCACGTTAGGCATGCCTCCTCAAAATCCTTATAATTATCCACAGTAAAGCCAACTAGGACAACATTTTCAAACATTGCTCCAGTTGAAAACATGACACCTCTCGGCTTGGCACCAAACAACCCATACCAGAAAAATGCTCCTCCTTACTTAAACATTTATTCAAAGTCACCATAAGGAGACATGTTCTCTTCTCCTGGGATGTTCGTTCAACCACATGGATTCCCTTATGTTCCTACAAATGCATATTCTATGCCATATCAACAACCCATTCTCCCTCAACCCCCTCAGCAAGCCCCATCGATGGTTGAGGCCTAAAAAGTAGGGACTTACTCAGAATATTTGAAAGAGCCCCTAGACTTCACCATACGAAGCGTTATGCTTCCAAGACCTCTTCCTGATTTTCCCAAATACAAAGGGGAAGGGGACCCAAATGTACACATTAAGGCATATGGCACAACCATACAGGATTTACTCCCTTCGGACGGGGTTGTCGCTAAAATATTCCTTAAGACCCTAGAAGGTATTTCCTTTGATTGGTATTACAGAATACCTGAAGCTTCGATACACTCATTTAAACAACTCATGTCAGAATTCATCAAAGCTTTTGACATGAACAAATTGTTAATAACGGGAATCAGGGAGTTCTTACATATCAAACAAGAACATAATGAATCCGCCACTCATTTTATCCAAAGATGGCGTACGGTTCTCTACTCATCAGCGAGTGCTCCAAATATGGATCAAATGGAACTATGTGATTTATTCCTTAATTCACTCAATAGAGAGATAAAAGAAGAAGTCCAGAAGTTCCCACTAAGAACTTACGATGAAGTACTCAAAAGTGCTCTCCGAATCGACCAAGTAGCGATTGATAGTGGTCATAAGACATATGGGACAAATGGGAAATTAACCACTCCCAATCAAAACACCACGGCCTATCCTAATGCTGGGAACGCTAATCAAGGACCTAAGATCCTTAACAAGAACCGCGGCGTTACAACAGATGGAGTAACTGACCAAGCTAAAAGGGAAAATGTTGTAAACATTTCACCACCTGTTAAAAATCAGCGAAATAATAATTTTACCCCAACAATCAACACGGTGGATTTTAATCGTCCACCATGGAAAAAACAACCACAACAACAATGACAAGTCTAAACACAAAGTCCAAATCGAAACCCAACTAGATATCAGACTCAAAACAAAAGGCAACAACCTCAAAATTTTAACTCTAAAAACCAACAACCTTATCAGAATTTCAGACCACAACAGGTTTTAAATCAATAGCCTCAAAATTAAAATCCCAATATATATTGTGGCTTCCAAAAAATTCAAGGCCACGATACTAGGACTTGTCATGAATACAATAAATTCATGTAGCATTTTCCAGAAGATCAAAAACAACTCTTTATAGATATGTTTTTAGCAAATTCTGTAGTACCCACGCCAAATGCTTATGTAGGGGCAATTTCCCCTCAAAATGCATCCCTCAAGATCTTCAATGACCCACTCCCAAACCATTCTAACAACAATAGGTTAGATCCTAACGGAACAAATAAGGGTGTCATGATAGGAAACAATGATCATGAAGCTTCGACTTCATTAAATCCACCAGTCGCACCCCAATTAGGAACTCGACCTCAAACTAAGATAGTTGGTTTAGTGGAGTTAGATGCCGAGCTACCCATAGAAACCATAACAAGAACATGGGATTATTCTTTTCAACCAAATCCAAGTTATTCATTAGAGCCAGAAAACACTAAACAAACATTGCTAAAACCTATAGGCGCCTATGATCTAATTAATGATTTAACTAAAACCTTCTCACACATCTCCTTCTTGGATTTGTTAAAAAAATCTCCCACCCATAGGGCTGCCCTCTTAGAAGCATTAGGCCTTGGCCATTTAATCAACATCACTCCTCCTCCAGAAACGCAAGTAAACCATGTGGATTTTGACGTTTATCCTCTGGGGAAGCCAGATAGGGATACTTAATTTATATTTGATATAAGCAAAATGCCAATAGATGCTGAAATTACATGAAGAGGTGACCCAAATTTACATTTACAAGTTTGGGTCTACAATAATTATGTTAAACGTGCAATGGTCGATGACGGGGCAGCAGTCAACATAGTCCCCTTCGCTTTCCTTCAAAAGCTAGGATATGGAGAGACAAACTGTTCCACGACGTGAAATATGCTAAGAGGTTATGATAGCCTCAAAGCCACTTCGATTGGAACCATAGTTTTAGCAGTCACTTTAGGACCCAAGATGGTTCTCACCGAGTTCTATATCATAGATCGGGAAACCAATTATAATATGATCCTTGGTCAGCCATGGATACACCGCATGAAGACAATCCCTTCCACATTATTCCAAGAAGTAAGATTTCTATACTTAGGGAAAATATTCGTGGCACAAGGTGACACAAAACCCTTCAATATACACCTAGCTGATTTGAAGAAAAGACCAGGTGTTCAGTCCGAGTTTGAACTCCCAACAAATCAGCTTGTCAAACCAACTAATTCACAACCAAAAGAAAAGCTGATACCCACCACTGAGTTGGAAATTTCAAATCCAGCTGAGGACGTTCCAGTACTCAAAAATAAGACCAATGTTATAAAAATAGTGTCACTAGGGACTACCACAAAAAAATGTTGAGTTTCTGGAGAAAGACTTACCTATTCTCCTACCGTTTGATTCCATGGGTATGGGACACACCCTGGGAATCACTTCTCTTCCATCAGACGAATTTTTTATGGTAGAGGTAACCGAAGGAAAAGAAAAAGGTACGACAAATTTCCCAATGTCAATTTTTCCAAACAAATATTGGACTCTCCACTTCGATGGAGTTAGATGTCGCTTTGGAGCTGGGGTGGGGGTGATCTTTACTTCACCTGAGGGAAAGATCCCACCTTTTTCCTTTAAATTAAACTTTGAATTTACAAACAACGGAGTTGAGTACGAAGCTCTCCTCCTTGGCCTCATCCTAGCTAAAAGAATGGGTGTCAATAACATTAGAGTGTTAGGAGACTCGCAACTAGTTGCAAACCAAGTCTCTGAGGTATATGAAACTAGGGCTGAACATTTACAACTATACAAAATAGCCATGTTAGATCTAAGAAAGGGATTCAACTTCATATCAATTGAAGCAATCCCACGAGAGTAGAACCTTCTCGTAGACTCAATAGTAACCTCATCTTCCTATTTCACCCCGAACAGCGAGTTGGAGGATACAAATTTCACGGTATCACTTCGTACCGAACCATTAGTGCATAAAATACCAACAAACTCGCTCCTAGCTCATGGAGAATGCGAGGAAGATTTTTCTATCATAGGTCACTTTGACGATGATAGAATCACTCTCAAATATCTGAATGCCTATGTGGAGCTACACCTTGCTCACCATATAGTTGATCTTTCCCTAATACCTCATTCCTCTTCCTACTTTGGAAATCCCATGGTAGAGTCTCCTCCACAGAAAGATATCGATATCTACGAGATAGAAAATGGAGAAAGCTTGGAATTACCTCCAGCCCCACCTGAATTTGAAGAAGGTAACACTTCTTTGATAGAAGAAACCATTGATATAAACATTGGAACGGAGGAGGAACCAAGAATTTTGAAGTTGGGATCCTCGTTAACTCCATAGGATATAGAAATACACACCCAAATCCTTAAAGAAAATCAAAAGGCTTTTACATTTAACTATAAAGAAATGACAGGCATTGCACCACAAGTCACGGTGCATAATCTTGTCACTAAACTAGATGCGAAGCCAATTAAACAGAAGTCGAGACCAATGAAGCCAAAAGTGGCTCTCATGGTAAAAGAGGAAGTAGTAAAAATTCTCCAAGTAGGATTCATCAAGCCCATTGACTATTCACAATGGGTATCTAATATCATTCCTGTCCTAAAAAAGAACGGGAAAATACACATTTGCATAGATTTTCAGGATATTAACAAAGCTTGTCCCAAGGATGATTTCCCATTACCATCCATTGACATTATCATTGATGCAACAACTAGATTTGAACTATTGTCCCTCATGGATGGGTTCTCAGGGTACAATCAGATTAAAATATCAGAGCAGGATCAAGCCAAAACCACATTCATAACTCCCTGGGGAACTTATTGTTATGTTGTCATGCCATTTGGTATTAAGAATGCCGGCTGCTACGTATCAGTGGGCAATGACTTATATATTCCACGATCTTATCCATAAATTGTGGAATCCTATGTGGATGACTTGTTGGCCAAAGCCAAGAAACACTGTGATCATCTGGAAGTGCTCTGTATCATCCTCTCATGACTAATCGAATATGGCGTCACATTAAATCCAGAGAAGTGTGTGTTTGGTGTGACAGGAGGTAAACTTATGGGATACATTATATCTTCACGAGGGATTGATGTTGATCCAACCAAAATATGGGTTGTTCTCGAAATGATCCCACCATCGGACGAGTCTGGAATCAGGTCATTTCTTGGGAAACTCAGTGCAATCCGAAGGTTCATCCCAGATTTAAGCTTTTTCATTCATCCAATCAACAATCTACTCAAGAAAGATTATAGCGTCAATTGGATTGAAGAATGCAACGAGGCCTTCAAAGCAGTTAAACGCTTCTTGTTGTCACCACCCACGCTAATGCCTCCCAAATCTAGACTACCCTTTGATCATATACTCATGAGCTACTCATGTCTCGCTGGGCCTGCATGCTGGCTCAAGAAGCCGATGACAAGTGAGAATGTGTGATCTATTTCATTAGCCGAACATTGCTCGATTATGAAACATGTTACACATAGGTAGAGAGAGAATGCCTTGCCATAATTTTTGTAACAAAACAATGTTTGAGACAATTACATGTTAAACCAGGAAACATGGGTCATTGTAAAGATAGACCATTTACAAACATTTCTCAAACAAGGATCTTTATCTAAAAAGACTTGGCCATTTCATAACCTTAATAGGAGAATTTGAGGTTAACATTCGTGAACCAGAAATCCATGTTAAGGGACAAATCATTGCAGACTGGTTAGTTGATAATCCACTAGATGGAGGCGAGCTGGTAAATTCTAGACTTTCTCGATGAGTGTGTATACTTCCTCAAAACTAGGCCCCCCATCTCTACATGTCCCTGGTATATTGATATCATAAATTTTATCATGGACCATGCATACCCAAAAGGTACCACGTCACAACAAAGAAGGTGGTTACGCATTATTACCACTAAATATGTTGTTTTAGACCAAGTACTCTATCGTAGAGCCTTCGAAGGCATGCTTCTAAGATGCATTGACATAGAAGAATCCAAGAGGATTCTTCATGAATCACATAGTGGGATATGTGGGGGCCACTTTGGTGGTCATGTCACCACTCACAAAAATACATCGGATGGGCTATTTTTGGCCCACTCTCGAGCATGACATAGTGGAATTTGTACGTCAGTGCCACAAATGCCAAGAATTATCTCACGAGATTCATATGCCAACACAATCCCTGCAACCAATAGCGACTCCGTGGCCCTTCACCATGTGGGGTCTAGACTTGATAGGGAAATTCTCTCCCACATCAACCGATGGCCATAATTTTATAATTACAACCACAGAATACTTTACCAAATGGGTGAAGGCCATGCCTCTCACCAGAAGTACCAGGTTCGGTAATTGCCAAATTCATTCTAAACCAAATTATCTGTGGGTATGGTGTCCCATAAGTCATTATCTTAGATAATGGCACGTCCTTTAAAAATGACGAAGTCCATGATTTATGTAGCAAATTCAAGATAAACCATCATACAGCCTCTCTTTACTACCCTCAAGCTAATGGATAGGTTGAAGCGACAAACAAAATGTTAAAAGTTATTCTCCTTAAAACAGTCAAGGAGAACAAGTGAGATTGGCATTTAAAACTATATCCGGCCTTATGTGCCCATTCGAACCTCAATAAGAATTCCAACAGGAGCAACTCCTTTCTCGCTAGTATTCGGAGAAGAAGCGGTTCTCTCACTTGATGTTGAAATACCCAGTCTCTGTATCTCATTACAAGGGATTTTGGATGAAGAAGATTATAGGGAGGCATGCACATCTCTCAATTAGAAAGACTTGACGAGGCTAGGTTAAACGTTGAACAATGGCATAGAGCCTATGTTGACCGGATGTGCCAGAAGTACAACACAAAAGTCTACGAGCGATAAATATATGAAGGAGATTTAGTTCTAATACTGGACAGCCGGATCAATAAGAAAACCGGCAAAGGAAGGAAGTTACGGCCCAAATGGTTGGGCCCATACCAAGTCATGAAGGACTACAGAAACGGTGCGTATCTCTTGTGCACACTGGAAGGTGAGGAATTCGGTGAAACTAGTCAATTCCTTGCATCTTAAGTAGATTTTATGCATAAAACACCAAATTCATTACTAGTACATTATAGCTACTTACATTACATTAGTCTCTTAGCTGCTTCATTTTGTCCATTTTATAAAAATGGTAGTCTAGGAGCTTACTCTTAAAACAAATCTGCTGCAAATTTATGAAAATATTAGCAAAACCATTCATATCACATCTCTCTAAACATCATCAACTATTTTCAAATCTTCTCATCAAATTTGATAGAAAAACATTGACGGAAACCATACCAGAGGCATGCATACTTGGCTTTTCTCTTTCTTTCTACTAGGTGAAGTTGTCCTTTCCTACTGTCTATTCTGGAAGCTTCTTGGTGTCACATCTATCCCTCTTAAATCTCTTGGAATGAAAGGATATCCCAAAGTCATAGATCAGAAATGTCAAAATCAAATGAAATCAAAAGCACCAAGCAAACAAAATATTTTATTTTACACACTTCTTTGCCCCATCAACCTTTGGTGATAAGCCCACATCTCTTATTGGCGGTGTGAGGTTGGGAAAGGAAAGAAGTGCCCTTACTCACCTATATCTTGCCTTTGGTGACAAACCCATGCTTCTTACTAGTGGCATGAGGCAGGGTGTAGTGAGTCCAGTCACACAAATGAAAAAATCTTGGTATGCTAAAAACACAAATCAAATCCTATTAAAAGAAAACAAATATCCAAATTCCAAAGAGATCAAATCCTCAAAACCAGATTTTGCCAACCATGTTGCCATTTATGAATCTAAGTCTAGATAAACTGAAAAGTAAGTGGCCTTCTAAGCTTGGTAGTAGTTCTGGGTAGGGTGGGTGTGTAGGTCCAAATTTGGTTTCTATTACTAGTTTTTCTCTCTCTCATCATTATATTCAGTCAAACTCATACAACGTGTGCCCCTCCTAACTCTTGGTGTTGAGCCCTCACATCTTACTAGTTGCGTGGATTTAGGATTGGGGCAAGTTCGTCTCTTTTTTACTATACATTCATCACGTCTTGCCAACATGAGAGGAAATTATACACATTGCCCAAAGAGTTCAAAAGTTCAATACTACCATATGTTAGTATCATCTCTTGTCAGCACTACAAAAACATATAGAGTAAAATATTCTATCTACTATCATTTGTTATCCATTACATACATTCTGAAAATGTGAAAACAATATTCTAAAAACATCTAAGTATAACATGTGGAAATGAGTCACGAAATTCAAGATGTTAAGAGTCTAAACCCAAAGATATATATATATATATATATATATATATATATATATATATATATATATATATATATACACATACATACAAATCAGTTTTCATATACAATGCCATCATGCACTAGGCATGGTCAAAATCGCTCAATGAGCCCGGAAAGTAAAAAAAAACTCGTATAAAAATATGACAAAATAATACAAAAGTAGTCTCTCAATCCCTATGGGATCCCTCAGAGGGTGCATGGCCATGCCCAGGACTCCGGCTACGCTGGCTCTCCAAATGTACTGAGGGCTCGCAGTCACACCCGGGTAGCTGCCGTCTCGCTACGAGAATGGCTCCTCCTCATCAGGTGCTTGGTTGTCCTATATCCAACCACCTCCATGCAGAGAGAAGTTATGATCTTTACCACATACTAGATAGAGGAAAAATCATTAGTGTGCCTACCGGCTACTGAGGGCTCCCCCACATCCACAGAAAGCTTAGCACGAGTCTTCTCCGAGGGGAGAAGCAGAGTATCAGTACACACTCGAGTGAATCAAGTCTCGCCACTCATCAATAGTCATTGCAAACAAAGGAGAAAAGAAAGTAAAAAAATAATCAATGATAGAATCAAGAGTAAATGAAACAAAAAGAAATAACAAACTAAGATGAGTCTAACTAAAACAAATGTCAGGAGAAGAGTGACAAACTCACTAGGATCGCCAGGCCTCCAAGAAGGATCTCCAGGATCTGCGCCTACCACTGACACCACCAATGACTAGTGCCCCTCTCCCACATCTAGGGAAATATGATGGCCTGCAATAGATTCTCCATCTCCACCTGGGTTCCAATAGAGTAACTCCTTTGAAACCAAAGTCACCCTCTCTGCGCTCTGCTTTGCCCTCTCAACCTGCAAGATCTCCTGGGTATCATGCCACTTAGGATCACTATCATCCCCCCCACCACCCATCTCACTGATCTCCATGTCCTTTGTCTCCTCCTTGGTCTCTCCCCCAGTGAAATACTCAGACTCGGAGTCCACGTCGATGGGCTCATCATTGCTATAAGTGGGACCGGTAGCAATCCGAAGAAAGGGTGCCTGAGGAGCACTGGCTCTCCCTTGTGCACGTTCCACCCTCCTAGCCACAATAGGAGTACCGGGTGTAACAATAGTTGAACCCCGGCCTTGAGGACCTCCCTGAGCCTCATGGATAGATCTATACAATGGCATCACCGAAGGGAGCATGCCACTATAAGGGAGGATAAACTGTTGTGGAAATCTGTCAAAGGGGTGTATCTTTAGCTTCCCTGCCCTATCTATCAAAAAACTAGTGGTCTGACAGGAAATCAAAGTGACAGTCTCCTCTCCCCATACCCCTGCCATGGCCTGATAAGGAGTGGCCTCCCTGTCTGTAGTATTCAGGGAAGCCACTAGCTGGTGGGGTGCTATGAGAACTATCATCCCCGTCCACCTCGCTACCCTGATGACCCTGAGATCCTCCACCTCTACACCTCTCCCATATGGGATAATATGCTCATACACCCAAATCATAACAAGATTCGGGTGGCTCAGTGACTATCTCTATAAACGGACTACCCTGTATAAGTCATGATAGGTAGTCCTAAGGATATATGCTCCCTAAGCGTAGACATGTCCATGGCCCTCAATCTATGAAATAATAGGATCCCAGCAATACAAGAGGGTGTCCCCTCCATTGTCCCCAATCAATCTGGATGCAAGGATGCCTATAATGGCCTTGCGAAGCAAGGGAATGTCTGACTCAATAATAGAGTGGATCCTCATGCCCTTCTTCGAACCCATCGATACGACCGCATCTCCCATATAGGTGGCCCACTGAACCACATGTGATCTATATACTATTGTCTTAAGAGACAACCGTTGCCCAAGGATCAGAACCCCTAGTATACGGTAAACATCCTCCAGGATGATGGACCACTCACCCCTAACTCCTGGCAATCAAAAGGTGTTCCGATCTACATCCCAATAAGAGAACAAGTCACACAATATGTGACTGGCAGGTACAACATGAGGAACATGTGTAATCCTCCATATACCAGCCCTCTGGAGAGTATCCCACTCTGCCTGGGAGAGTGCCTCCAACATTATTGAGAGCCAATCACACTCCCTCTCCCAGCTCCATCTGATGTACTCCTCCTTCTTCTACATACACCCAAAAACACAAAAAGGAGCAAGTTAGTATTGAAATCCAGTTGAAAAAACTAGTAAAAACACGTAAAAATTTTATGCATGCAAAAAACAAGTTAAAATTTGCATTATTTTTGTCCTCTGTCACAGACCACCACCCTATGCAGAGCGGCGGTTCCATAACCGCCACCCTGCACAGGGCGGCGGTCCTATCCCACGAAACCAAACGGGCCGTAAGCCCCAAAAAAAGCTTTAAAACAAGCAAAAAACCCCCTTTTAACAAAAAAGAAACCTACCCTATGGTGCCCCCCCTAAAGACACATTTAAAAATAACATTTTCAAAAATGATCCCCCCAAGGGAAAGATTTCATTATTTCCACATTTTAGGTTTAAAAGCGATAAATCAAGAAGAACTAACCTGAGACTTCGTGGGTTGATGTTCCACTCTCAGAGGCATGATCGCTATCTCACCATGAATGTTTTGACTATAATCTCGTCAAAAACCATCACTGTGGGTCCCAGAGCTCAAAATCTATCAAATCAATCCGCACAAAAGAACAATAAAATGACTTCGTTTTATATAAATAGACCTCTTAACTTGATTTTGAATGTCTTTTGCAGGGTCGGAGTGCTGACGGAGGTAAGTTCTAAACCTCGCATAGATGGTAAGTCCTCTTTTCTTATCAATTCAGCCTTATTTCTCAATTTGTTTTATCTATCTGCACTTGAGTCCCCTTTTTCATTTTGCAGGTAGTGGGATCTTGGATGGCGACTTTCCAGCACACGAGCATGTCAGGTATAGCTCCTAACTCCCCATTTCAGGACCACCATACTCGGATCCACCGTTTTATGCCTCTTCATGGCTAAAACGCTTCTCCTAGGGGGCGATATGTATGTACGTGAAATTGTAAGGTCCTGCACCACCGGAACGATGTTACACATGCCCCAATGATGATACAGGTCTCCTTGCAAGGTTTTTGGAATCCAGAAAGGCTCACCAAGTATACACTTGTATCCCGCATGCCTCGCTCAGCCTCTGCATGCTTTGTTTTTCCATTTTTCCCCTTTCATCTTGCATTTTTGTCTTCAGTGATGAAACCACAGCCTTGCCAGGGCGGCGGTCCCATGACCGCCGCCGAGGATAGGGCAGCAGTCCCATAACCACCACCCTGCATATGGCGTAGAGGTCCTGTACGCATTTTCTAGATCCTTCTGATGATCACATCAAACATAAATATTGGATTTTACATGCTTTCTTCAACCACTTTGGCTTGCATTAATGTTTTCTGCTCCCTTGGAATAGTGTTTTTCCTTTGTTTATAGTAAAAGAGTTCTAATGGGAGTTACCCTTTGGTAAATGCATTGGTTATAAATAGCCAGCTTGTTTTCAAGAAAATGGCCCCTCATCCTCTCAATTCTCTTATTTAGTTTTTCAATTCCTTGCTTAGAATTTTGTTAGTTTCAGGTTTTTCTTCCATTGTTGGCATTTTGGAGGTCATATCATCTTCTTGTTTCAAGTCTTGTTTCATTGCCACTGCATATAGTCAGTTTAAACATAGAATAACTTCATTTCTAGAATAGAATCCATTAAAGTTGTAGGTTTTGTTTTGTCACAAGGATAATTTCTGAAACTCTCGGTACACTTGTGTTGTATTCCCGTAATAAATCCCGCTAGGAATTGCATAGTCAACCTCTATTCACTTGCGTTATACCTCTCCTACTCCCATTATATTCAGTCTATATCCAAACCTGCCATTTTTCGATTGTTATCTTCTATTGATACTATCATATACACACTTTCTGGATTCGCGAGGACACGAAGGAACAAGGAGATCACACTGAGGGGACGAAATCACACACAACTGGATTTACTACTGTTATGTAAACACCAGGTTTGAGCTATCAAAGTTCTAGTTACAACATATCAAATAGAGTAGTGAATCATTTTATTTCAGTTAAGCGCACTTTCAATATTGCCAGGGAAGCTGTGGGGAATGATAGTGTCTGAGAAATTATGATTTGTTCCTCAGTTCTGAGGTAGGATTGAAGGTTTTCAATTAAGTTAATTAGCTATCTTTTATCTAGATTCACACATCTGCATAGGTGAATAACCACACTGGGTTATCTCGCTTGTTTATTTTTAGTATAAAAGTAGTTTAATAAGTTGTTTGTAATTCTAATATTTCAATAGTGTATTTTTTTTAGATTATTTTTCCTTTCAGCAGTAGTATAAATTGTTATTTTTAGTATAATTTAATTTAGAGTTTTCACGTTTAAATTCTAGTTAGGAGGATAAACCATAGGCAATTTATGCTACCCATTCATAGCCTCTAAATCTCCCCTTTCTCATTCCAGCTACCAGGATATCACACTACCAAATCTTAGTCACTGATCCTCCCATAGTTAGCTTTAGGAAAGTTACTTGCCGATTCTCATCCTCATCCTGTAACTTTTCTATCGTAGAAAACTGACCATAATTCTGGTTGTGACTCCATCTAAGTCACCCACATTTCAAACCACTGGCTGTCTCGGCACGACCTCGGGAGGTCAGTTATGGGGAAGGTCACTTGCCGATTATCATCCTCGTATGTCACTTTTCTGTCATACAACATTGGTGAAACTGACATGAAACAAACTAATATTTCTCTTTTTGTTTTCATTTCTTCCATCTACCTTTGCTCTTTTCCATTATTCTATGGGTATTCATATACCCCCCGAATATTTCGGGATATGATGCATATGAAAGACCTCTCTCAGGTCTCAAAGTAAACTATAGTCAAACAAATAGACAACCACCGCCCTTGCTTTCTGCGTGGGCTGATAACTATTTGAGTAATTACTTGTCATCTCAAACTCCCCCTCATAGAACCAGTTCTAGTTCTTCATTCCGAATTGAGGATTTTGATCAGTTTTCACAAACACAATAGCTAGAGCCATCAGGCTCTAATAATATGATGTTTACTGGAGAATCCACTTCATCTCCTCAAGTCTTGTTCAGACCATAGATCAGTAAACAATCAGACCCACTCCCCTTTTTGGATGAGGAGTACTTGGCACGCTTCGCTAAAAGTGAACAATGCTTCCAAAATATGTATCCACCTATAGGGAGTTTATAGATACAGTTTGATACCCTATTCTAGGATAACAACCCCATTCCTCCACATATGGAAAACACCCTTGGTGAAGCTTGGTAGGGTAATGAAAAATTCATAGCAAGGTATCATACCCCCTTACAACCTCAAGCTATACAACAAATACCCTTAAGGCAAAGCACTACGTCTTTGCCGATGGAGGTCATTTCAGCCTTAGCTGAGAAGGTTAGAGGGCTAGAACTTGCTCAAGCAAACCAAAATTCATATTTCAGGCAAGCGGGAATCCCCAACCCTCTGCATCACCCTAGTCAATTTGACCTCCTTACAGGAACAGGCACGTTAGGCATGCATCCTCAAAATCCTTATAATTATCCACAACAAACGCTAACTAAGACATCGTTTTCAAACGCCGCTCCAGTTAAAAACATGACACCTCCCGACTTGGAACCAAACAACCCATACCAAAACAATGCTCCTCCTTACTTAAACATTTATTTAAATTCACCATAAGGAGACATGTTCTTTTCTCCCAGGATGTTCATTCAACCACAGGGATTCCCTTATGTTCCTACAAATGCATATACTATGCCATATCAACAACCCATTCTCCCTCAACCCCCTCAACAAGTCCCGTCGATGGTTGAGGCCTACGTAGTAGGGACTTACTTAGAATATTTGAAAGAGCCCCTAGACTTCACACCATATGAAGTGTTATGCTTCCAAGACCTCTTCCTGATTTGCTCAAATACAAAGGGGAAAGGTACCCAAATGCACACATTAAGGCCTATGGCATAGGAATACGGGAGTTACTCCCTTGGGACAAGGTTGTCGCTAAAATATTCCTTAAGATCCTAGAAGGTATTGCCCTTTATTGGTATTACAGATAACCTGAAGTTTCGATACACTCATTTAAACAACTCGTGTCAGAATTCATAAAAGCTTTCGACATGAACAAATATTTAAGAATGGGAATTAGGGAGTTCTTACATATCAAACAAGAACATAATGAATCTGCTGCTCATTTTATCTAAAGATGGCGTACGGTTCTCTACTCATCAGCGAGTGCTCCAAATATGGATCAAATGGAACTATGTGATTTATTCCTTAATTCACTCAATTGAGAGATAAAAGAAGAAGTCCAAAAGTTCCCACTAAGAACTTACGATGAAGTACTCGAAAGTGCTCTCCAAATCTACCAAACAATGATTGATAGTGGTCATAAGACATATGGGGCAAATGGGAAATTAACCACTCCTAATCAAAACACCACGACCTATCCTAATGTTGGGAACGCTAATCAAGGACCTAAGATCCTTAACAAGAACCGCGGAATTACAATAGATGGAGTAATTGACCAAGCTAAAAGGGAAAATGTTGTAAACATTTTGCCACCTGTTAAAAATCAGTGAAATAATAATTTTACCCCAACAATCAACATGGTGGATTTTAATCATCCACCATGGGAAAAACAACCATAACAACAATGACAAGTCCAAACACAAAGTCCAAATCAAAACCCAATTGGATATCAGACTCAAAACCAAAGGCAACAACCTCAAAATTTTATCTCTAAAAACTAGCAACCTTATCATAATTTCAGGCCACAACAGGTTTTAAATCAATAGCCTCGAAATTACAATCCCAATCTATATTGTGGCTTCCACAAAATTCAAGGCCACTATACTAGGACTTGTCATGAATACAATAAATTCATGTAGCATTTTTCAGAAGATCAAAAAAAACTCTTTATAGATATGTTTTTAGCAAATTTTGTAGTACCCATGCCAAACGCTTATGCAAGGGTAGTTTCCCCTCAAAATGCATCCCTCAAGATCTTCAATGACCCACTCCCAAACCTTTCTTACAACAACATGTTAGATCCTAATGGAACAAATAAGGGTGTCATGACAGGAATCAATGATCATGAAGCTTCGATTTCATTAAATCCACCAGTTGCACCCCAATTAGGAACTCGACCTCAAACTAAGATAGTTGGTTTAGTGGAGTTAGATGCCGAGCTACCCGTAGAAACCATAACAAGAACATGGGATTATTCTTCTCAACCAACTCCAAGTTATTCATTAGAGCCAGATAACACTAAACAAACATTGCTAAAACCTATAGGCGCCTATGATCTAATTAATGATTTAACTAAAACCTTCTCGCACATCTCCTTCTTGGATTTGTTAAAAAACTCTCCCACCCATAGGGTTTCCCTCTTAGAAGCGTTAGGCCTTGGCCATTTAATCAACATCACTCCTCCTCCAGAAACACAAGTAAACCATGTGGATTTTGATGTTTATCCTCTAGGGCAGCCAGATAGGGATACTGAATTTATATTTGATATAAGAAAAATGCCAATAGATGCTGAGATTACACGAAGAGGTGACCCAGCTTTAAATTAACAAGTTTGGATCTACAATAATTATGTTAAATGTGCAATGGTCGATGATGGGGTAGTAGTCAACATAGTCCCCTTCGCTTTCCTTCAAAAGCTAGGATATGGAGAGACAAACTATTCCACGACGTGAAATATGCTAAGAGGTTATGATAGCCTCAAAGCCAATTTGATTGGAACCATAGTTTTACCAGTCACTTTAGGACCCAAGACGGTTCTCACCAAATTCTATATTATAGATCAGGAAACCAATTATAATATGATCCTTGGTCGGCCATGGATACACTGCATGAAGGAAAGCCTTTCAACATTATTCCAAGAAGTAAGATTTCTACAATTAGGGAAAATATTCGTGGCACAAGGTGACCCGAAACCCTTCGATATACACCTAGCTGATTTGAAGAAAATACTAGGTGTTCACTCCAAGTTTGAACTCCCAACAAATCAGCTTGTTAAACCAACTAATTCACAACCAAAAGAAAAACTGATACCCACCACTGAGTTGGAAATTTCAAATCCAGATGAGGACGTTCCAGTACTCAAAAATAAGACCAATGTTATAAAAATAGTGTCACTAGGGACTACCACAGAAATTATCAAGTTGCTAGAGAAATACTTACCTCTTCTCCTACCGTTTGATTCCATGGGTATGGGACACACCCTGAGAATCGCTTCTCTTCCATCAGACAAAGTTTTTATGGTAGAGGTAACCGAAGCAAAAGAAATAGGTACGATAAATTTCCCAACATCAATTTTTCCAAACAAATATTGGACTCTCCACTTTGATGGAGCTAGATGTCACTTTGGAGTTGGGGCGGGGGTGATTTTTACTTCACTTGAGGGAAAAATCCTACCTTTCTCCTTTAAATTAAACTTTGAATGTACAAACAACAAAGTTGAGTATGAAGCTCTCCTCCTTGGCCTCATCTTAGCTAAAAGAATGGGTGTCAATAACATTAGAGTGCTAGGAGACTCGCAACTAGTTACAAACCAAGTCTCTGAGTTATATAAAACTAGGACTGAACATTTACAACTATACAAAATAGCTGTGTTAGATCTAAGAAAGGGATTCAACTTCATATCAATTGAAGCAATCCCACGAGAGAAGAACCTTCTCGCAGACTCAATAACAACCTCAACTTCCTGTTTCACCCTGAACAATGAGTTGGAGGATAAAAATTTCACGGTATCACTTCGTACCAAACCATTAGTGCGTAAAATACCAACAAACTCAATCCTAGCTCATGGAGAAGTTGAGGATGATTTTTCTATCATAGGTCACTTTGATGATGATAGAATCACTCTCAAATATCTGAATGCCTATGCAGAGCTACACCTTCCTAACCATAAAGTTGATCTTTCCCTAATACCTCATTCCTCTTCCTAATTTGGAAATCCCATGGTAGAGTCTCCTCCACAGAAATATCTAGATATCTACGAGATAGAAAATGGAGAAAGCTTGGAATTACCTCTAGCCCCACCTGAATTTGAAAAAGGTAACAATTCTTTGATAGAAGAAACCATTGATATAAACATTGGAACGGAGGAGGAACCAAGAATTTTGAAGTTGGGATCCTCATTAACTCCAGAGGAGATAGAAATACACACCCAAATCCTTAAATAACATCAAAAGGCCTTTGCATTTAACTACAAAGAAATGACGGGTATTGCACCACAAGTCACGGTGCATAATCTTGTCACTAAACCAGATGCAAAGCCAATTAAACAGAAGTTGAGACCAATGAAGCCAAAAGTGGCTCTCATGGTAAAAGAGGAAGTAGTAAAACTTCTCCAAGTAGGATTCATCAAGCCCGTTGACTATTCATAATGGGTATCTAATATCATTCCTGTCCTAAAAAAAAGAACAAGAAAATACGCATTTGCATAGATTTTCGGGATATTAACAAAGCTTGTCCCAAGGATGATTTCCAATTACCATCCATTGATGTTATCATTGATTCAACAGCCTGATTTGAACTACTGTCCCTCATGGATGGGTTCTCAGGGTACAATCAGATTAAAATATCAGAGCAAGATCAAGCCAAAACCACATTCATAACTCCCTGGGGAACTTATTGTTACGCTGTCATGCCATTTGGTCTTAAGAATGCCAGCGCTACGTATCACCGAGAAATGACTTATATATTCCACGATATTATCCATAAAATTGTGGAATCCTATGTGGATGACTTGTTGGCCAAAGCAAAGAAACGCTGTGATCATCTGAAAGTGCTCCATATCATCCTCTCACGACTAATTAAATATGGCGTCACATTAAATCCATATAAGTGTGTGTTTGGTGTGACAGAAGGTAAACTTATGGGATACATTATATCTCCATGAGGGATTGATGTTGATCCAGCCAAAATACGGGCTGTTCTCGAAATGATCCCACCATCGGACGAGTCTGGAATCAGGTCATTTCTTGGGAAACTTGGGTCAATCTGAAGGTTCATCCCATATTTAAGCTTGCCATTCATCCAATCAACAATATACTCAAGAAAGATTATAGCGTCAATTGGACTGAAGAATGCAATGAGGCCTTCGAAGCAGTTAAGCGCTTCTTGTTGTCACCACCCACGCTAATGCCTCCCAAGCCAGACCACCCTTTGATCCTATACTCACGAGCCACTCATGTCTCATGGGCCTGCATGTTGGCTCAAGAAGACGATGACAAGTGAGAACGCATGATCTATTTCATTAGCTGAACATTGCTTGATAATGAAACACGTTACACACAGGAAGAGAGAGAATGTATTGCCATAATTTTTGTAAAAAAATGTTTGAGACATTACATGTTAAACTAGGAAACAAGGGTCATTTTAAAGACAGACCATTTATGAACATTTCTCACACAAGGATCTTTATCTAAAAAGGTTCACCATTTCATAACCTTAATGGGAGAATTTGAGTTAACGTTCATGAACTAGAAATCCGTTAAGGGAAAAATCATTGCAGACTGGTTAGTTGAAAATCCACTAGATGGAGGTGAGCTGGTAAATCTAGAATTTCCCGATGAGTGTGTATACTTCTTCGAAACCAGGCCCCCCCATCTCTACATGTCCCTGGTATACTGATATCATCAATTTTATCATGGACCATACATACCCAAAAGATGCCACATCACAACAAAGCAAGTGGTTACACATTATTACCACTAAATATGTTGTTTTAGACCAAGTACTCTATCAAAGAGCCTTCGAAGACATGCTTCTAAGATGCTTCGACATAGAAGAATCCAAGAGGATTATTCATGAATCCCACAGTGGGATATGTGGGGGCCACTTCGGGTGGTCACGCCACCACTCACAAAATACATTGGATGGGCTATTTTTGGCCCACTCTCGAGCATAATGTAGTGGAATTTGTACGTAAGTGCCACAAATGTAGAGAATTATCTCACGAGATTCATATGCCAGCACAATCCCTGCAACCAATAGCGACTCCGCGGCCCTTCTCCATGTGGGGTCTAGACTTGATAGGGAAATTCTCTCCCTCATCAACCGATGGCCATAATTTTATAATTACAGCCATGGAATACTTTACCAAATGGGTGGAGGCCATGCCTCACACCACAGTACCAGGTTTGGTAATTTCCAAATTCATTCTGAACCAAATTATCTGTAGGTATGGCGTCCCACAAGTCATTATCTCAGATAATGGCACGTCCTTTAAAAATGACAAAGTCTGTGAGTTATGTAGAAAATTCAAGATAAACCATCATACGGCCTGTCTTTACTACCCTCAAGCTAATGGACAGGCCGAAGCGACAAAAAAAACGTTAAAAGCTATTCTCCTCAAAACGGTCAAGGAGAACAAGAAAGATTGGCATTTAAAACTATATCCGGCCTTGTGGGCCCATCGTACCTCAATAAGAACACCAATAGGAGCAACTCCTTTCTCGCTAGTATTCAGAGTAGAAGCGTTCTCCCTGCTTGAGGTTGAAATACCCAGTCTCCGTATCTCATTACAAGGGATTCTGGACGAAGAATCTTACAGGGAGGCATGCCTCTCTCAACTAGAAAGCCTTGTTAAGGCTAGGTTAAATGCCAAATAGTGGCATAGAGCCTATGCTGACCGGATGTGCCGATAGTACAACAAAAAAGTCTATGAGTGAGAAATATATGAAGGAGATTTAGTTCTAAGACTGGACAACCGGATCGATAAGAAAACCAGGGAAGGAAGTTCTGGCCCAAATAATTGGGCCCATACCGAGTCATGAAGGACTACGGAAACAATGCGTATCTCTTGTGCACACTGGAAGGCAAGGAATTCGGTGAAATTGTCAATTCCTTGTATCTTAAGAGGTTTTATGCATGAAACACCAAAGTCATTACTAGTACATTATAGCTACTTACATTGCATTAGTCTCTTAGCTGCTTCATTCTGTCCATTTCGTAAAAATGGTAGTCCAGGAGCTTACTCTTAAAACAAATATGTTGCAAATTTCTGAAGATATTGGCAAAAGCATTCATGTCACATCTCTCCAAACATCATCAACTATTTTCAAATCTTCTCATCAAATTTGAAAGAAAAACATTGACGGAAACCATACCAAGGCATGCATACTTGGCTTTTCTCTTTCTTTCTACTAGGTGAAGTTTTCCTTGCCTACGGTCTGTTCTGGAAGCTTCTTGGTGTCACATATATCCCTCTTAAATCTCTTGGAATGAAAGGATATCCCAAATTCATAGATCAGAAATGTCAAAATCAAATGAAATCAAAAAGCACCAAGCAAACAAAATATTTTATTTTACACACTTCTTTGCCCCATCAACCTTCGGTGATAAGCCCACATCTCTTACTGGCGGTGTGAGGTTGGGAAAGGAAAGAAGTGCCCTTACTCGCCTATATCTTGCCTTTGGTGACAAACCCATGCTTCTTACTAGTGGCGTGAGGCAGGGTTTAGGGGGTCCAGTCACATAGATGAAAAAATCTTGGTATCCTAAAAACACAAATCAAATCCTATTAAAAGAAAACAAATATCCAAATTCCAAAGAGATCAAATCCTCAAAACCAGATTTTGTCAACCAGGTTGCCATTTATGAATCTAAGTCTAGATAAACTGAAAAGTAAGTGGCCTTCTAAGCTTGGTAGTAGTTCTGGGTAGGGTGGGTGTGTAGGTCCAAATTTGGTTTCTGTTACTATTTTGTTTATCTCTCATCATTCTATTCAGTTAAACTCATACAACTTGTGCCCTTCCTAACTCTTGGTGTTGAGCCCTCGCATCTTACTAGTTGTGTGGATTTAGGATTTGGGAAAGTTCATCTCTTTATCACTATAGATTCATCATGTGTTGCCAATATAAGAGGAAATTATACACATCTGCCCAAAGAGTTCAAAAGTTCAGTACTACCATATGTTAGTATCATCTCTTGTCAGCACTACAAAAACATATAGAGTAAAATATTCTATCTACTATCATTTGTTATCCATTGCATACATTCTGAAAACGTGAAAATAATATTCTAAAAACATCTAAGTACACATGTGGAAATGAGTCACAAAAATCAAGATGTCAAGAGTCTAGAAGCAAAGATATATATATATATATATATACAAATCAGGTTTCATATACAATGCCATCATGCACTAGGCATGGTCAAAATGATCAATGAGCCCGGAAAGTACAAAAACACTCGTATAAACATCTGACAAAATACTACAAAAGAAGTCTCTCAATCCCTATGGGATCCCTCAGAGGGTGCGTGGCCATGCCTAGGATTCTGGCTACATGGGGGCTCTGAATGCACTGAGGGCTTGTGGTCACGCCCGGTAGCTGTTGTCTCGCTATGAGAATGGATCCTCCTCATTAGGCACTCGACTGTCCTATATACAGCCACATCCTTTCGGAGAGAAGTTATGATCTTCACCGTATACTAGACAGAGGAAAAATCATCGGTGTTCCTATCGGCTATTGAGGGCTCCCCCACATCCACAGAAATCTCATCACGAGTCTTCTCCGAGGGGAGAAGCAGGGTATCGGTACACACTTGGTGAATCAAGTCTCACCACTCATCAATAGTCACTGCAAACAAAGGAGAAAACAAGTTAGAAAAGAATCAATGATAGAATCAAGAGTAAATGAAACGAAAAGAAATAACAAACTAGGACGAGTCTAACTAAAACAAATGTCAGGAGAAGAGTGACAACTCACTAGGATCGCCAAGCCTCCAAGAAGGATCTGTAGGATTCGCACCTACCACTGATGCCACCACCGACTAGTGCCCCTCTCCCACGTCTGGGGAAATGTGATGGCCTGCAACAGACTTGCCATCTCCACCTGGGTCCCGAGAGAGTAACTCCTCTGAAACCAAAGTCACCCTCTCTGCACTCTGCTCTGCCCTCTCGGCTTGTAGGATCTCCTGGGTATCATACCACTCAGGATCACTATCATCCCCAACACCACCCATCTCACTGATCTCCATGTCCTCTGTCTCCTCCTCAGTCTCTCCCCCAGTGAACTCCTCAGACTCAGAGTCCACGTCAATGGGCTCATCACTGCTATGAGCGGGACTTGCAGCAATCCAAAGTAAGGGTGCCTGAGGAGCACCAACTCTCCCTCGTGCACGTACCACCCTCCTAGCCGTAATAGGAGTACCGAGCATAATAATAGTCCAACCCCGGCCTCTAGGACCTTGTAACGAACCGTTACACCAAAACCTCGAGGCTTTAGTGAAATCTGCACATGATAATCATAACATCCCACCACACTTCGGTATCCCAGACCCCAAGCTAGATTTGTGCCCATATAACGGGACCCCGGCCTAATCTATATCAGCCCCAGGCAAATACTGCAATACCGATGTAGCTACCCGCCGGGACTTGAACCTGGGTGGTTGATCTGATACCAAATGTAACAAACCATTACACCAAAACCTTGAGGCTTTAGTGAAATCCTCACATGAGAATCATAACAGACCTCCCTGAGCCTCATGGATAGATCTATACACTGGCATCACCAGAGGGAGCATGCTGCTATAAGGGAGGCCAAACTGCTATGGAAACTCTGTCAAAGGGGTGTATCTCCAACTTCCCCGCCTTGTCTATCAACTGACTGCTGGTCTGATAGGTAATCAAAGTGATGGTCTCCTCTCCCTATACCCCCACCATGGCCTGATAAGGAGTGGCCTCCATGTCTGTAGTAGTCAGGGAAGCCACTGGCTAGTGGGGTGCTATGAGAACTATCATCCCCGTCCACCTCGCTGCCCTAACGGCCCCGAGATCCTCCACCTCTACACCTCTCCCATATGGGATAATATGCTCATACACCCAACTCATAACAAGAGTCAGGTGGCTCAGTAGTCCCGAGGATATCTGCTCCCCAAGCGTAGACATGTCCATGGCCCTTAATCTGTGAAATAATAGGAACCCAACAATATAAGAGGGTGTCCCCTCTCTTGTCCCCAATCAGTCTAAATGTAAGGATGCCCATAATGGCCTTGCAAAGCAAGGTAATGTCTGACTCAATAATAGAGCGGATCCTCATGCCTTCTTCAACCCCATCGATACGACCGCATCTCCCATATAGGTGGCCCACTGAACCACCTGTGATCTAGATAATGTTGTCTTAAGAGACAACTGTTGCCCAAGGATTGGAACCCCTAGTATATGGTAAACATCCTCTAGGGTGATGGACCAATCACTCCTAACTCCTGGTAATTAGAAGGTGTTCCGATCCACATCCCAATAAGAGAACAAGTCACACAATATGTGATTGGCAAGTGCAACATGAGGAACTTGTGCAATCCTCCATATACTAGCCCTCTGGAGAGTATCCCGCTCTACCTAGGAGAGTACCTCCAACACTGCTGAGAGCTAATCACACTCCCTCTCCCAACTCCATCTGATGTACTCCTCCTTCTTCTGCATATACCCAAAAACATAAAAAGGAGCAAGTTAGTACTGAAATCCAGTTGAAAAAACTAGTAAAAACACGTAAAATTTTTATGCATGCAAAAACAAGTTAAAATTTGCATTATTTTTGTCCTTTGTCATGGACCGCCGCCCTGTGCAGAGTGGCAGGTTCCATAACCACCACCTTTTAAGGTGGTGTTCCCATAACCACTACCTTGCACAGGGTGGCGGTCCTATCTCGAGAAACCAAACGGGTCGTAAGCCCTAAAAAAGCTTAAAAACAAGCAAAAAAACCCCTTTTAACAAAAAAAGAAAACTACCCTATGGGTGCCCCGCTAAAGACACATTTAAAACTAACATTTACAAAAATGATCCCCCCAAGGGAAAGATTTCATTATTTCCACATTTTAGGTTTAAAAGCGATAAATCAAGAAGAACTAACCTAAGACTTTGCAAGGGTTGATGTTCGGCTCTCAGAGGCGATGATCGACTATCTCACCACGAATGTTTTGACTATACTCTCGTCAAAAACCATCACCGTGGGTCCCAAAGCTCAAAATATATCAAATCAATCCGCGTAAATGAATAGTAAAATGACTTCGTTTTATATAAATAGCCCTCTTAACTTTATTTTGAATGTCTTTCGCAGGGTTGGAGCGCTAACAGAGGTAAGTTCTAAACCTCGCATAGATGGTAAGTCCTCTTTTCTTATCAATTCAGCCTTATTTCTCAATTTGTTTTATCTATCTGCACTTGAGTCACCGTTTTCATTTTGTAGGTAGCGGGATCTTGGATGGCGACTTTCTAGCACACGGGCGTGTTAGGTATAGCTCCTAACTCCCCATTTTGGGACCGCCATACTCAGATCCACTGTTTTACACCTCTTCATGGCTAAAATGCTTCTCCAAGGGGGCAATATGTACGTACCTGAAATTGAAAGGTACTGCACCACCGAAATGATGTTACACATGCCCCAATGATGATACGAGTCTCCTTGCAAGGTGTTTGGAATCCAGAAAGGCTCACCAAGTATACACTTGTATCCCGCATGCCCCGCTCAGCCTCCACATGCTTTGTTTTTCCCTTTTTCCCCTTTCTTCTTACATTTTTTTCTTCAGTGACGAAACCGCTGCCCTGCACAGGGCGACAGTCCTATACGCATTTTACAGATCCTTCCAATGATTGCGTCAAACGTAAATCTTGGATTTTACATGCTTTCTTCAACCACTTTGGCTTGCATTAATGTTTTCTGCTCCCTTGGAATAGTGTTTTTCCTTTGTTTACAGTAAAAGAGTTCTAATGGGAGTTACCCTCTGGTAAATGCATTGGTTATAAATAGCCAGCTTGTTTTCAAGAAAATGGCCCCTCATCCTCTCAATTCTCTTGTTCAGTTTTTCAATTCCTTGCTTATAACTTTGTTAGTTTTAGGTTTTGCTTCCATTCTTGGCATTTTGGAGGTCATATCATCTTCTTATTTCAAGTCTTGTTTCATTGCCACTGCATACAGTCAGTTTAAACATAGAATAGCTTCATTTCTAGAATAGAATCCATTAAAGTTGTAGGTTTTGTTTTGTCACAAGGATAATTTCTGAAACTCTCGGTACACTTGTGTTGTATTCCCGCAATAAATCCCGCTAGGAATTGCATAGTCAACCTCTGTTCACTTGCGTTATCCCTCTCCTACTCACATTATATTCAGTCTATATCTAAAGCTGTCATTGTTCGATTGCTATCTTCTGTTGATACTATCATATACACACTTTCTAGATTCACGAGGATACGAAGGAACGAGGAGATCACACTGAGGGGATGAAATCACACACAACTGGATTTACCACTATTCTGTAAATACCAGGTTTGAGCTATCAAATTTCTAGTTACAACATATCAAATAGAGTAGTGAATCATTTTATTTCAGTTAAGCTCACTTTCAACATTGCCAGGGAAGCTGTGGGGAATGATAGTTTCTGAGAAACTATCATTTGTTCCTCACTTCTGGGGTAGGATTGAAGGTTTTCAATTAAGTTAATTAGCTATCTTTTATCTAGATTCACACATCTGCATAGGTGAAAAACCACGCCGGGCTATCTCACTTGTTTAGTTTTAGTATAAAATTAGTTTAATAAGTTTGTAATTCTAATATTTCAATAGTGTATTTTTTTAAGATTAGTTTTCCTTTCAGTAGTAGTATAAATTGTTATTTTCAGTATAATTTAATTCAGATTTTTCAAACTAGATTAAACGTTTAAATTATAGTTAGGAGGATAAACCATAGGGAATTTATGCTACCCGTTCATAGCCTCTAAATCTCCCCTTTCTCATTCCAGCTACTAAGAGATCACACTACCAAATCTTAGTCACTGATCCTCCCATAGTTAGCTTCAGGAAAGTTACTTGCCAATTCTCATCCTTGCATGTAGCTTTTCTATTGTAGAAAACTGACCATAATCCCGGCTGTGACTCCATCTAAGTCACCCGCATTTCAAACCACCGGCTATCTCAGCACGACCTCAGGAGGTCGGGTACAGGGAAGGTCACTTGTCAATTATCATCCTCGCATGTCACTTTTCTGTCTACAGATACCATTCAAATCCACATAAGGGAATGATTCAGAAAGAAAAAAGTGGAAAAATATGAAATTTATCTTATTATTACTATTATTTTATTTAGTGCCCCTTGTTAGGAGCATATCTCCTATCCGATTGACCCATTTTGCAAACCATAAGAACCATTGGAAAGATAAAAAAATTAACTCGACGAGGGAAAATTTGAAAATAATTTCACTTTGTTTCATCATTAATATTGTCAAAACTTAAGAAATGCTTTGGAGACCCTCAAAATTGTAAAATACTAAAACCTGTTAACAGGGATCATTTTAAGACCCCTTACCAAAATACAACTTGGATTTTTTTGGTGAATTTGTAAAAAATGGATTTCATGTTGATGGATAATATGAGACAAAATATAGTGATGTAGGTGAATAATTTATTCAGGGAAAGGCATGTTAGGGACGGTTGTAAGGGAGTGATCGTAAAAAAGGCACATACACATTTGTTATATGGAAGCCTGAGTAAGTAGACATTTGTAAGTGCAGATGTGTCATCTGTGCACAATCACTAGACGAAGGATGCCTACATATATAGATGCCCATTTATATATGCAAATGGGCCTCTACGCAAGAATACTTTAGTCTACATACGAAACTGGGTTGTTGTGCTTGCAGACGCCCGTTTGTATATACTACAGGATGAATGCATATACTCTTGGGTGAAAATGAGCACAAAATAATATGAAATTAAGACTTCCCAAATATGAATGGGGGTAACATCCAGTCACCATATCAAGTGATATAAGACTTTGCAGAGTAAATAAAAATGAATCTAAACTATGTATGATAGATCTGACATTACATTAATTTCATACTATAATGAAGATAACACAATTGATAAAAAAATTTCAAGGATGAAGAAAGAATGCTAACCATTTTTCTTTAGACCTTACACTTCTTCTCTTGAATGTGTTTTGTTTTAATAGAGCATCTTCCATTGAAAACCATAATAAAATCATGTACAAACCTCAAACAAACCCTAGCGTCTATTCATACAACCACTCAATTGCATATGCGCACGAGCGTCTTCATGTTCAGACACCTATCCAAATATACAACAGGGTGGCTACATGTAGAGATTCCCTGCAGTAATGCATTTGTGTATACAACTACCTAGTTGTATATAGACTAGGACATCACATTAATTTAAGACTATAACAAAGACAACACAACAGAGATAATGTTTTCAGGGTCTGAAGTAAAATGGTTATCATTCTTCACTTGAATGGGCATGGTCTAAAGAAAAATGGTTAAAATTCTTCACTTGAATGTGTTGTGTTATAATAGAGCATCTTCCCTTTCATTCACACTTAAAAAATGAATGAGAAGTTTCAATCTTCTAGCTCAAACCCTAATAAACTCCTTTACAACCCTCAAGAAAACCCTAAGTGCAGTATTTTATCCTCTTATTGGTTAACAATAAATTTATTTTATAGCCCCATTAACACCACATAAAACACATACATATTACATATGATGAGCCCTAAAGAGCATGGAAACAATTAATTTAAATTAGGAAATATTTGTGAGTTTTCCCCCTTTTTAAATTTAGTCCCATTCTCTCTCCCCTATTTGATTCTTCCCTAAGTGTAGACACTACCAGATGGATGCATACACACACACACCTAGCTGTATGGATTTTGTAGTTGGCATTTGGTTTATATAGATGAGAATCTGAAATACACAGTAAAGCATTTGGATTTATAAGGCCACACATCTGAAACTATGTAGTCAAGAGTTTAGACTATGTCATCATGCGTCTAGAGTATGTAGTCATGCATCTTCAGTCAAGCATCTAGACTATGTGGTCAAAATCATCTTTTGAGATTATTTTATGTAAGATCCTTTGAAGTTTGTAGATGCTTAGGATTTTTATTATTATATATTGGTAGATGTACCCAATTGGTGTTTTGAGGTAATGAGGATATGCATACATAAGTATGAAATTTATTTTAAACACTAGTCGAGCCAACCTAAAAAAGTAACTTACATCTAAAAATTTTAGGTGAAATGTTGCTCCATACAAATCCTCAAAATCACCAAATGAAAATTTTAAAAATGTAAATATTTGTGAATTTGTGAAGATTCACCACTAAAATTTACCTTAGCTGCTAAAATATATTTTCAAGACATTACACAAATAAAATTTTAGAAATGTTATTCTAGTTCTCAATGGGACCTATTGCTCCTACATTTTTATGTGGAAAGGACTTCTCAATCTGGTTAATTATGAACCACTTCCCTTGGGTATGTCATCTGCCATGCCTTCACTACTCGATAAAGTGTGATTTGTTGATGTTTCATATCTTTGATTACTCTCTCAATGATCTGATTAGATTTCAATGGTATTAAATTGTCTAGGTTCAACTCTATACTTTGTAATTGTTCACCAATGTTTGATGTATCCAAGAGTGAAGGAAATTATGGGTAGAAAAACTAAAAACTAAAAACTAGATGTACTTTGAGATAGGGGGGAAGATTGAGGTTAAAATTATTCTTGCCATTTTAGTTATTGCGTATGGCCCATATCACAGAGGTCTAAATTTCTTGTATGGACCCTGGAATTTCTCTTTCTGGAGATATAGCTAGACCTTACCCCCTACTTAGAATTGATGAGGAACAATATGGGCATCATGACATTGTCTTTACTACTGGTTGGTTTGTTCCACGATCTCATGAACTTGTTATTGAATGTGTCAAATTTGTTCTAAAAATTCGGTTTCCTTATCCACTTGTTTTTACATATGGGAATATTCTTCTTGCAACATGAAGGAAAATTCTACATCGATGATAGCCATTGGATAGAATCCAAGACATACTTGAAATGGTATATGTCTCGTGGAGATATGAAGAGATCGGTTGTAGCTATGTTAGACATACACAAGAATTTCATCCCATGTACATGGATGTTTGAAGTGATACATCTGAAGAAGATGCACAATCATACAATTGACTACCTCTATTTTCCCAATGGTTTGAGGGTGGAATGCAATGGAATTATTCAGTTTGGTATCCATCATGTACCATAGTGTAGACCAGAGTGCCCCTACAAACCTAGAATCCATATCTGACACAATGATTTTTGGAAGACCAAAATGAACCCATACATGCTCAAAGAAATGATTTATAGTAACCTCTACTAATATTGTCTTCTTACTGATGAGTGCATAGATTGGCTCATTAATATTACTTCTTCAGACTGGAATTGCTCTTCGCAAATTGACTTATTTGTATATGGGGATGTTTTGTATAGTCATGTCTTAGTAGGTTGATGTATTTTTCCTTACTATTATTTATAAAAGTCGTTTTATCTCATGACCTCCTACTAACTGTTTTATGAGATCAAATATGATGATGCGTGCAGGGATGATGGAGGTTACTGATGGACAAGTTTCATGAGTTCGATGCATATGGTTGGAGACTATTTCCGAATTGACCTATTAGTTTGGGCTTGACTCTAACGGCCCATAGGAATCTGAGAGTTTCAATTAATATTTGAGGAAGCAGTGTTTAATGCCACCTGATATGGTGGTTCTTGTAACAAACATTATCTATATGAATACTTTGTCTTCAGGGGAAAAAGTACCACTTATTATTATCGAAGAAATTTATCTATGCGTAATTGTTCTGTTCTGGATTTGTTTTTCTAATATGTTGTGAACTCATTTGAAATTTAATGAAATCTATGGCATTTTGAGAATCAAAAGTTGTTGATCACTCTATCCCGAGGAAGAGGAAGGGCCCACTCAACCAACGAGATATGAGGTCACTCTGTGTTTTTACATGCATATAGTCCTTCGGTCAGTTTTATTACAGTTGTCATTTGATGAGTTTTATCCTACACGCTTTGATTAACTATCTCCGTTTTCTCCATTATTACTTTCACTTTTAGGTAGATGCTTTTTCCATGCAAATTTAGCTCATAAACAGTCTTGCTTTCTGTTGAATTCCAGTTATTTAGTTATGGTTTAAATTTTCAAGAAGAAGTGTATGCATATTTTACTTTACAGTAGAAGATTAGCTATTGAAATCTATTTCATTGCAAACAGTTGAATTCCATAGACTAGTATTTAATTTCCATAGATTTATAACTGCACTTCCATAGAATAGCCACCAAGCTAAGCAACCCCCCAACAAACTCAACGTAACTGGTTCTTCTAAGACTCTATTGCATATTTCCTTGGACATAGCCCTGGTTTAGATGAAACTGACAAAGATTACATCAGTTAAATGATTGGAAGATTACAGCGACCCATCATTTTTGGTGCCATTTCCGGGGAACTCACACATAACCTTAAGCTCCATTGTTTTATTCCATATGTTATGAGTGTTAATAGAGTTCATATAGGAGACCGGTAGTTCTCTCGGACCTTGATTTAAACCACCTAACCTGGATGCATAGGTCACGAGATAACCAAGGGAGATTTATAGCACACAATATTCAACAAATCTCTTTAGACACTTTGCCAGGGAGAAACACTGAGAGTGATACAGATTCCAATTCCACGCCTAGAACCTTTTCTGAGCATTCTGTATCCTCTTCACATCATTCTACAATGGGGGATCTTGGGAATGCTGAAGAACAACCTTTGGGACAAACATTTACATACCCCATTGACCTCGATGCAGATGAAGATGCACCCATGAAAAACATCTAACCATCCATCCTCCCCCTCTTTTGAGGAATGACCAAAGAAGACCTGATCAGTTTCTGTTTGAATTTAAAATCCTGTGCCAAACATATGATTACCGAATTGACAATCAAAAACTCAAATTATTCCCCTCTACTCTAAAGGATTCTACTATGAGATGGTTTATGGGGTTACCATCTAACTCCATTAATTCCTAGGAAGCCATGGAAACAGCCTTCCTGGATAAATACCAAGACTATTGTAGAGGAAGGGATATGAGGGAGGATTTCTTTCAAATATGGCAGAAGGAAGATGAGAATCTAGAAGATTATCTGGATAGATTCCTCTTTCTCCATAAACGCAGTGGGTATGAGTTACATGCAGAACATCACCAAAATAGTCTTTCTGAAAGGACTGGATGAGGAAACCAAGGATTCTCTCCACCTCATGGGAGGAGGAGACGTGCATAAGCTTACCATGGAACAAATTACTGAGCTATGTAGAAGATATTCTAGAACACGTGGAGGAATAAGAAGAAAACCAACATCCAAGTCTTTGGGTACCTCTGAACTTCTAGAAGAAATGGCCAACATGAAAATAGACATTCTACTGCAATTAACATCCACAATAGATGGAATCAAGGCAAAAGCCACCCCTGCTAAAGAACCATTGGACATGTATTGCCCTAAATGTCGGAAGAGACACCCCTTGAGAGAATGTCCTTTGGATATCACAGATATGTGTTTAATCTACAAAGTAACTGACCATGATACTAAACATTGCACACTTTTACCACAATTGAAGGGAGGTTTGAATGCAATCTCCCAAACAAGTGCTGAGTTAAATTTTGTCCAAAGACCAAACAATCAGGGTGGATTCCCATCTAGACCAACTCAGAATCCCTAGAGAATGCCATGGTCAAATCAGGCCTCTCAGTCTTCTTGGGGACAACCTGAGTGGGCAAACTCAAAATGGATGACTTATCCATATCCACCACCTTGGAAAAATCCCTACACTCATCCGGGTTGGGCTCCACCACCCGCAAGCCAACCCTTGGCAAAATCAGCAGTGGGGTCCTCAACAAAATTTTAGTCAAAATCAGTCCTGGGCACTGCCACAAAATAATAATCAACAACGTAGGTTCCCGCAGCCACAGCAAGCTTTAATGCCTCCACCTCAAGCCTACCAAAATCAAGGACAAGCAACCCAAACACAACTTCCAGCTCAGCTAGTGGCCAATCCTAAAAATCAACAGACAGCTTCGATTGATGACACAGATTTGGGTAACACTATGCAGATTAACACTATTGGAAATTTACGATTATGATCTAGTAAAATATTGAACCCTCCCTGTTGTTATCATAGAACTTCCTGATGATGCCAATAAGGAAGAAAAACTTGAGGGTAACACTGGTTCTTTACCACTTCCAGATAAACAGGATGATCAAATACCCACACCAACTACAGCTCCTTTTCCTGAGCAATTACAGGACACTCAGATTGTGAAGGAAACAGAACTAGTTCAGGAATTGAAAAAAGTACATATTGAGGTTCCACTGCTACGTGCAATAAGGGACATCCCCGAACTAAACCAAACCATTAGAAACGAATGTATAAAGACACCAGGAAGGAAAAATAAATACCCAAAGACTGTCAGAATCGAAGGCAATTTGGCTGACTTAGTTGTTGGCACCCTCATCTCACCAAAATATGGGGATCCTAGGAGCCCTGTCATTACTATTTGTATAAACAACCAGTCAATATCTAATGTTTTGGTGGATCTTGGTGCTACTATTAATGTTATCACAACCGAAATATTTAACCTACTATCCTTGACAGGACTTCAACCAACCAACATTGTTCTGCAGTTAGCAGATCAATCCATTGTTGTACCTGATGGCGTGGTTGAAGATATAATGGTCACTGTTGAATCATGGGAGTACCCAGTTGATTTCATGGTCTTATACGGCCTAAAGCTCAGAAGTTGGGATATCCAGTCATCTTGGGGAGACCTTGGCTGACTACGGTTGTCTGCTTTCATTGACTGTAGATCAGGCAACATGACAATTCTAAATGGGCAGAAATCCAAACACATTTCATTATATCCTCCTGCCCAGCCTTATACAAACAATTGTGACCAGGTATGGGTGGATTCTTTGGATGCTAACTCTCTGAATTCCTCTTTTTTGGCCACTATTGCACTACACAATCATATGGCAGAGGCTGCGGAGTCTTATGTGCTACCTGATTCTAAGGATTCTGCAACTATGGAAATCAGTACTACTTCTACGGAATTCAGAATATCGGTAGAAGACATTACCTCTGCTGAGTCTGGTAGGAAACTCTATGCTTATAATTCTGAACATCTAGTTCATGATTTCTATTGTCCTTTGACTAAGGTTCTGTCTTTTGATAACACATCCATCCTACACATGCTCCAGCCCCATGTTTGCCCATTAAATTATTTTATCACTAGTACAGAGCTTGCTCTTGTGGATGATACTAAGCAGGTGCTTGTCAGTATGGGTAGAGAGCTGACTATAGGGAGTGACTTGGAGGTCAATCAGGAAGCTAGGGTGCTTGAGGTTTGAAGAAACATTCTCATGATTTTTCTTGGGATTACACTGATATGAAAGGAATTCATCCTAACATCTGTACACATCATATTTACACCGATGACGTCAAACCTATAAGGTAACCGCAACGAAGAATCAATCTGGCATTGAGAGATATAGTCAAAACTGAGATTGAAAAGCTTCTAAAGGTAGGTTTCATTTATCCTATATCTGATAGTCAGTGGGTCTCCCCATTAGTTATTGTTCCCAAAAAGAATGGTAAATGGCGAATATGTGTTGATTACAGGGAACTTAACAAAGCCACCAAGAAAGATTATTTCCCCTTCCTTTTATTGACCAAGTCCTGGACAACTTGGCTGGTAAGAAATATTTCTCTTTCTTGGATGGGTTTAGTGGGTATAATCAAATTAGTATTGCTCCTGCTGATCAGGATAAGACTACTTTTACGTGCCCTTGGGGTACATTCACTTACAGAGTCTTACCTTTTGGGCTTTGTAATGCCCCTGCCACATTTCAGTAGGCAGTCCTAGCCATTTTTGCAGATCTTGCTAACGATTGTGTTGAGGTTTACATGGATGATTTCACTATCCATGGATCCACTTTTGAAGAATCTCTAAATAATCTTGAGAAAGTACTCAGTCGATGTGAACAACACCAACTATCCCTGAGTCATGAAAAATGTCTGATGATGGTTGATCAAGGAATTGTCTTAGGACACCATGTTTCAGCCCAAGGTATAAAGGTGGATCCCAAAAAGATATCAGTCATCACCCAATTACCTATACTAGTTAATCAGACTGACGTCAAAAGTTTCCTTGGCCATGCAGGTTATTACCGACGATTCATAAAAGATTTTAGCAAAATTACCGCCCCAATGTTCTCATTGCTAACCAAATATTGTGTTTTTGAATGGTCTTCTCAGTGTCAACAGGAATTTGATTCTATCAAGGAGAAGCTACAACAGCCCCCATCTTACATGGCCCTGATTAGGGACAACCTTTCCATATCCACATTGATGCTTCTAATATAGCCATGGGCACTGTCCTTGGACAAAAAGACTCAGAAGATCATATGTATGCAATTTATTTTAGCAGCAAAAATCTGACTCCTATGGAAAAGAATTACACTACTAAGGAAAAAGAGTTTTTGGCTGTGGTATATGCTTTGAATAAATTTCGTCACTACATCACTGGATATAAAAAATTTTTTTACACTGACCACTCTGCCATTCGATATTTGATGAACAAACCAGTGGTTGGCGGAAGGCTCATTCGCTGGTTGCTCTTGTTGCAAGAATTCAATCTCACTATCATAGATAAGCCTGGGAAATCTAACGTTGTTGCTGACTTTCTTTCCAGAATAAATGTTTCAGGTGATGATGAAGCAGTCCAAGATCAATTTCCCGATGAACACTTGTTTGCTATCTCCACAAAGACCCCCTGGTTCGCTGATCTAGCAAATTATTTAACAACAAGGAAGTTTCCTGCTTCTTTTACTCATAAAGAAAGAAGGAGATTGGTTAGAAATAGTGCAACATATAAATGGTGTAACGGATTCTTATTTAAATGTTGTCCTGACATGGTTCTTCACAGGTGTGTTTGAGAAGATGAGGTACATGACATACTGCGAGCATGTCATGATGAGCCAGGCGGTGGGCATTATTCAGTAAAATGAACAATTCACAAGATCCTTGGAGTAGGGTACTATTGGCCTTCCCTCCATAAGAATGTCAAGAGGTATGTGTGGCAGTGTGATGCCTGCCAACGAATGGGAAAACCTACACTTTCTACGGAAATGCCTCTTAACCCTCAGTTGGTTCTAGGACCATTTGAGAAATGGGGTATTGATTTTGTTGGACCATTTGATCCTCCATCTTTCGGGAAGGAGTATCTCTTGGTATGCACGGACTATGTCACCAAATGGTCTGAAGTTCAAGCATTGGCATTTGCCAATGAAGATGTTGTTGCTGATTTTCTCTACAACCGGATATTACTACGATTTGGAGCACCAAGGGCCATTGTATCTGATCAAGGTCCTCAATTTGTTTCAAATATGATTGAAGCTTTCTTAGGAATCTACAGAATTAGGCACCAGAAATCATCACCATACCACCCCCAATCCAATGGTCAAGTGGAGGTAACCAATCGAGAGCTCGAGAATATTCTAACTAAGGTGGTTAATGCCGAAAGAAAGAATTGGGTACCAAAGCTTCCTGAGGCCGTCTGGGCCTACAACACGACCTGGAAAACAACTACTAGTTTCTCTCCCTATGAGCTGGTCTTTGGGAAGAAGCCACTGTTACCTGTTGAGTTCAAAATTACACACCTGGTGAACAATGTTGGAGGTTGGGATCGATTTGGATGAAGCACAACATGAACGAGTGTTGCAGTTGAATGAACTAGATGAAATGTGGATGGAGGCACAGTAGCAGACTGAAATTCTACAGCATCAGCGGAAAACTTGGCATGATGCTCACATCAGAAAAAGGATATTTTATGAAGGACAGTGGGTTTTACTCTTTGATTCCCACTATCAGCAGTTTAAAGGAAAGTTACGTACGTGTTGGTTAGGTCCCTATCAGGTGCATCAAGTATTTGATAATGGCTCTGTTCGATTAGTACCGATTGACGGAGACAAACGAACTCTTCTGGTGAATGGGCATAGGCTCCGAGTTTATCACCAACCACTGGATAAGTAGACCTTCACCGATGACATCCTGTTAACAATGAATATGCATGCTAAAGAGGCTCTTTGCCTCTCACGCATGGAGTAATTAATCTTTTGCAAATTCAATAAAGGAAGATGATCCTTCCTTTGATCTTCTTCCCTTAGTTAGTGGTTTTATTATAATTTCCAATAAATGCAGGAATTTTCATTGTTTCTACTGCCATAATCATGTTTCATCCCAAATTACAAGGCGTAGGAATCTACGGATATCGGCTGATTAAATATGGCATGGGTAAGTGCATTTTAACCTATTAATGATATTTCTATGTGAACATTTCCCCATGTATCCATTTGTCATTATGACGCCATCATCAAATGATTACTATGGTCATCTTGGATCTCCTTCCAAATATGGCTTTATGAATGACGGCATCAGAGGAGTGTTGGTTCATAAAAACTACATGCTTTGATGTGTCTCGGCACTCTCATCATCTGATGTTCAGGACGGGTGGAAATTAACACTGTGCTCCTTAACAATGGGATATGTGCAACTATCTGCAGGAAAAATGTTTACATCTCACACGGGTGGCCAGTTTCATCACTATTTTTCCACCGTCACCCTCGCTTGATAATTGCTGCTACCCAAGGAATTGATATCATTTGGAATTTAATGCAACCGCTTCTTTCTGGTTTTATTGAAACACTATATCGGAAAAAGTGGAAGGGAAAAACAAAAGCTTTATCGGATCTGTTCTTTTTCCCGCTGTCATGTATTTCTCATTATTTTTGGCTCAACATGTACCGCAGGAGAACATTTTAGAACCTGTTTCACCTGATGCCTTGCTCCGGAAGGCCGCCCTTTCACAGGTATTTCATGATTTCAAGATGGTTAGATTTCATTTGGAAATTTGAAGGGTTTGATGAGAACATTGTGGAAGAGTTTCAAATTGAACAATTTTGAGTCCACATGCTCGCAAGTTGGTGGCTGACATGTTGAAATCACCAGTCAGGTCATTTCTGACCTGTCCGGCCTTCCAAATTTTGGGTTAAAACTTTATGACGAATGCCCCTTTGTGGGGGTGCATACTGCTCAGATTTTGCTTCAGTGTATTATTGATTTTGAAAATTATAGTCAGGAGAATTTTGGAGTTTCTTGGAAAGCTTGCGATAGGAGATGGGATACTTTAAGTCTGCCTTTAAAACGTAGGGAGGTCCTCTCTCCTCAGAATTTGAGTTGGAGCATGCAAAAAACCAGGGGGGTGATACGACCTCCCTCATCGCCATTATCAAAGTTTCACTGCCTGGTTGGAAACTCCAATACACAGGGCAAGAGAAAACAATATAATGATCAATTCCAGGCTGAATACACTAGATGAATGGGTAGGCCTCCAGGTATGACCTCCACTCCTCTTGAGCCCTCTCACAACATGGAACCTAGAACAATGTTGGGAGCACAGTCCCATGATGAGTTTCACTTTGCATTTCCTGGGTGGAAATTACCTCCAATACACAAATTCTCATGGCTGATTAAGAATACTACAAAGCAATACAATGATCAATTCGAGGAATATGACATGGCTGAACAACTTGGAAGGTGAGTGTAGGATGCAGATGAGTTGCATATGTCGGGACATGCAACAGGTAAAGTCACAGTAGGGGAACATGCAACAGGTGTCATGAGTGCATAGATTGGCTCATTAATATCACTTCTTCAGACTGGAAATGCTCTTCACAAAATGACTTATTTGTATATGGGGATGTTTTGTATAGTCGTGTCTTAGTAGGTTGATGCATTTTTCCTTGCTATTATTTATAAAAGTTGTTTATCTCATGACCTCCTACTAACTGTTTTATGAGATCAAATATGATGATGCGTGCAGGGATGATGGAGGTTACTGATGGACAAGTTGCACGAGTTTGATGCATATGGCTAGAGACTATTTCCGAATTGACCTATTAGTTTGGGCTTGACTCTAACGACCCATAGGAATCTAAGAGTTTCAATTAATATTTGAGGAAGCAGTGTTTAATGCCACCTGATATGGCGGTTCTTGTAACAAACATTATCTATATGAAGACTTTGTCTTCAGGGGAAAGTACCATTTTTTGGATCGAAGAAATTTACCTGCATACTATTTTGTTCTGGATTTTTTTTTCTGATATGTTGTGAAATCATTTGAAAGTTAATGAAATCTACGGCGTTTTGAGACTCAAAAGTTGTTGATCACTCTATCCCGAGGAAGAGCAAGGGCCCACTCAACTGAGGAGATACGAGGTCACTCTGTGTTTTATATGCATAAAGTCCTTCGATTAGTTTTATTACAGTTGTCATTTGATGAGTTTTACATACATGCTTTGATTAACTATCTCTGTTTTCTCCATTATTGCTTTCACTTTTAGGTAGATGCTTTTTCCATGCAAGTTTAGTTCATAAACAGTCTTGCTTTCTGTTGAATTCCGGTTATTTAGTTATGGTTTAAATTGTCAAGAATAAGTGTATGCGTATTTTACTTTACAGTAGAAGATTAGTTGTTGAAATCCATTTCATTGCAAACAGTTGAATTCCATAGACTAGTATTTAATTTCCGTAGATTTTAACTGCACTTCCGTAGAATAGCTGCCAAGCTAAGCAACCCCCCAATAGACTCAACGTAACCGGTTCTTCTAAGACTCTATTGCATATTTCCTTGGACACATCCCTGGTTTAGATGACACTGACAAAGATTACGTCAGTTAAATGATTGGAAGAGTACAACGACCCATCACTTACAAGGTGCGATGATTTCCATTGTTTAGAACCTTTCAACCACTACAAAATTAGAATCATGGCCATGCCTAGTAGAAGGGAGACTTGACATGAAATCCATTAAGCCATACTACCATGGTTTTCCTAGAATTGGTAGAGGGGTATAAAGGACCTTCTTTTGATTGTATGCCTTTGAAATCACACAGGATGTGTAGGACCTAATGTCTCTGGTGACATCATAGAGGAAATTTGGCAATTAGAAATACTTTTGCAAGACTATCACTATTTTCTCTACTCCAAATTGACTTGCACCTTGACTATAGTGAGCCTCTCTGATCAATTTTTGGCATTCCCCTAAAGGAACAAAAAGGTGTCCCATGTGGTATATAACCCCTTCCTTTAAATTATAGTCTTGAAATTTTTCCATCCCTTATCCTTTGATAGATGTTAGAAAACTCAAGGTCATGTTCGTACATTTGAGGCCACTTTGATGTCCAATGGCCACATGAATCAAGGGTTGTTTTCAGAGAAGTGATTATGGGATAACTCAAACAATCAAAAAACTTAGTTGGAACTCCTCTTTCTATGCAAGATGTTGAGATGAAAATGTTGTAAATAGGTGGGCCACCTCTGATGGCGATCATTCTAAAACTTTCTGCATGATTGTACAATGACATACAAATCCTTATAATATGTTGGGTACCTATGCACTATGCGAGAGAAGGTATCAATGTGGTATGCCATCAGATGCCCATGTTAGGTGAGGACTATGCCAAGTGTGTATTTTTAATATTTCTTCTCTATCTCAAATGGCTATTGTAGATATGGTAATACCATAAATGGTATTGAGAAAAGTCTCTTCTTCATTCATGTAAATGCATTTTGTTATGTATTTTTCCATATGACCTTTTATTTTTCTCCTCTACATGTCACCTGATTAAAAGGTCATATAATGTGAGAAAAAAAAGAATAAACCTACAATATATGTTGGGTATTCCTAAAAAACTTCAAAGTTTAATGACGGTCTTTGGTGCTTCCCAGTCTCGAATGACCTATATATTTTCTTAGTCCACATGCACACCATTCTTATTGATGATTCATCCAAAATAATGGATTATCTACATGCCAAAGAAGAAATTATTTATGTTGGCATAGAAATTATGTTGATGTAGGGTCTAAATAACCTATTTGACATGTTGAATATGTTCCTCCATTTATTTACTAAAGACAAGATTTTTTCTTGATTTTCCTAAACTGGAAGAGCTCCTTGCTCAGGATGGTCAGGGGAAAGCGTAGTCTTCGGGAATCACCCCTCGACTTCAGATTACGACTCTGATCTTGCACACAACAGTGAAACCTGATCTCTGTTACCTCCCTACCGAGTAACATACATCATCTGTTGTATGTAATTAGTGATAGAAGAATGTCATCTAGGAACATGACCATGAATAAATCAATGAATGGTCATAGGATATCATTAATCATCCTTATGAATGTTAAAAGTGCATTTTTGAGCCCAAAGGGCATGACCAACCATTCAAATAATCCCTCCTTGGAATTGAATGCAGTTTTCAATCTACGGGTCAATGGGAACTTTATTGTACCTTGACTTCATATAAATATTTATGAAGAACTTATCTCCCATGATATGATTCAGAAGGTCATCAATCCATGGAAGTGGGTATCAAATATTTACTATTATTTTGTTCAAAGATCAATAATGAATGTAAATATGTCACGTCTCATCTTTATTTCATGTAAGAACAATCAGGGCCCCACAAGGTGATGTACATGATCGAATGTGCCCCTTCTAGATTCAATCCTGAATATGACACTTTATATCCTCATTCTAAAGTATTGAGTTCCTTTATAGGGTCCCATTTAATAGTGGTGTTTTAGGGACCAAGTTAATTTTATGCTTTACTTGAAAATGCAAAGGTATACTTGTTGGTGGTACAAATACATCTGCATATTCAGATATCATCTGATCCATCTGCTTCCATTGCATATTTTTTCTTGGTGGGATTGATCATGTGGTCTTTGCAAATTGTTTCGTGTCCTCACACCAAATCATGAACAGGAAAAAGGTCCTAATTTGAGAAATAAATTTGTGACATTACTCTATACTGATCAGGGCCATTTATTTACCAAGGTTTACTTTTGGGATGTGGTAACACTTATGATATAGAATAATTAGGCCTTTTCTCATAGATACCATGAAAATACCACATGTATGGCTATCCAAGAAATACATCACATATATCTAGTGGTGCAACATAACATACCACCAAATATTTGAACAATTTGATTTAATAAGGAAATAAAACTTTCAGTTCACACTGATGTCTCTTCCTTGACTAACCCAACCAACAAATTATGGTTGTGGGTGAGGATGTTTTACCAGATTTAGCCTCTTTACTATTTCTGGAGATACCAAATTATTTTAACTACCACTATCTAGGATAAATTAAAGATTCATACCATTTATCCATATTTGTGAGTGGAATTAATGTTCTAGATCCTATTTTGGTGGGGATACTATCCATGGGGTGACAATGGTGGTATATGGATCTACATCTACAATCAGATCCTCTTATTCATGTGTTCCTTGTCTTTGCAGAGGATTCTCCTGTATCTAGTTCTCACGACTTTATTAGTAGATTTTTTTGATAGCTCAAAAGTATTTTGTGTCATGGTACCTACTCTTGTGATTTTCACACCACATCGCTTCGTCCTTTCATGGATTTCTTTGTATATCTACTTATTTTCCTATTTTTTGGCAGTGCATCCCATCCTTGTTGCTTGGTGTCACATTTTAATTTCTTAGAATATGAATTATCTCTATTTTCCCTACATTTGGAAATTTCTTCAATCTTGACTCTATATTGTTAAGATTCCCCAAGTGTATCGATGTCTACAAAATACATCCCTTCCTAGATGTCATAGCACAAGTGCAACCCACCTTAATATTTGAGAATCTGATGCTTCTCGGTGTCCCATGCACCCACTTTTGTAGATAGGGTATGCAATTCATGAGTATAGTCCTGTACTATCTGATCATTAGCTTGGTGCAACTAGTGTGTTTTCTTGAACTGCTCCTTATAGTTCTTCATCAGACAATATTCTTCTCTTATGGCGTCTACGAAACCATCTCATGTTTCTGGAGGGTTTTTATCAATCATTACATGATCATCATCATCCTCTTATAAGGAATATGATTCCTATGAATTTTTTACATGAAGAGATGCTTTTAAAAGTACAAATGTTATCTTTTCAGAAATAGAAGTTTTATTAACATAGAAATACGATTCTAGTTGATTTAGCCATTTATCCAATTCATCAACATCAATTTTTCCTTTAAATTACAAAATATTAAAATTTACTTGTACCTTGAATGTTGTCAAGCCTTCGAAGGCTCTTATTGATGTGGGTGTAGTTATGGAGGTGGGGCCAGTTGTAGGGATGAACTGAGAGAGGACATTAGAAAATTGTGCCATCATATCCCTCTTCTTCTTCTTAGGAGCTTTGTCAATAATTTATTTAAATGGATATCCCATTTCCTCTTACATTGCTTGAGGTATTTTGAAGTGACAAGGAAGGTAATATGAAGTATCACAGATCCAAACACTAGGCTTTTGGTAGTCTGACCTCGTAAATATTAACATGTAAGAGTGGAACTAACCTAGCTCTGATACCACTAATCCAGATTGAGGAGTAACCTGGTGGAAAACACACTAGAAATAGTGCTTAATTTGTTATAATGATTGATTCAAAATAAAAGAGTTATAAACACACTAATTTTATTAAAACTCCAAATGTATTCAAATTGGAAAACTCCATAAGAGAGATGTATTCCCAAGGATCTATCTCTTTATTCAAAATAAGTTTTTTTATAGCTATATAAGTAGAATATGAAAAGAACTACTAAAAATGGAATATGAAGGGTTTCGGATGGGAACCAAAAGGTAATCCTACATAGAGACCATTTGTATCCTCCTAGGTGATGGATTCAAAAATAAATAAGTGTAAAAATCCAAACTCTATCTTATTATTACTATTATTTTATTTAGTGCCCCTTTTTGGGGTCATATCACCTAGTCTGTTGATTCATTTTGCAAACCAAAAGAACTATTAGAAAGAGAATGAAATGAACTTGGTAAGGTAAATTCCAATATTCATTGAACTAAATTTTGTCATTGGTATCTTCCAAACTCAAAAATGCTCTAAAGACCCTTAAAATTGCAAAATACTTAAATTTGTTGAAAAATACTAAAAAAGATTTTTAGGACTTTCCAAAAAATAGTTTTTCAAAAATATTATTTTGGATCAAAGGTAGATTGTTGTATCGGTATAGGATATTTTTCCCAAGGTTAGTAAACAACTAGGATGCAATCATGACCCTTATTTATAACTAATTTAAAGAGGGATGATAAAATATCCTTGGTAAAACAACTAATTAACGTCAAGGAAGCACCCATGGAGACCATATCATACTTTAACTTGAGGTTCAAGAAGACATGGTAAAATATACATGTTGATATAAGTTGTAGACACCCTAATTTCACACCTTTTTCAAATCATTTAATTTCCCCACCTCATTTCCCAAAAAAATACACTTCAAATTAATCAAATATAATTTGATCAATCATCCCTTCCAAATCTAATCCTTACCACATGTCATTATTCTCCATGTTTTTCTACCATTGAATTAAAAATTCAAAATCAAATCTTCACCCACTCTTCGTGGTCCTCACTCACCTAAATCCTCCACTTATGAATTAAAAATCCAATTCAAATCCTCACCCATTCTTCGTGGTCCCCACTCACTTAATCTTGCCCACATTTTCAAACCATGATTACGTAAATTACTTTAAGTTAATAACTTCCCCAGGCTATAAATATAGCCTTACCCCCCCTTCTAAAACACACAGAGAATAAACTTGATTTCCCTATCTGAGTTCTTGCATCCTTTGAGAAAATAACATCCCTCCACCTCATCCTAATTCCCAAATAGCCTCATCTTGAAGCATCCCAAATCCATAACCCCTTTTATCCATTTGGTGCAAAGTAAGTGGATCTTGCTACAGGAAGGCCTTTCTCTGGTTCAAGAAAATCACCTAAATTTCATGAAATCAGGGCTCATCCATGTTTCCTTCCCCATTTTGAGGTTTGCTACGGGATCAAGAAGGAGGAGGTATTATTATCAGTGTTTTACTTTCTTGTTTATCAACATATTTTTATGAATTTACATTCTCGCGCACCTAGTTACCTTTGATTTGTTACCATTGATTTCCCAATCAGTGGTTTTATTCATTATATGTTTATTATTGTTCGCTATTATTTCCTTTTCTGTGTCTTATGGCCTTCTTTGGTTAACCTTTATGCTATGGGAAGTGCTTTTATTGTGTGGTATCTTGTGGTGTGTATGTAGGTTATAGTAACAATTCTACTACGCGGCTTGTCATATCATTGATCTCCTCAACGTTTTGAAGAAGGTCCATCACCAGATCCAGATACTCATAGGTTGCAGTGGAAGAAAACAAAATTTAGCATGGGAAACCATTCCAGAAAAAATATATTTATCTTTGTTTAAACACCAAAAAAATATATTTAATTCTTTAGATCTTCATTTTCGACTACATACCGATCTTCATTTTATAATTCTTATAGTTTATATTAATTTCTTTTAATCTCATTTTCAAGGTAAATGTAAATAATGTTTTCAAAAAATTAAACACACACACACAAATATCTTAATTTATTTGATGTTTTATTAATATTTTCTTTAAAATTTTGATCTCGCATATATCAATCTTAGTTTATATATAAGGTTTAGTTACTTAGATAAATTAAAACTATATATATCCTAACCTAACACCATATCCTCACCTATCTAACCCTACCCCTATCCCTTTTCTCCCAGCTCATTCAACTCCGCTGAGCCGATTTCCCTTACCCTCTAGCTCCCTGTCCTAACTACCAGCTCGACCCTGACTTAGATCCCACCCCATCCCCATAACTACCATCACCTGATCACCCTAAATCTCACATATCTGCGACTCTAACTCAGCTTCCATCCCTCCTCCCACTCAAATTTCCACCCCCTATCCCTGTAATTCCGTAGCCTAACTTCATAGCCCACCCTCATCCTTGCAATCCTGTAGCATAAACTCTGTAGCCCTAACCCACGTCCCTCCACTACCTAGCTCAACTCGATCCCCACAAACCCCACATCCTAACCCACAACTAGACCCCTTCTTATGTCCCTGTGGACACACAAGTCCCCCCTTCCCTCAACTCATCCCTATCCCTCATCCCATACCACTCACAACCCTCCCACAACGAAACCATCCCACCCGGATCCATCCACATCATCCCAGTCACAAGCCACTCAACCAACTATCCCCACGCTTAGGTTGTACTCATCTCTATCCTCGGATCCCATTAACCCCAAGCCCCTTTCCTATGACATTATTCACAACTCATCTCAAGCTCTTCATAGACCCCACATCTTGGCTACTCGGCTGCCCATGCTCAACCCTCACAGTTTCAATTCTCATCTCACAGGCCCAAACCCTCCCCCAAATCTACCTCACTAACCATTGAATCTCTTCCCTCACCCAACCTCTTTCCCCAAATGCATCCTCTGCTAGACCACATCCCTTCATTTTTCCCTCCCAGATCCACCATTTCCCACTCCTCCGCAGGTCACCTACAATAACCAACATGCCAATTCAACCACTATCCACTGTAGTTTTACCTTGCATACATTATTTTTTATTTTTTTAGGTTTAAGTTCAGGTCAACCATAGATATGTCGTGAAACCATTTAGTTAATCACTGGTTTGTTTGTACTTAATTTTTATTTAGTTAACCTTTATTCATATTTAGTTAACTCTAATTCAATTTGAATCCTTCCTTAGTTATTATTTCATTCAATTACGTTAGTTCACTTTCTAGTTAATTTATTAATATTTTACTTTTGACGTTTAAATAATATCTATGTAGATACTTAGACTAATGTCATTCTTTACCTATTTATTTACAGTCAATCAACTAAACTTGTTTAAAATCCCATTTGTTTACTCGGTCGTCACTATTCGTCCAATCACAATTAATCATTCCAAATTGTTCTTTTCAATCTTTTTTCACAACACTAGTTTTTGTTCATTAATTAGCTTCATTATCTAATTAGAAAATTTGCATGTAATCAATTAGCTTAATTGATTTAATTATATTTTGTACTTAATTTTATTAGATTAATTTCATTAAAATTTGTGGTCAGTTAATTAGCTTAGTTAATTTAATTAGGTACTTTCATTTCATTATGACCTTTAATTATTTTTCTCATATTTTCTAACCATGTGCACTAATTGTGTTGTTTCATTTTGCATAATTTTACGACACTTTGGTTCCCTCCCTTCACTATCAAAGACTAAATTTCACAACTCATCCACAACGCACACCTTGTTCGTTTAAAATTTCCCTACCTTTCGCCACTCACACCTATTGTTAATTTAGGGTCACCAGGCATTTTGAAACACCTTGGTGTTGATTTTTTTACTCATTTTGTTATTATTTCAACACCTTGCATTGTCATCTAACACTTTTGGGTGCATCTAGTTTTCGTTTTATTTTATTTTTTATTTTTTTGTGAAGTTAGTTATTAATCACAATCCCCGCTACACGTATGCTCTTCTCTTGCACTTGTTAAAGCAACCTTGAGAACTAGAAATATGGCAGTGTGGTATTTTGTCATACTCTTTACCTTTTTTTCATCATTAATATTTGTTTGGTCATTGGTTATGTATGCTCTTTTCTTGTGGCTTTAAGTGATTTGGAAAATTAAAAAAATCACTTTTCTAACACTTCATTTGTAGGGTAACCACTACTTTTTTTTCTACAGGACCGCGTCGCTAGAATATTGCCAAAAAAACAATTAACCTTCCCACACAAGTACCACCATTTAAAGAAAACTGCTGAATTTTTTTTAGCATGTTCAAGTATGCTATCATTTTCCACCAGTAATTTATTTCAAGTTGGAAAGAACCTTGCGTATAATCACATCATCATTCTTGTTTTTACACATAGTCGAGGTGGATTTCATCACCACCAAATCTACACTAATGACGTGGAATTGAATACCACACACCAATAACATTCACATCTACATTACACTTTGAGACATAGTCTCATCACAACGTTTGGTCTTTACCTCACCCCTGATCTTCACTTACAGGTAATGTTGTCGTGTGGAGCATGCAAGTCATGCCTAAATATCTATAACAACAAATCCTGGGCATCATACTTGTAAATATTCCTGGATTTATAAGGACACCATACACATTCATCCCCCCATCACCTTCCACCATTTCGCAAAACCTACCTTGGACATTGTTGTCAAACTCAAAATTCCCTACTCTTAAGAAAGTGAATTTTCAAAATTTTGAGTTTAAGTGTCTTCTCTGCTGTACTGAAATTGTTAAAAGTTGAGAAATTGAGAAAATCTACGTTTTTGGGTCATTTTGTGTGTTTTTTGGGCCTGTTGGACATTTTTTTCCTGCGGTCCCAAGTTCAAAAGTGCGCTCTGTTCCCCGATCGGCTGATTTCCCCGAATTTTGTCTTTTTCGGGCCCGTTGGAACTTTTTGTCCCAAATGTCCCAAAGTTCATTGTGCAAGTTGTCCCATTTTTGGCCGATTCACCCGAACCGCGTACTTCACACTTTCACGTCCCAAATGCCCCAAGTTAAATTGTACAAGTTGTTCCATTTTCGGCCGATTCACCCGAACCGCATACTTTGCGCACTTGTGTCCCAAATGTCCCAAACTCTTCCGGACCCATTGTCACCTTTTTGCCTGATCCGGCTGAGTCGCGTGTTTCACGCACTTTTGTCCCGCATGTCCCAAAAGGAATTTGTGCATCTTTTCCTTGCTTCACCCGAATCGGCCGAGCCGCGTGTTTCGCGCATTCGCGTCTCACATGTCCCAAATGAACCAAGTGCCATTCATGCTTATTTTTCCCACTCTACCCAAATATCATGCTTATTCAAATTGGTAGGTATGTATTAAATGCACATTCATTGTTTTTCTCTCACCTAATCGGCTATATAATGAGCAAACCCCCTTTGCACTTTTCACACTGCTTCCATGCTATCCTTTGCTAGAACCCTTGCAATCTAAAAACCTGCGCGTGTATCCCTTTCCTCTGTATTTCCTTCCCGAGTCTAGTTTGCATCTTTGTCCTCCGAGTTACTATCAATATGAAGATAAAATTTCAGGGACAGGAACAAATCTCGCCACTAGAATCTGCCGTTCCCAATATTGGGGATAGTGAAGCTCGTCACCTTGACTTCAGTGATTTTTCGGCAAGGATGGCAGATGCAAACCCAACACCAATGGCACAGATGATTCACGACAGCGGTTTGGCTTTTGCTGGAGGTTTCCCAATCTCAGTGCAATGTGATGATACTGTGCTTTCATGCGGAGCTCACTTCGACCTTGATTCGAGTGAATTAACCAATGTACATGGGGAACTCATCCCCAATCTGGATGCTGCTGCCATTAGCACTGCTATGAGGATCCTAGAGATGGATAATGCCATAGTTGTTTCCCAGGATCAAGCACAGGCCCTGTTCAATCAAGACATGGACAAATACAAGGCGCGGGTGGCGAAGTCATGGCTTAAAAACCCTAAGAAGGGAGCGTCTCGTCTATCCAAGACTCTCTTCCGAGCAGATTTCAATGAAGAGTTGTCAGATTTCATAATCCTACTAGCTCGGGTTATGGGCTTACCTTCTACTAACGAGTTCCATTTCTGGATGTGCCCTCTCATCAGCATGGTGTGCGAGGGAACTCAAAATATCAACTGGGTGGAGATCATCAGCATGAACTTGGTAGAGTAGCTGTCCAATGTACAGCAAACGAAGAAGTTCTACATGACTTCGTACCTGATGTATACTCTGGCGGTATCAAGGCAATGGTTTGGTTTTTCTTACATTGATGCCCACAAGGATGATCCTGTATATGCCTACTACCTGCAGTTCACCCTAGAGACCAGCAATCACAATTTCAGAAGAGTAAATGATGCTTTCACCATGTACGTGGTCAGGCTGCTTGAAGGTGATACTGCTAGAAGGTTTTCTGATGAAGCCATGAATCTGATATCGCACTACGGTGCTTATTTTATCCAATTCAGAAAATTCTCTTATATCAGGCTTGCTGGCTATGAGAGCACCCCTTTGAGGCTTCCCATGTTCTGCAGTGATAAGATGGCCTTGATAGAAGTATGCAGGCAGTTAGACAAATTGTAAAGAACCTTCAGAGACAAGAAGATTTTTGGTTTGCATTTTTCTATCTCTTTGGGAAACTACACTTGTAAAATAGCCCTGGACGCATAGAACATAGAAAGAGCCCTGGTTCCTATCATTGTTCATTTCTTCAAGCCAAGAACTTGCTTCGACTTGAAGAATTTCATTGAACAAAACATCAAGATAATCTATCATCATAGGGCAGATACAGAAGACTACTGGGCTGACTGTGTAAATGATTTTGAAGCTAGAAGGAGGCACTATGGTAGGTTCTCTCTATAATTGATCCAAGAACTCGGCTTGTACCAAGTTCCTAAAGGACTCCAGGATGATAATTCTGATCTATACTCATATGAGTATGACAATGTGGTTAAGCACACTCCCTTGGAGGACTTGGATTGGAACAGGAAAGAGAAAGATGATCTAGCCGAGATCCTTGCTCCAGTCTTAGTCAGGACTAAGGTCTGGTTTGACAGGAAAGTTTGAGAGCTTAGAAGGCACTCAGGAGAATCCTCTTCTAAGGATGTTTCAACACCAACGAGGGAAGCATCGAATCCCATATCAAACACACCTGTGCAAACCCCTCCTACCTCATCAACGCAAGGACCTGCAGCTTCCACTCCTTCATCCACTCAAGTGTACCAGGAGAAACAAAAAGAGGTTAAGAAGGATCCTGTGGAAAAAGATCCTCAAAGAAAGCAGGTAGAAGTGCCTTTGGGACCAGAGAACATCGTTGTTCTCAGTGAAAGTGAAGAGAGTGAAATGCCAACCCCTGTAAATGCTCTTGAAGATCCAACGGATAGAGATAAGGAAGTCCAGAGCACTGAACTTCCAAGTGCTATTGATTCTTCTGCAGCAATTGTCTCCAGCGCCCCACTCACATCTCAACTTGAGACCACAGCTGTGCAAACCTTGAGCGTCATGAGCTCTATGTCTCTTGGTCCTCTTGCCCCTCCTACTGCTTCCTCTTCCTCTTTTGCGTGGGTTCAACCTTTTGTTGACATTAGAGAGAGGAAATCTTCCTCTCGGAGCTTAGGGCCAAATTTTGATGCTATGGCAGCCATGTTGGGCACTACTCCTTCTCGCGCCAAGAAAGCTAGAACCACCTCCAGGATCATGTCTGATGCTCAAGGTCAGCAATTCCTGGAGATTGCTAAGCCTACAGTGGACAAATCAGAGCAGGACTTGTAGGCATCTGACTTAGAACTCTCAAGAATTCTAATGGGAGAGTCTACTCCTGAAGGTGAGATCCACAACCTCCAAGAAATGGTCACAAGAGTCATTGGGAGGGTAGAGAAAGGGCAGCAAACTATTGACCAGATGGAGGAACAAGCCCAGATTCTCACAGGTTTCATCAAATCTCTTTTTTCTAAGGATAAAGTTTTGGACCCTACCCCATTGACTACTCTTCCACCACCTGTAATTTTGAGCCAAGATGAAGTACAGAGTATCAAATATATGCACAAGTATTCTATCTATGGCAGAGCTATGGAGGCCATGATGGAAGATATGCTTGTTGCAGGATTGAACTTCATCGATGAAGCTTTCAAACTCCACGGAAAGGTGAACAATTTACAACAGAAGTTCTCTTCCACTATCGGGGTCATAGATAAAGAGCTCAAACTCTGGAGCAGTTGCATAGTAGACCTCCATCTCATGGGACAGACAGATGAGAAAATTTTATTGGAAAATAAGGTTTTTGATGATGCAAAGGATAATCTGTCAAAGTCCTGGGTTTACAGCGTGGAGTGGAAGATCAAAGTTTTGGAGGAGGCTTTGGGAGAGCTGAAGAATAGCTGGCAGAAAGGTGAAGCTTTCAAGACACTGGTTGTATCTGCTTTCAAAGATATACATTGTCATCTTCAGGATGAAACTTCTGGTGTGCCCCTTGCAAGAAATCAAAGCTCAATTTAGATCTGTTGTCAAAGATAATCTATTCAAGGAAAGCTCCATCTCCAAAGAGAAAATGAAGGAGATCTTCTCTCTTCAATCTGTCATTGAAGAAGCAAATAAAGATTATCATACTCATGTCGAGTTTGATAAAGAAATGGAGAAGTGTCTCGGATTTTGGGGTCAGTCTACAGCCAACATGTCAGTTCCCCGTGGCAGAGACATAGCCGAGGCATTGAAGAGATTTAGGCAGTGAATTTTTAAGTCAGTGGGTCCCTCCCAGTCTTAACCACCTGTCTTCTTCTCCGTTTTCTTCTCTTTCTTTCTAATTATTTTTCTCGAATTCATTGTAATTAGTTGAGGTATTGTGATTGGCAATCCTTAACTAATCTTTAGTTAAAAGAAGTAGTTACAAAGAGTAACTGATTTGTAAGCTATATAATGGCCTCTCCACGCCATTTTGAAAAAAGGAAGAACTTGGTTTATTTTCTGAAAGTGTAAATAGATCATAAATAAATCAATACATAAGGGCTTTCCATTCTTTGTCTATCTAATCTCTGTTATTCCCAGCTATCATTTAATTTTTGTGAAGATCATTTGTCTGTGTTATGTTAAGAAACTTTGTGTTCTGGAAGATGTTATTTACAGAACTTTGTGTCTTTAAATTCCATCTTATTTATAGGATACAAATGATCTTGTTTCAATTCACTGTAACTTCACATACATAAAGAATTATTCTGTTATCTATAATTCTGAGTGTTTCCTTTCTGCTCATCCTCATACTCTCATTCCTCAGTCCTTTTGTAATTGATGATATTTATACAAAACACTTTCGTAATGTCCAAGTTCAACTAGAAAATCATGTTTTGTATATTTGTAAATAGGTTCATTTCTTAATAAGGGAACCTCTCCCATTAAAGAGGAGGGACTTCTTGTCCCCTGACTGTTGCTCTTCGTAAAGTCCTATTTGACGATCAACAGTTTTTGGCAACTCCGCTGGGGAAAATCATATTCCAATTCTGTAATTTTTGATCATCTTTTGATCTGGTGACTCCGCATTTTACTCGAGGGAGGAGGGCCCTTGGTATTGAAGATTCTCAGTTTCAGCTTTTGGAACAGCAGGGTTTTCCTTTCCCTTCAACAAGAAATAGAAGGACTCGTTCGACAAGCACTCCACCTGTTCAAGATAGAATTCTTATGGGTGGTATTCCTTCAGAGCCAGCTAGTCCTAATCTTCGAGCTTTGACTCTTGTTGGTGTTGCAGTTCCTTTCCAAGCCGTTTTTCCAAGAATGGCGGCACCATTGCCCTGGGGTCATCGTGTCGGGCCCCTTGCTCTTCCTCAGCCTTTGCATGAGTTACCCAAAGGTAACCGGAAGAACTTTCCTAAATTCAAAGGCGATGGCAAAGTGCATCCTGATGAACACATCGCAGCCTTCATAATTACATGTGGAGTTCTGGGAGTCGAACATGAAGACGTCTCCGTGAGATTGTTCGTTGAGACTTTACAAGATAATGCTGCTGATTGGTTCTATCACCTTCCGGATGGTACTATCACTAGCTGGGACACCATGAGAACTAGGTTTGAAAACCGTTTCAAACCAGCAGAAGATGTGCATGCCTTGCTAGCCTAAATATCTCAGATAAAGAAATATTCACCAGAGCCCATGAGAGAATTTGTGGCCTGATTCAACAGGCTAATTAATAAAATTCTGGTAAATACTCGACCTGTTGATCAAATCCAAAAATGTTTCTTCCTAAATATGCTCAATCGCCTGAAGTTAGTTATGCGCTGAGAAGGGCTAATCTCACAACATTGGTTGAGGATCAAACTCTTGCTGTTAGTGTCGAGGATGATTTGATTATGTCAGGGAAGTTGAGGAGAGACCCTTCCAAATCTAAGTCTGCTGCTTCCTCCTCTTCCACCCCTGGACCTAATACTGATCCATTAGTTTAAAAACTTGCGAATGATCTCATTGCCATAAAGAAACAATTGGCTCAACATGCTCCTTATGCAGACGTTCCAAGGAGAAATTTTCAGTCCAGAAATCGTTTGCCTGCTTCTCAAACAAGATTAGCGCTTGAAGGACCTCCTGTTAAAGTTCCTGTCAATGCAGACCTGTGAAGTTGAGGAACCAGATGATGATGAGGATAATGAGCGTGCGAGGATTTGTGGAAGAAGTTGATGATGAAGCAGATGAACTTGAAGGCTCTCGAGTTAATTTCTTCACCACTGAGGGCATTGATGATGGAGATGATTATGATGAAGTAGTAGCGGACATGAATAGCGAATCATTCGCTGTCATGACTCAAGAGCAGAAAAATCAGAGGGAAGAAAGTGACGCAGCCCCCCAAGAAATCTAAGGAGCAGCCGGCAACTATCCCTGTAAATTGCAAAAAGAGGATCTCCTAATCCCCACTTCATCTACACCAAAGGTAAGTCCTGTCAATCCTGCTATTAAAGTTACTTATTTTTCCCCTAAAGTTGATAAACCTAGGATCTCAAATGATGATGGCCCGTCCACTTCTGGTCTTTTGATATTAATTGATCACCTGAAAAAGACTAAGGTTCAAATTTCAGAGGTTGAGTATTATCAAACCCATCCCAAAGCTTTTGCTAAAATGATTCACTTTGTCAATGCCCATTCTAAAACCACATCTAAAGGCCTTTTACCCACTCCTTCTACACCATAGCCTAGTCTGGTAGCTGCTGTCACCTCACCTAATGATAAAATTAAACCATTTTATGTAACACTTCTTATAGCTGGCCATAGGCTCAGTAATTGTGTCATTGACTCAGGAGCCTCAGACAATGTGATGCCTACTAAAGTAGCTCATGCCTTAGGCTTGACCCTCACACGCACTTATGGATCCTATTACTCCATGGAGAGTAAAGAAGTACCCCTGGTCGGAAGAATTAAAGATGCACAAGTGGCTTTTGCTACTTTTCCTGAAAAAAGAGTTTTGGATACCATCTTAGTTGCAGATATTCCTCCTTCATACGGAATGTTGCTAAGTAGAAACTTCTGTAAAGATGTGGGTGGATAAATTCAAATGGATTGGTCACATGCACTCGTACCTGTTAATGGAAAAATGAAGAAGTTGCTGCCTGAGAAGCAATCTGAGTATATTGTACAAAAAACGGATGATCCTAAAGCACAAATACTCTATGAGGATATGGGTCATGGTAACTATATGATTATGTCCCCTAATGAAATCCAACTCCCCAAAGTGTCACCTAAAGATCCTAATGGTGTTTGGATTTTAGAGTTTGATGGAAGTTGTTCCTCAGCTAGTTCTGAAGCTGGTGTCCTGCTGGTGTCACCTGAAGGAAGCCTACATCATTTTTCATTCAAGTTGCAGTTCGAAAATACTAATAATACAACAGAGTACGAGGCTCTCATTCTTGGACTGCAAGTGGCCAAAGAACAAGGTGTAAAGAATCTTCTGGCTCATGGTGATGCAGAATTGATTGTAAAGCAAGTTAGAAGCCTTTTTTAGGTAAAAAATGGAAGGTTGAAACATTACCGAAATCAGGTTTGGGATTCAATTGAATTTCTTGATGCTTTCTCCATCGAAGCAATACCTAGGGAGAAGAACAACAGGGCTGATTCATTAGCAGTCTCAAGGTCACTACTGATTCCTCATCCTGACTTCTCTCAGGATAAATTCACCATTGAGATGGTCCATCGGCCTAGTGTACTTGATAATACCAATAACTGGCAAGTTTTCAATGATGATCAACACTTGCTTTCTTTCCTTGAACTCAAGGGTAATTTCAAACAGCTGTATTTTGAAGGAAGTGACAACCTGCCTCGTGAAAGTGTGCCCTTTGACAAAGCAGTCACCCAAGGAGAAGAAACGGATCAGGATGGATGCATCAATCTCAAAGGAAACAAGATTCCTAAAGGATTGGTGAGTTTAGAGGAACTATTTGATAAACATGATAGGTATGTAAAGTCTAGAGCTTCTACTGGACCTCAAACAATCAGCTGAGTATGATAAAATTAATATTGGGAGTTCTACTAATCCTAAGCTCGTGAACATTGGAAAATGTTGCACAACAAATGAGAGGAAGAAAGCAATTGATATTTTAAAGAGGTATAAGGATGTTCTTGCTTACTCTTATGAAGATTTAAAAGCTTTCAAACCAAAAGATATACAGCATTCTATTCCTCTCAAGCCTGGAATTAAGCCTTTTAAGTAGAAACAGAGGTAATAAAATCCCAGAATAGCTGACACCATCTTTCAGGAAATACAAAAGTTGTTGAAGGCTAAAATCATTTTTCCCATTCACCATTCAACATGGATTGCAAATATTGTGCCTGTTAGGAAGAAAAATGGTGAGATCCACATCTATGTTGATTTCAGGAATCTGAATCAGGCTTCCCTGAAAGATAATTATCCTTTGCCTATGATGGATCAAGTCTTGCAGCAGTAACAGGATCTGAAATGTTATCTATGCTTGATGGATTCTCAGGATATAATCAGGTAGAGGTTGATACTACAGATCAACACAAAATAGCTTTCACTACTCCTTGGGGTACCTTTGCTTACAAGAGAATGCCTTTTGGGCTCATTAATGTTGGTGCCACTTTTCAGAGAGCTATGGATCTAGCTTTTAGAAGTTTGAAAGGGAAGTGTATTGTCATATGGCTTTACGACTTGACAGTGTTTTCTAAAACAAGGGCGGATCATTTTGATCACCTGGAGACAGTTTTGCTAAGATGCAGGAGAGCATGGGATTTCTTTGAATCCTAAAAAATCTGTCTTTTGTGTCACAGAGGGAAAATTATTAGGGCACATTGTCTCGAAGGATGGTATTAAGATTGATCCTGAACGAGTACAAGCTATCCAACAAATTCCTCTCCTAACCGACAAAAAGGGTGTGCACTCTTTCTTTGGTAAGATCAATTTTTTAAGAAGGTTCATCCCTGATTTTGCAGAGTTAACTTTGAATATTTCTCAGATGATGAAAGGGAAACAAATGTTTGGTTGGTCTTCTGAAGGAAAGGAATCCTTTGAAGGTATCAAGAGAGCTATCGCTAAAACTCCTGTTTTAGCCTGTCCTGATTTCAGCAAAGATTTTATTATCTATTGCTATGCCATAGATAATACCTTGGTTGTTGTTTTGACTCAAGAAGACTCTAATGAGCATGAAATCCCAATTGCGTTCATGAGCTATATTCTGAAATATCATGAGTTAAAATACACCATGATGGAGAAACATGCTTTTGCAGTGGTCAAAGCTGTTAAGCAGTTTCACTTTTACATCCTCAACTCTCATTCCATGGTGTTAGTTCCAGATACAACTGTTAAGTCAATTCTCACACAACGGAATTTGGATCCAAGAGAGGGAACTAGGTTGCTAAGGTCCAAGAATATGACATTGACATCAAACTAACCAAGCTGGTTCGTGGAAAAGGCCTTTGTGAGCTCATTGCTGAAGGAGCCAAGCATGAATTACTGGAGAACAAAGTTGGTCTTCCTACCGTTCTGTTTCTTAGCTCAGTTGATGAATGGTATGCTGATATTGCTCATTTTCTCACCTATGGAGAATTCCCCTCTCATTTAACTGCCAAAGAAAAGAGGAATGTTAAATTGAGGTCAGTATAATATGTGTTATGGGAAAACACCTTGTTCAAACGTGGGTTAGATGGGAGGTTTCTGAAATGTGTAGACAAGGAATAGTAGAAAAAGTTACTCTCATCTTTTCATGATCAGGCATGTGGAGGGCACTATTCATCAACGGTCACTGCTCATAAGATACTTCGCGGAGGATATTACTGGCCTTCCTTGTTCAGAGATGCATCCAAGTGGGTTGATAAATGTGAGGCTTGTCAGACCTTCGTGGGAAGACCCAAATTGGCCTCTTTGCCTCTTAAGCCAGTTGTAATTGAAGAACCCTTTTCACAGTGGGTTTGGCGTCATTAGAACACTTAATCCCACTCTAGTGCTATCATACTCCTGTACTAACTAAACTACCCTGATATTTCACAAAGTGGGTAGGAAGCTATTCCAGTAAAGAGCAACTATTCTGAAGTAGTGGTGGCAACTTCATCAAAGAAAACTCTTTGTACGGTCTGGTGTCCTAACAGGATTGGCAATAGATAAGCTTCAATTTCTCTTCAACGAGATATGGATTTTTTGCTATGGGTAATGGCATTTTCCTGGGCTCACTCTCAGATTTACTAATCCTCAGGAAATGGCAAGCCACAAATCCCACCTATAAAATTTGTGTAGACTATTATAAGGAAATTAGTCAATGAGTCTCACGAACTAGCACAAAAGCTCGATGATGCCCTTTGGCAAGATAGGATTACACCAAAGCAGAGCTATTGGAAGTCCCCTTTTTTCAAGTGGTAATGGAGTAGAAGCTCACCGCTAGTACATTTGGAACTGCCAGCCTTGCATCTAATGAAGGCATTGAGGATACTAGTTTCACAGTATTGCTTTGATTAAGAAATTATGTAACCTCCACAAAACCGAATGAGTATAGATTGGTGTTGCTGATAGGATATCTGTTCACCATCAGAAGTAAAGTCCTTGTTTATAAGTAAGCCAGGTTCAAGATTTCCAAGTTGAGACACTGTGTTGTTATGGGATAAAAGGCATGAACCTCGTGGTAGCCATGGCAAGTTCGATTCCCTTTGGCCCTCGGACCTTCAAGATCAGACACTTTGCTGGTAAGACTTCCTTTTATCTTGATTACCTGGACTGGTTACCCCTCCTCTCCCACTTCCTTCTATGGCAGTACCTTAATTTTTCCAAGTTATTAGGTGATTGGGATCCTTTGTATTTTTGGTACAGCATTTTGTTTTTCTTTCCTTTTTGTTTTGGTGTGTTGTCCTCTGTATTGGTCTGGCTTTTGACTCCGTGGCCAATGGATAGGTACTAGTCTGCTTTCCTGAGTTTTTCTAAGTTCTTACCTTGTCCCATTCCTTGAATTTATGCAAGTTATCCCCAGAATAGCCAGCTAGTGTCAACCTTCAAAATTCCCTACTCTAAGAAAAGTGAATTTCAAATTTTTGGTTTAAGTGTACTTCTCTGCTGTACTGAAAAATTGTTAAAGTCGAGAAATTGAGAAAATCTACATTTTTTTTTGGGTCATTTTGGTGTTTTTCGGGCATGTCAGACATTTTTTGTCCCCCGTTGTCCCAAGTTCCAAAAGGTGCCGCTCTGTCCCTTCCGCGGGTGGCTGATTTACTAGAGTTTGTCCCTTTTCCCCAAGATTTTCGGGCCCCTCAGAACTTTTGTCCAATGTCCCAAATTTCTTTTGCAAGTTGTCCCCATTTTCGGCCGAAAACACAAAAACACCCGAACGCGTACTTTCACATTCGTCACACGTGTTTGCGTCCTAAATGTCCCAAGTCAAATTATACACGTTTTGTTCCATTTTTTGCCGATTCACCCGAACCGCGTACTTCCGCACTTGTGTCCAATGTCCCAAACTCTTTCGGACCCCATTGGTCACCCCTTTTTCGCCCGATCCGGCCGAGTCCACGTTTTTCCACTCACTTTTGTCCACAGGGTCCCAAAAGGCATTTTGGCATCTTTTCCTCCCTTCGCCTGAATCGGCCAAGCCACGTGTTATCAGACCGCATTCGTGTCTACTTGTCCCAACTACCCAGTGCCATTCGTGCTTATTTTTCCCACTCTACCCGAATATCCTGCTTATTCAATTGGTATGGTATGTAATTAACTGCACTCTTGTTTTTCTCTCTCCTATCGGCTATAAATGAGCAAACCCCATTTGCACATATTCACAGTGATTGCCAGCTATCCTTTAGCTTGAACCCTTACAATCTAAAAACCTGCACGTGTATCCCTTTCCTCTGTTTTCCCCTTCCTGAGTCTAGTTTGCGTCTCTTCTTCGCGTTCCATATCAATATGAAGATCAAATTTAGGGACAGGAACAACTCTCGCCACTAAATCGCCATTCCAATATGTGGGCAGTGAATCTCGTCCCTGACTTCGTGATTTTGGCAGGATGGCAGATGCAAACCTACACCATGGCATATATGACTTCAGACAACTTTGGCTTTTGCTGGAGTTTCCCATCTCGGTGCAATGTGATGATACTGTGTCTTTCATGCGGGCTCACTTCGACCTGATTCAGAGTGAAGTAACCATGTACACGGGAACTCATCCCCAATCTGGATGCTGCCCGCCATAGCAAATACGATGAGGATCCCAGAGGATGGAGAGATGCCATAGTTGTTTCCCAGGATCAAGCCCGGCCCTGTGTGCAATCAGACAGCGACAATACAAGGCGCGGGTCGGTGAAGTCATGGCTTAAACAAACCCTAAGACGGAGAGCGTCTCGTCTATCCAAGACTCTCTGCACGAGCATATTTCAATGAAGAGTTGTTGCGATAGCTAGGCTTCGGGTTTCATGGGCTTATTACCTTCTACTACAGAGTTCCTATTTCTGGATGTGCCCGCTCATCAACATGGTAGTGCGAGGGAAACTCAAAATATCAACTGGCGGAGATCATCATAATGACCTTGGCGGAGCAGCTGTCCAACGTATTAGCAATTAAAGAAGTTCTACATTACTTTCATACCTGATGTCTAACTCTGCGGCATCAAGGCATGGTTTGGTTTTCTTACCTTGATGCCCACACGATGACTTCCTGTCTATGCCTCCTGCCCGCAGTTCACCCTAGAGACTAAGAAATCACAATTTCAGAAGATAATGATGCTTTCACCATGTACGTGGTCAGGCTACTTGAAGGTGTACTGCTGAGACGGTTTCTGAGAGCCATGAAATCTGAATATCGCGCAAGCGTGCTTATTTCACCAATTCAAAAATTCTCTTATTATATCAGGCTTGCTGCTAAGGAGAAGCACACCCTTTGAGCTTCCCCTGTCTGCAGTGAATGACAGATGGCCTGATAAAGTATGCAAGGCACAATTATAGACAAATTACATGAACCCTGCAGAGCCAAAATAGTTCTGGTTTGCTTTTGCACATCGCTTTGGTAAACTACATTGTAAAAAGCCCCTGACGCACAGAACATAGAAAGGCCCTGGTTCCTATCACTGTTCATTGCTTCAAGCCAAGGAACCTGAGTCAAACTTGAGAAGTTCTGTTGAACAAACATTCAAGATAATCATCATCATAGGGGCGGATAAAGAAGATACTGGGCGACTGTGCAGAGATTTGAAGCTAGAAGGAGCGCAATTTAACTTGGGAGTCGGTTCTCTATGCAATTGATACAAGACTCGGCTTGTTTACGAGTTCCTGGAAGGACTCTAGGTATGAAATTCTGATCTATCCTCATGAGTATGGACAATGTGTTTTCGCACACTCCCTTAGAGGACTTGGATTGGTACAGGAAGAGAAAGATGATATAGAAAAGATCCTTGCTCCGTCTTAGTCCGGACTAAGGTCTGGTTGGACAGGAAATTTCGAGATTAAGAAGGCACTCAGGAAGATCCTCTTTCAAGGATTGTTTCACCCCAAGGCGGAAGCATCGACTCCCATATCAGACACACCTGTGCAAACCCCCTACCTTCACAACGAAAGAGACGGCAGCTTCAATCCGCATCCACTCAAGGTCCAGGAGAACCTCCCCAGGAGGTTATAAGAAGGATCAGGTGGAAAAAGATCCTCAAGAAAAAGAAAGCAGTATAGAAGTGCCTTTCGGGAACAGAGCCTCATTGTTCTCAAGTGAAAGTGAAGAGAGACAGTGTGAAATGCCACCACTGACAATGCCTTGAAGATCACAACGGATAGAGATAGGAGCCAGAGCACTGAACTCAAGTGCTATTGATTCTTACAGCCATTTGCTCTAGCGCCCCACTCCATCTCAACTTTGAGAACACAGATGTGCCAAACCCTTGAGCATAAGAGCCTATGTCTCTTGGTCTCTTGCCCCTTTGCGCTCCTCTCCTCTTTGCGGGGTTTAACCTTTGGGACAGTAGAAAGGAAAGAGGAAATCTTCCTCTCGGAGATCAGGCAATTTGATGTTGTGGACAGCATGTTGGCACTACTCCTTCTCGCCGCAAGAGGCCAGGAACAACCGCCAGATATGCTGATGCTCAAGGTCCGCATTCCTGGGATGGCTAAGCCTAAAGTGGACAATCAGAGCAGGACTTGAAGGCATCTGACTTCGAATCTCAAGAATTCCAATGAGAGTATACTCCTGAAGTGAGATCACAACCTCCAGAAACGGTCACAGAAGTCATTGGAGGGTTAGAGATAGAGAAAGGGCAGCAAAATATGCAGTTGGAGGAACCAAGCCAGATTCTCACAGGTTTCCATCAAATCCTTTTTTTTTTTTTTTGTCTAAGGACAAAGTTTTGGACCCGAACCCCAGTGACTATTTCCGACAAACACTGGAATTTGAGCCAAGATGAAGTACAGAGTATCAAAATATATGCACAAGTATTTTGTCCTATGGAGAGTATGGAGGCCCATGGTGGAAGATCTGCTTGAACCTGCAGGGATGAACTTATCCGTGAAGCTTTCAAAACTCACGGAAAGGTGAACAATTTGCAACAAAAGTTCCTCTCCACTGTCAGGTAAGAGAGAAAGAGCTCAACTCTGGAGCAGTGCATTAGTAGACCTCCATCTAATGGGACAGACAGATGAGACAACTTTTTATTGAAAAAAGGGTTTTTTGATGATGGCAAAGGATAATCTGTCAAAGTCCTTGGTGACAGCAGGGAGTAGAAGATTCAAAAATTCTGGGGAGGCTTGGAAGAGTAAAAAATAACTGGCAGAGGGTGAAGCTTTCAAGAAACTGGTTTGTATATGCTTCAAAGATATACATTGTCATCTTAGGATGAAACGTCTGGGGCCCCTTCCTTGCCGAAAAGAAATCAAAGCTCAATTCAGAGCTTTGTCAAAGAGATCTATTCAGGAAAGCCAATCTCTAAAGATAAAGGAAGGATATCTGCTCTCTTTAATCCCCATTGAAGAAAGAAGATAAAGATTATCATACTCATGTCGAGTTGATAAAGAAATGGAGAAGTGTCTCGATTGGGGTGTTAAAGCCAACAGTTAGTTCCTCGTGGCAGAGGACATGCGGGCATTAAAGAGATTTAGCAGCGAATTTGAGTCAGTGGGTCCCTCCAAGTATTAACCACTTCTCTTCTCGTTTTCTTCTCTTCCTTCTAATCATTTTTCTCGAATTCATTCTAATTAGTGTGTA